>CM040118.1:14749407-15192151 GCA_022559845.1 Amorphophallus konjac | reverse complement strand
CTCACCGGTCGTATCCTGACCCGTTCTTCACAAGTTGACAATATTATCCTTGGCTATTTTCTATTTTTGTTTGTTTTAAATTTTTCTTTAAACCCAGCATGCATTCATATAGGACTTTGATTTATTGCGGAAGATCATTCAAGCGATTCGATTGTGAAAGCCGTTGTGTTTCAATTCCTACAAATATGAGATATTCCACTCTGAATGAAATACTGAGTTTCTTTGAGACAGCCCTACGCTGCTCTTCCAAAGGAGACCCTTGTTTGGACAGACCCTCAGATATTCCTTTACATTTTTGACCCACCTTGGCCGCAGCACTTCCACATTGGCTGGTAACCGCTCCCCAAAGGTGAAACCTCCGGTTTATGACCCAGGTACTTCCACACCGAGAAGTTGGTCTTCTTTTGTTTCGTGCCTGAGTGCACATCTCACCCTCCCTTATTTGATCTCCGTCCAAGCGATCGTCAATATTTGAAAGACCTCCTTCAAGGTCGCCTCATTGAAACTTCAGGAAAAATTCCAAACAGTAACGTCACAAGCGTGTCTCATCACACCTTGGCATCAACTTATCAGTCCGCTCCCACTTCATTTCAGTCCACTTCGATACCATTCCACTACGTGTCGCTCCCTTGCAAAGCAGACGCCAAGGCGGGGCAGCTGTAGACACGCCATTCTTGACGTCTCATAGAAAGTCTCATATTACTATACGACGCCCCGCGATGGCCTACGCATTTCGAATCGCTCGAGTGCTTCCTTTTCCTGAGTCTTCTTCCGCCCTTTTCGGCATCCGGAATCGTCCCGTCACGGCATTCGGACGACATCAACACCAGTCGAACGCATCAAGAGGTTCCGGAATCAAGAAGGGGGTCTGCCAGGCGGCCGCCGACGCCTGATCCAAGGACCCGGGTGGGTCTTAATGGGGGCGTCCAGGCCCCTGGACGCCCCCATGATTTTGATTTATTTTATTTTTTCTTCAGGGCCCAAAATTAAATAAAAAAAAATAAAAAAAATAATAAAAATAATAAATTAATGGAGGCGTCCAGGCATTTGGACGCCTCCATAAAAAGAAAATATAAAAAAATATATATATTGCCAGTTGGCATATAAAAATAAAAAAATTAAAAAAAAATGTTATATATTAATGGAGGCGTCCAGACCCCTGGACGCCTCCATAAAAAAACATGTAAAAAAAATATATAAAATGCCAGCCTTGGCATAAAAGACAAAAACAATAAATAATAAACTTTTGGAGGCGTCCAGGCCCCTGGACGCCTCCATCAACTCACTCACGGGCGCCGGCCACCGAACGACGGTTTGTCGCGTGTGAAAAAAGCCAAATTTAGAGACGTCCAGCTGACTGGACGCGCCCATTTCTGAATCACGAGGCGCCGCTCACAAAACCACGCGTTGTGCCAAACCGCGTGCGGCCGTCGTCGGTTTTCGGTGGACCTGTTAGAGGCGTCCGGGACCCTGGACGCCCCCATAAAAGTATTCTAAAAAAATCAATAAAAATAGAATAAAATATTATTTCGGCCCTGATGGAGGTGTCCAGAGTCCTGGACGCCTCCACCTTCCGGAACTCTATAAATAGAGGCCCACCCCCTCAGTTCTAGGGGAGCGAAGCAGTGATCCGATAGGCTGCCGGAGCCCAGAGGCTACGGAGTCATTTTTCTAACCCGTGGGTTCTTTTGTAGGTGGAGGTTCTGCCGGCTTCTCGGGTGCTCACGCTCGCGAGAGGAAGGTCGTCTTCATCCACCGCGCTTCCACGTCGTCCCCACGCTGCCGGAGCTCCGCCGGATTTCACCCTCGGCTCATCCAATAAGCCTTTTCTTCCCCTTTTTCTCCATAGTCCTTTACATTCATCATATTGCATCATCTATCCCCCTTCACAAGGGGGCCTCTTCTCTTATACTTCTTACATCCATCATCTCATTTTCCTCCTACTCGAGTCCGAGAGGGGTTTAAAAGATAACACCAACCAGGTGTGTGTCTTGCCATCATTTCGTTATTTTTATCGCAAGGATTCGAATACTACACCTCCATCTTTCTAATCCACTTGTCATTTATTTGTCGTTGTCTTGCAAGGGTACCCGAGGAAAGCCCTCTCCGTCGGCCGGCCGGAAGGAGAGGAAGAAGCAACCCGCCATCTCCCGCTCTTGAGGTAGGCGCGATCACCTTCTTATTTTGGGGTCTTTTGGCCCCTGGCGATCACATCTTATCATCGAGGCCGCGGCGAGTCACTTCCCCAATGGCCGTTTAAATTTCTGTTTCCTATATTCTCTTTATATTTTGTTATATATTCTGCTTATATCATCGAGGCCGCGGCGAGTCACTTCCCCAATGGCCGTTTAATTTTCTATTACTATAAATCTCTTTATGCTTTGTTATATTCTGCTTATATCATCGAGGCCGCGGCGAGTCACATCCCCAATGGCCGTTTAAATTTCCGTTCTTATATTCTCTTTATATTCTGTTATATTCTGCTCATATCATCGAGGCCGCGGCGAGTCACTTCCCCAATGGCCGTTTAAATTTCTGTTCTCATATTTTCTCTATATTCTGTTATATTCTGTTCATATTCTCGAGGCCGCGGCGAGTAACTTCCCCAATGGCCGTTTCAATTCTTGTTATTTAATTTTTGCATCATTCCCGTCCCCCCGAGGTCGCGGCGAGTCACTTCCCGCTATGGCCGTTTAATCCCCATATTTTGCTATATCATACTTGTCCCGCTCGCCCCGCCGGAGCAATCTCCCGTGGTGGCCCCTTCTCTCTTTCCTCTCATTTCTGTGTTGCAGCAAACAAAACAAACAAAAAAGAAGGAGCCCGCGCGCTCTCCGCCTCTTCCTCTTCCCCGCATCCAGCTCTTCTCTTAACCGCGTGACGTCGCTCACAGACGGCTCTCGCCACCCCTGGACTCCTTCCATGGGAATATCAATAAGGCCTCCGTGGGCCACACTTAGACCTCGGGCCTGTCCCGATCGTGGTCATCGTCTGGCTCATATCCTCGGTCTACAGCCCGCTCCTTTCGAACACGTTTTCGGTTCTGGAGTCTAGTCCCGGGACTCTCCCCCGTTGCCCTCTGGCACCGAAAATATTAACGATGCCCGCGCAAGTCTCGTTCGGACCACGGGAGGCGCCCCCGGTATGGTCCTGACTCGCTCTCGCACCGGGCCAACAGATTCACTGGTTTCCGGCTGCAATAACCGAGATTCAACCGAATGCTTTCAGTGTCTCAGAATAATAAACTTGCCTCATCCCCGCATGCATATGTTCCAGGTCCTCCCGCGACGATGACAATATTCTCAAGCCGGACTCCCGTCTGAATATTAAACGGTCTCCCGAATGACCGACACGTTTCGAACGCCCGCTTCTCCGGACACAGGGCTTTTCAGCTGATTCAAGGGATATTCCCTCGTCGCCCCCTTGGCACCGGAAATATTAACGACGCTCATGCAAGTCTTGTTTCGACCGCGGGGGCCCCACCGCAGTATGGTCGCAGCGTGCTCTTGCACCGGGCTAACCGATTTACCGGTTTTCGACCGCTCTAACCGAGGTTTAGCCGAACGTTTTCCGTTCTTCTGAACCATAAATTACCATATCCTGGCATACATATGCTCCGGTCTTCCCGCGACGATCGCACTTTTCCCGAGACGGACACTCGTCCGAACATTAAATGGTCAGCGCATGACCGACATGATCTCGAATGGTTTTCTTCCTGCCTTCACGCGAGGATTTCAATACCTCATAATAGACCTTTTATGCAATTAATTTTCTGGCCATGAGGCCCTGAATCTCGGCGATTAATCAAGGGTGTTCCCTCGTATGGGGGATGTAAATGACGCCGTGACCTTTATGGCGCGGTGGGTTTTGGTCCCGACACGAACCAAACAATCGTCTGACCGAGTCAGATCGAGCGCACCATGGGCTCTTCAGAGCCCGAATAAATTGTCACTTCGGTGACTGGCACGCCCATGCACTTAATAAACCAACGATCGCACAAGATAATTGTTGAACGAAAAGTGCGTCCACACCTAGGTGGTAATATAAATATATCTAATATATTTACTGTACCTAGTAGTTTGCACAAAGTAAATGCATCCAATGTAAAAATAAACGCAATTGATCATGGACTTTAACCCTAATGTAACTAAGACATCCGGCCCGCTTCCGAAGCAGTTGGATCGTCCTCGTCGGGTGTGCTCCACGCTTTCAAATTCCGACGCCGCATTAATTACAACTTTTACACGGCACGCAGGTCAGAAAAATTAAATTACATGTGACTCAAATTCCAACAGCCCTTAGGGCGAGCACAACAACTGAGGAAGATAGAGGTACATTGGAATTTCAACAGAGAGAGAAAAGAGGTTCGCAGACCCCAATTAATTACATTAATCCAAGTCCATGATCACTTGCCAACCCATTCAAATAAAATCAATCACAGGTTATTTTCTGAAAATAATCTTTACTTTTTGAATTTAAAAATGGGCTGTGCAAACAAAAATAGGCTAGCTTTGTTTAATTTTAAAAATCAAAGCATGAGTAAGTAAAATTAAACACGTAAGCAGGCCAATACAAGGTAAATAAAGTAAAGCACGTAAAGAACCATCATTTTCTACAGGGGCATCTAATTGAGATATTTAATTAAATTTAAATTTAAATTTAATTATCTAATAATCAAATTTAAATTCAAAATTTAAACATGTCAATAATTTAAATTTAAATTTAAACTAACTATCCAATAATTTTTGTTTGAAAATAAATTTAAAATAATGTAATTATCCTCAATTAGTAATTTTCTAAAATTCAAAATTTGAATTTACCAATTATCTAATAATTAAAATTTTAAATAATTAAATTTTTCACATTTAACTTCAATAAAATTTAAAATTTGAATTTTTTAATTATCTAATAATTAAAATTTTAAAAATTAAAATTTACTGAAGTAACTTCAATTATTATCATTTTATCTCAAGGTAAATAGTAATTATCTCACCTCGATAAATTTAAATCGATTAAATAAAATTTAACATTTGACATTTACCTTTGAGATAATACTATTTAACTTACTCGATAAAATTCTATTCAATTTACTGAGCATTTTCATATATATATCTAATATATATATTATCAATACTGCATTAAAGTGAATTAAAAAATTAAAGTAAATTTTTTTTAAATAAAAAAAACTCGGCGGCAGCCCACGCCCGCGTTGCGGGTGCGGCCCGCCACGCGGCGCTCCAGCCGCGCCCCCCCCCCCCCCCCCCCCCCGCAGGTCAGCGCCCGCGGGTGCCGCGTGCGCCGCCCACTCCGGGCTTGCAAAAATTTTTTTTTTAAAAAAATTTTGCTCCAGGGATGCCCTGCATTTTGGAAGAACGGGGATGTCCAACATCCCCTTCTAGCAATAACAATTGAAGTATTTAAACCCATTTCAAATATGGTTCTAAACGGTGATAAAAACACCGACCAGAGCACGAACCTGGCTCTGATACCACTGTAAGGTTTCGCACAGCACCTACGGGCGTCGCAGCGGATAACAAAAATTTCATTTGCCCGATCCCGATGTTATGGAAAGCTTAATGTGTGCTCTAATCGGTGTTTCTAAGACCCTAATTACAGGTTACGTGCTTCACCTTGCGCGGAACGACGCTGTCCGCGATGTCCGATGCAGAATATCGAGCCGCACAGCTGTACGGCCTCTAGAGCAGATCCACACGGACCCTTGCGCAGTGACGGTACCACCCCGACACAACTTTCCCCGACTCTATCACCTTCTGGAGAGAGAGAGAGCAAGAGGGAGAAAGGGGGAGGCTAATCCTCTCCTTTAAGCCTGAATGCTTGATTAGCTTAAAGGGTTGGAAGAGAAGGCTCGAATGAGCTTCACGTAGGTGCCATATATATAGAATATGGACCATTTTCTAAAGACCTCCAAAGGACCAAAATTGTATATATGACATTTCCATTATTATACATATGTATTAAGCCCCATTTACACTCCTTTCTAAATGGAATTAAAGGGAATTAATACATACATCTGTATAATAATAATCCGTCACCCAAGAATCCATTGTGTGTGATCCTCTAGGCCCATAGTCACTCTAGTTTAAGGCTCATTAACTTCTAATTCCCAATTAGAAGTTAATGAAACGTATTATTCGCTTCTACTAGAGCCGAATAATAGTTTAATTCATTCCGAACCTTCGATCACGTTGGGTCAAGTAAATCCGCGTGATCCTAGAGGACACCGGGTTTAAACCAGCATGTCTGGTACCTGTAAGTCCACAGTTACCGCATCGATATAATCCCTCGCTCCTTCTATGAGTCTGGTACGATCGAGGGTATAGTTTCTGTCAAACCCCATGATCGTGCCATTTGACTATGACCTCCTTAAAGTGTATGACATCCGTCCTAAACGAACTCATACGACCCTGGCCAGGGATTTAACGGAGCGTCAATGTCATGACCCATTAACTATCTGATATATACTCGACAGTGAGCGATCCCTTCTTTACCATTGACGATCTTCACACGTATCCTGGAGTGGTTAACGACTCGGCAACTCATGACTTATGGTTAAAGTCACTTAGCCAAGTAATTAAACCATTCCAGTCCTCGTGTAAGATCCGATCAATGCCTCAGGTCAAAGGACCAACGATGCTACTAAGACAGTTGGATCTGCAGTTGACATTAGGTATAATCAACCATCTGAAGATCCAACAGCGGATCAGTTCAGTGTACATCCTCCAAGGACATACACCTACACATATGTGTTGGTGTCCCGCACCAATGACCATGAGACTGGTCACTGACACATCATGTGTACTGGTTTAATAGGTAATCAAAGTCCCCGAGTGATTACCCTCCAACCATGAACAGTTTAAGGTATGTGTATATGTAAAGTCAATCTCATGTTCGAGATCTCATCTTGAGCTGACTTTACAACCACATATCTTAGGGACAACGTAAAGTAACACAATCGCATATTTACGCTCAAACACCACTTTATTAATAATGAATAAGATCGTACAACTATTGGGCCTACCCGACCCGAAATTAGTCTATAGCACACCAACACTAACACGAAAAGCCGGGGAGGCGGCTTTGGTCCACTCAAAATTCCCCTTACGGATACAATCTGTAATGGGTGCCATAATGGTGCTAAAATCCTGAATGAAGCGTCTGTAGAAAGTGGCTAGCCCATGGAAACTTCGAACGTCATAGATATTATGGGGCTCTGGCCAGTCTACTATGGCTCGGACCTTGGATTAGTCCATAGACACTCCATGACTTGAAACCACAAATCTGAGAAAAGTGACCCGGTCTGTCATGAATTCACAGTTAGCAAGGTTGACAAATAGGGTTTCTCTCCTCAAAGTCTCGCAAACTTCCCTCAAATGGTGGATGTGATCCTGAGGGTTGTGGCTATAGATGAGAATGTCGTCAAAGTAGACGACAACAAAGCGACCAATGAGAGGATGAAGGGCTTCTGTCATAAGTCTCATGAAAGTGCTGGGGGCGTTGGATAGCCCAAACGGCATGACAAGCCACTCATACAGACCTTCTTTTATTTTGAAGGATGTCTTCCACTCATCCCCTGGTCGAATTCAGACTTGGTGGTAGCCAGTTTTCAAGTCAATCTTGAAAAAGACGGTGGTTCCACTCATCATGTCAAGCATGTCATCAAGACGGGGAATGGGAAACATATACTTGACAGTGATCTTATTGATTGCGCGGCTGTCAACACACATCCGCCAGGTGCCATCCTTCTTGGGTGTGAGCAAGGCAAGGACATCACATGGGCTCTTGCTCACCCTGAGGAAACCTATTTGGATAAGGTCCTCGACAATCCTTTGGAGCTCAGCATGCTCCTTTGGGTTCAATCGATAATGGGGAAGGTTGGGTAGGGTGGACCTAGGGGCAAGATCAATAGCGTGTTGAATGTCACGCATGGGAGGGAGTCTAGAGGGCAAATCCTCTGGGAAAATATCTGGGAAGTCCTGCAGAATTGCCTGGACCTCGGGTGGGACTGAGACTCGGGACTCCTCGGGGGTGATGGTGACAATGACAGCCCAGACAGGGGCACCTTCGGCAACCTCCCTATTCAGCTCAAGGACACTTATGAAGTTAAGGCACCTAATCAGGTCATGGTCAACCTTAGGGGCCTTAGGGATGGATATGACATATGTAGGAGAGGAGGGCATGAGAAGCTTCCCTTTGGTGAGGGTTGGGGTATTCTCCTGAATTTTGGGGGATGCAGCGGGTGTGGAGGTAGGACTCTTTCCCTTGGCCACCTTTGGGGGTGTCGGGCACAACTGAATCCTCTTTCCATTGTGGGAGAAGGAACACTGATTGGACCGGCCGAATGTAATAAGGTCTACACCGTAGATCCATGGCCGTCCTAGGATGATGCTCCCGACCTTCATAGGCACTACATCGCATATGATTTATCCTGGGTAGGACTGGAACTGGATGGGAATGACACATGTAGTGGTGACTGGGATAGACGTGTCGTCAACTCAAGCCACGTTGTATGGCCTCGGGTGAGGATGGGTAGGTAGACCTAGACGGGATACAAAGTCTGAAGAGACTGCATTGATATAGCTCCCGTTGTCAAAGATCACCTTGCAGGGTTGAGATTTGACCATGATGTAGGTTTGGAAGATGGAGGTACGACGCCAGTCGTCCTCCTGTGGGTGGGTTAGGATGCAGCGAATTACACCCAGTCTTCCCTGGTTCGAACTCTCGGTAATATCTCCCATTTGCATGTACTCGATATGCGTACTATCAAACCCTGCATCTAACTCCTCAAACTGGGCAATGAGATCAGGGTCCGGCTCATATCTCTCAAGGGGTTCTTCTTCCTAAGGTGGAAGCCCCACAGGCCGGGGGTCGGTGATGACCAAGGCTCACGTGGGGCAATTGGTGGCAATATGACCTAGGTTATGACACCTAAAGCAGCGGACTCCCGAGATAGGGGCTGGTTGGGAGGTGCTAGGGACCACTCCCTTTCCCTTGTCATCTCTTCTCTCAACTGGTGGAGTATACTCTAGCCTAGGCACAGCAGCGGGTGCAGGTAAGGGGTTCCGTGGGAAAGGAGCAGTGGGGGTAACGGCCCTAAGTGGGGTAGCAGTAGGGACATAGGAAGTGGAGGGATCAACTCTCCCAGTATAGCAGACTATGGGGTTTCGGGGTTCAGGTTGGCGGTAGATGGGAACCCGATGTGGGACCACCCTTTGAAACCTCTCAACATCTAGTGCAACCTGGTAGGCGTGCTCGAGGGTGTTAATCTCCCGCAAGAATAATTCCCGCTGAATACTCTCGTGTAGGCCAGCCCTAAACCGTGAGAGGGTGACAGAGGCATCCTCCAAGACTTGACTCCGAAAGAAGAAGTCATCAAATTTGGCGATGTACTCGTCCACGGACTTTCCATCTTGGGTGAGTTTCTGCCACTGGTCTAATAGACGCTGGTGGTAGGAGGGTGGCAGATACTTCTCCCTCAATTTCTCCTTCATTTCTTCCCATGTATTTATGGGCTCCTCTCGTCTCCTTGTTAGGAGATTCTCGATGTTACACCAGTAGGTCTTGGCTTGACCCAGGAGTTTCATTTTGGCAAATCTCACCCTTGTAGCAGAGGTCATGTGGCGATGCCAATCAAATTATTGGTCCATCCCGGTCTCCCAATCAAGGTATGTAGTGGGGTTGGGGGACCCATCAAAACTTGGAGCGTCAATCTTGACGTTCCGTAAGATAATATCTTCATCGTCGTGGTCTCTCTCTCGAGGCACACGGGCCTCTTGCTCTCTACCTTGGGGAGCCTAATTTTGGCTGACTTGCTCTCTTTCCTCCCTAGGATTGGCTACGGGATTGCCGTGGCCATTCACTCTTCCTTCCTCTCCCTATAGTCGATCCTCTAAGGTTCGGATCCTCTTATCGAGTTTCGTCCATAGTTGGCCTATGGATTCTTCAAAGAGGGCCACGAGATTGTGCTCGAGCTGGACTAGCATAGCAGTCACGCTCTCTTGTTCTATGGGTAGCGTTGAGGGGCGCTCTAGACGGCCGGATGAATTCCTAGACCAACATGGCATGTACGACCTCGGACCTAAATGATGCAGTCCTGGGACTGATAATTAGCAAGCTATAGACCCAAATTTTGTTGGCTAATTGGCAAATGGCCAATTTGAAGGGACCGGTCAGGGAGAGTTGCTCGCCCATAGGCGAAGTAGTTGTGGAACTACCTCCTGACAATTAGGGTATCCTAATGTGACAGTCTAGGTGATGTGGGACGAGACCACGGACTCAACTCCAAATCAATATGCGATCCTCGGACTCTAGACAAGCTCGTGATTGTCCCTTAACGAGGGAAGCGTCGGACGTGCACGGTTGAGGAACCGACAATGAGCTAGGGTGGTCGGCTCTCTTTTGTGCCCGGATCGGGTCACGGGACGGTCACGCTCTCTCTCGCAGCAGCGGTAATAAATAATATATAGCAAGCTAGATATCCCTACACATGCTCTCTAGCAGCGGCATAAAGATGTATATACGAAAGAAAGCAAATGCCGAATAAGGGAGCGAAAACGATACCTCCACGCTCTCGGCGTGGGGACGACGAACCTGGCCGAACTCGTACTCCCGGGACAGTTAATACACGAATATTACAGCAATGAATTATGGCCCACTCCACGCAGGGAGGTAAGGGGCAACACAATGGGGTCCGGGAGGACCGATTTCGGGTTGACGAGCGGCTTCTCGCGTAGCTTCGGCAGCACCCGAACTCGTGACTGTGGGGCCCGCGTGCTGGCCGGAGGGGCCGTGTGGGACCCGGTAGCACCGCTGTAGTGGGGACAATTGGGAAAGCGCTCTCCGGGATGGCGGCACGCTGATTCGCCGGCCGGAGGCCGGACGGCTCCGATCGGCACCGGTCGGAATAACCGGCCACGGATCTGCCGGTTCTATTTTTCAGCGCGCGACCCGACGAGATCGCTCGCTGCGACCAACCCCGATGTCGGATCGACGATCAGGAGGTACCGATAGAAAGCTAACTCGAAATACTTCGATCTAAGATCAGAGAGAAAAAATGGAGTGCTCCAGATCTGGCCATGACCGAATTTCCAAGCTGCTGTTGTACAGTGGCCGAAATCTTAGATCAATAGGGAAATTTTTTGAGAGTTGGCGTTGACTGATAGGTAGACCTCCGAATCGGGAGTTGGGTTCTTCAGCAAAGTTGTGGAGGTTTAACAGAGGAAATCGGGAATATTTTTTGTGAAAGGTTTTGTGGAGAATTGAATTTTCTAGAAATTTGTTACTGGCGGTGGGTCGGATCTGGACCGAAGCAGACAGAATAGATTTGGGAACTTTGAGAAATTTTAGAAAATATGTGAAGGGCTGAAGAAAAATCAATAAAATTCATGGAGATAGATGAGGGGGGACAGAATTGCCAATAAAATTGGGGGTTCTTGGAAAAATCAAAATAGGGGTCAAAGGTGGAAATTACAGACTTGTTGCCACAATGAACAGAAAGCTGACAGATCTAGGGAAGATTGAAGATCGAAAATGTAAAAATATCAAAAGAAGGAATTTGGACTTGAAATTTTTTGTGGAGATGTGGATACGAGATAGGAACAACCTCGAAAAATTTCAGATCAAGAGAACATGGTGGCTGACTGCAGAATTTCATGGAAGTCACCTCTATCCAGCAGGACATAACCTTGAAGATGGCTCCGCGGCAGCTCGTAGGCGGCACGAACGGCGACGGCGACGGCACAGATGATCACCGGACATAGAGGGGAGGGGATTGAAGATAGAATCACTCTAGAATTTGGAGTTGGATGAGATGAACACCAGGGGAGAGGGGAGGGGCACAAGAATCACTCTTGATTTTCCAACAATTTCCTTTTCATTAATGCTAACAAATGAAAAATACAACCTTTTATATGCTATGTATCTAATCAATTGTACGCCCTTGGATCTAGGGATGGGAGATGAAAGGCTGGGATTAAGTGTGAACAACACACAAAAAAAATTAAAATATAGCAAGTGGAATGGGGCGCCCCCTTGACCATATGTAAGGGTTGAATGGTTAGGTAGCCCACCTTGGAAAATATTAACCACTTGTCTCCCATGTGGTCAATTGACATTTCAACATTCTAGATGGCCACCTAGGATGGTTGACCAGCCCCACATGGTCTAGATGGACCAATGGGAAAGGGGTGAGGGCCCCCCCTTGCTTGGGCCTACTGAAATTTTACATATAAACCCACTAAGACTTACAATTGCGTACCCATATAACACAAGGGTATACATACAAATATGAAAGGACATAAATGCAAACAAAATGCGGACGGTCTTGCCTCGATGTCCCCATCAATTCTCCCCGGGTGGGAGGAACTCGACCCCGTCGAGTAGGGGTATGGATGCTCGAGTACTCCGGCGGATCCGTCACCGTGCCGAGTAACGCGGGTATGCTCCACTCCAAGTGACCGTCACCTGCTCATTCCATATATACTCGATATGCACGAACTGCTATGGGCTAATGGTGGACACTCCGGGTGGGGCACTCTCAAAAGGGAAGGAAGCAGCTCGAAGACTCACTAGGAATCATCGCTGAGTCCCTATAGGTGACTGATCCGGGTATAGATGTAGAACCGATCCCATACTCATCGAGTGAGTCCAATCGCCCCTTACTCATAAGAGAATGACAACGAGCTTGCACAAGACACATGCAGACAGATATACAACACAAAGAAAAAGCACACCGACTCATCTATGACCCTAGACACACCTAATGTTAGTCCGACCCGTACATGGATGACGGCGGACCAGGACACCCGAACGTATGCCATGCATGCATCTGACGTAACCGGTGATTGACATCATGCGAAAATCCTAGACCTCCTAAGGTGGGCCATGCATGCATATGGGATGTAGATGTGGGAGGACCAAGAGTATTTCCCCTAGATGATGGTGTATCTTGTAGGTGTACGGGCTTGTTGGGCGTAGATGACCCGGCCCGTGGGGTAGGAGTGTGATAGTGGACTCCCTCTAAGAAGTGAAGTATATATGGAGGGTCTAAGGATCCACTAGGGAATGGGTCAAAGGGATCAAAGAAGGTATGACCCCTTGTGGTGGGTTCCCACAAGTCACGGTCCCACGTGTAGAAGTTTTGAAGGTGTGGATAGTCACCTTCTTGAATTCTGACAGATGGGACGGGGCTCGTAGGCAAGAAGTATGATTCCTCCCTCGGACAAAGGGTATGAATTCGAGCTCGTCCGGTAGCGGGAGAAGTAGAAGAACCTCCGTGGTGACACAACCCACGGTGCACTCGGAGGTAATGGACCCGAAGGCCGGATGGGTGAAGCTAAGACTAGCGGGTTAGTCAAAGCCTCGGGCCAAAAGATGCGTCAACTCCCATTGTGAATCTAATCCCATGACAAGATCGTCCAACGTATCAACATGGTGACGAGATCAAAATGTGGTATGGAATGAGTTGACCGGCACTATAGGTAGGATGGGGTCCATGGATGGAAAGTGAGGTGGGACCAAGTCATCCTTGAGCCAACTAAAAAATGGCTCGGTGATGTATAGTGTACCCGTTGGAAATACGGGTGGCTCGGACCTTGGTGGCTCCAAATGAGATGGTTCCGAATCACGTTCGGACATAGACGGTGGTGATGGAACACTCACGGGTGGTAAAGGCAATGGGGTAAGTAGTCCGATCGGCTCGGGACTTGGTTGGGAGGTAGATGTTTGTCGAAGGGCAGCCAGGGCAGTATCGGCTCGCTGTAGGTCGTCATTAAATGGAGACTCAAATGGCTCGACCTCAAGAGCAACCTTATAGGACTGCGCTAGAGAGAATACATCACGGACAAGACATTGGATTTGAAAGTAAATCCGCAAACCTCTCCGAAACTGAAAGGCAGTCGTGGTGCTCTCTTCTCCCAAGCCATATTCCAACCAATACTTATGATAGTCCCGAATGTACTCAGACACGGACCTATCGCCTTGGACGGGTCGGCATGGGTTGGCCATATTTGCCAAAATGTGGGAATGGATCCCTAGGAATGGATAGGCAAGGCCATTTGGACATGACACTAGACCGACTATGCAAGGTTGGGATGCATGCACACTAAGGACAAGACACCAAGACTCGGTATGGGGCGGAGTTAATCGATCCGAAGATCACTCGCGCAAGTGTGCGACCTTCCCGATAGGCGTAGCCTAACGTTCGGACAACACCTTTTTATATACCGACTAATGGTATGCAAATGCAACTCCTAAGACCGACTTAGACACTTAGACTTAAATGACACTCTTTTTTTTTATTTTGGACACCCTAGACTCAAACTCGCTCTGATACCAAATTGATGCGGGACGAGACCACGGACTCGACTCCGAATGAATATGCGATCCTCGGACTCTAGACAAGCTCGTGATTGTCCCTTAACGAGGGAAGCGTCGGACGTGCACGGTTGAGGAACCGGCAATGAGCTAGAGTGGTCGGCTCTCTTTTGTGCCCGGATCGGGTCATGGGACGGTCACGCTCTCTCTCGCAGCAGCGGTAATAAATAATATATAGCAAGCTAGATATCCCTACACATGCTCTCTAGCAGCGGCATAAAGATGTATATACGAAAGAAAGCAAATGCCGAATAAGGGAGCGAAAACGATACCTCCACGCTCTCGGCGTGGGGATGACGAACCCGGCCGAACTCGTACTCCCGGGATAATTCATACACGAATATTACAGCAATGAATTATGGCCCACTCCACGCAGGGAGGTAAGGGGCGACACAATGGGGTCCGGGAGGACAGATTTCGGGTTGACGGGCGACTTCTCGCGTAGCTTTGGCAGCACCTGAACTCGTGACTGTGGGGCCCGCGTGCTGGCCGGAGGAGCCGTGTGGGACCCGGTGGCACCGCTGTAGTGGGGACAATTGGAAAAGTGCTCTCCGGGATGGCGGCACGCTGATTCACCGGCCGGAGGCCGGACGGCTCCGATCGGCACCGGTCGGAATAACCGGCCACGGATCTGCCAGTTCTATTTTTCAGCGCGCGACCCGACGAGATCGCTCGCTGCGACCAACCCTGATGTCGGATCGACGATCAGGAGATACCGATGGAAAGCTAACTCAAAATACTTTGATCTAAGACCAGAGAGAAAAAATGGAGTGCTCCAAATCTGGCCTTGACCGAATTTCCAAGCTGCTCTTGTACAGTGGCCGAAATCTCAGATCAGTAGGGAAATTTTCTGAGAGTTGACGTTGACTGATAGGTCGACCTCCGAATCGGAAGTTGGGTTCTTCAGCAAAGTTGTGGAACTTTAAGAGAGGAAATCAAGGATTTTTTTTATGAAAGGTTTTGTGGAGAATTGAATTTTCTAGAAATTTTATACTGGCAGTGGGTCGGATCTGGACTGAAGCAAATAGAACAGATTTGGGAACTTTGAAGAATTTTAGAAAATATGTGGAGGACTGAAGAAAAATCAATAAAATTCGTGGAGATAGGTGAGGGTGGAAAGAATCGCCAATAAAATTGGGGGTTCTTGGGAAAATCAAAATAGGTCGAAGGTGGAAATCTCAGACTTGCTACCACAATGAACAGAAAGCTGACAGATCTAGGGAAGATTGAAGACCGAAAATGTAAAAATATCAAAAGAAGGATTTTGGACTTGAAATTTTTTGTGGAGATGTGGATACGAGATAGGAACAACCTCAGAAAATTTCAGATCAAGAGGATGTCGTGACTGACTTCAAAATTTCGTGAAAGTCACCTCTGTCCAGTAGGACAGAACCTTGAAGATGGCTTCGCGGCGGCTCGTAGGCGGCACGAACGGCGGCGGCGGCGGCACAAATGATCACCGGAGATAGAGGGGAGGGGATTGAAGATAGAACCACTCTAGAATTTGGGGTTGGAGGAGATGAACACCAGGGGAGAGGGGAGGGGCACAAGAATCACTCTTGATTTTCCAACAATTTCCTTTTCATTAATGCTAACAAATGGAAAATACAACCTTTTATATGCTATGTATCTAATCAATTGTACACCCTTGGATCTAGGGATGGGGGATGAAAGGCTGGGATTAAGTGTGAACAACACACAAAAAAAAATTAAAATATAGCAAGTGGAATGGGGCGCCCCCTTGACCATATGTAAGGGTTGAATGGTTAGGTAGCCCACCTTGGAAAATATTAACCACTTGTCTCCCATGTGGTCAATTGGCATTCCAACCTTCTAGATGGCCACCTAGGATGGTTGACCAGCCCCACATGGTCTAGGTGGACCAATGGGAAAGGGGTGAGGTGTAACGACCCGAGAATCCGATTACCGGGAAGGCCCGATAACCCGAGACTCGCACCGCCACCCACGAGCCCGAAGACTCGGAAGGGTTAAAAGGATGGTGTGGAGACTACACAAGTATCACAAATAATTGCAGAAATTAAACAGTTATAATAGAATAACATTTTACATGGTCCGCAACAGAAAATAACACAATAACAATAGTCCACGACTAGTATAGTGACAAGAAAGGAAAGTACAGCTACACGGGGCATCCCCCGGCTCTGACCTCCGGCACTACCGCTGGGCACCCGCACCACGCTGCGCTCCTGACGCGCTCCCCGAAGGTGGCGCCTCACCTGAAACACGGTGAAAACACGCAGGGAATGAGTCTCGGAACAAGACTCAGTAGGGATCACTCGAACCCTACCTCGAAAAACGAGAAACCACTACTCTAGCGGTAGAAAAGTATCTCGGAAAGGAAAGCCCTGTACTCTACAGAACTAGACCCTAACGGCACGTAAACCGAGACACGTGCCACGGTACGAGGAAACTGAAACTCAACGGTTGAACCGTCAAAAACCCGAAGGTCGGAAACACACGACTGACAGTCTGACACTCCGTACTCGACAGGAGTACCACCCACTAGAAGCACAGCCGGTAGCGTCCCCTGGCGTCTTACACCGCACCGCAGGTGCACCGCCTGACATGGTAGGTCCTACCCGAGGCGCAAACACCGTACAAGTAACCACAAACAAGTAACTAGTTGGGGTCACGCCCGTCGACGTGGGTCCAACCGCCCCCAACCACGTGTGCACACACAGACCTTGCGTCACTAGGTCTGGTCCTCTGACCGGTTTTCCCCCGTAGCCGGACTCTGGCTACCGACGAGGGGCCTACGGTAACCGGTCCACAAACCGTCTCGAAAGGTGGGTGCCCGTACACCACTCCCAGGTGAGACCAGCACCGCGCACTGGTGGGCTACGACTAGTGGAGGGTCGCTAAAGGAGTAGACTCTCGAGTCACGGAAAACAACACCCAAGCCCGACAACGTGTGGGAATCACCCCACGCACCAGTCCCGTCACACGGAGACCACGGTCGGAGAAAAGTGAGGTTGCCACCCTCATGGGGCAACACAGGAAGTGGCGGTCTACCCTCAGACCGTCACTGCCAAATGGCGGTCCACTCTAGGGCCGTCACTTGGAAATAGCGGTCTAAGGCGAACCGTCACACGGCCAGGGGGTAGGGGGAAGCGACGCGCCTACCCTAGTGCGTCGCTTGGAAGCGGCGCACCTAGGCCAGGGCGTCACATGGCACCCCACACCCACGAAAACCACAGGGAAAGTAACGCGCTTACCCTGGCGCGTCGCTTTCAAGCAACGCGTCGGGCTCAGTGCGTTACTCGCATGTGACGCGCCTAGACCAGCGCGTCGCATGGCCCTCACGCTCGGGATGGAAAGGGAAGTGACGCGCCTGCCCCAGCGCGTCGCTTGTAAGTAACGCGCTGGGCCCAGTGCGTCGCTTGGCCCATCCACATGGGGGACAACAGGAAGTAACGCTCCTGCCCCAGTGCGTTACACGCATGTAACGCGCCTATCTCGGTGCGTTACATGGCCTGACCCCCAACGGTCAAAACCCAACGGTCGAAAGCATGTGACGGCCCAGCCCAGGGGCGTCACTAGCAAACGGCGGCCAGTCGCAGGACCGTTACAGCCCTCGACCCCAAAGGCCAACACCCAGGGAAGTAACGCACCCCTCTAGGGGCGTTACAAGCATGTGACGGTCACTGGAGTGACCGTCGCTTGCCCCAGAGCACGCTACGGCGGGAGAACCCCAAAAACACCAACCACGCCCCCGTACCTCCACCGGAGAGGGGGAAAACAAGGGGGAAGACCCCTGGGGACCCCTAGCATGCATCTAAGCCACCAAAACATAGAATCATGGGCTAAAACCATAGATCGGGCGGCTCACCCCAAAACATGGAAAAACCCCAAAAACGCCCAAACATGCCTCTCTCGGCCTCCCCGCGGCCTACAAACCACGGAAAAGAACGGCGAAGAGCTAGGGAACGTCACCCTACCTCAATGGAGCGAATGCTCCGCCGGATCGTCCACGAATCGCGAAGAACGCTTGAAAACCATCGTTCTTCCTTAAGCTTCCCACGCTTGCCGCACGCCCCCACGACCGCCTCGCCGCCGCCCACGTCGCCGTGCCGTTGCCCCGCCGCCGTCTGCAGCCGAAGGGGAGCTCGCCGTGGCCAACCGGGAGGAAGAGAGGGAGAGGGAGGGAGACACGGTGGAGGAGGAAGGAGGAAGAAGAAGATGGTGGGGGGAGAGAGAAAAGAAAAAGGGTTTTATAGAAAAACCCGGAAAATCCGTAAAATTCCAAAAAATAGGAAATCACACCCCCGCGATCCTCGGAACGCACCGATCGCAACGGTACCACTCGTGTCCGTGTGAACAGCCCGGTTCACCCGCAACGAGCGTCCGAAGAGAAAAGCCGAAACACACACCGGGAATCGGAAAACACACGCGGAAAAGCCGCGGAACGCCTCCGGGCCTCCGAAACAACTCCGGATCGCGCCGACCCGAACACGAAAGATGTCCGAAACGAAATTTCGAACACAACAGAGCCGGACACTCCGAAAACCAGATCCGGGACCCACGAAGAAGGATCCGAAAGGTCCGGGATATTACAGCCCTCCCCCCTTAAGGAATTTCGTCCTCGAAATTGAGAACAACCCAAGGGGAAAGAAGAGGAAGACTCACTCAAACAGGTACGGGAACTGCTGACGCATCTCGTCCTCACGTTCCCACGAAGCCTCACCACCAGAGTGTCGTTGCCACACGACCTTCACCAAGGGAATAACCTTGTTCCGCAGGCGCTGCTCTCGCCTATCCTCCACGCGGATCGGAAACTCTGGGAGAGAAAGATCTGGAGTCACCTCAGGCCAAACGGAAAACTCGAGCACATGAGAGTCATCGGGCATATACTTCCGCAACATAGAGACGTGGAACACGTCATGCACCGACGCCAACTCAGAGGGTAACTGTAACCGGTAAGCAACCTCACCGATGCGCCCCACAATCGCGAAAGGACCGATATAGCGGGGACTCAGCTTCCCACGCCGTCCAAACCGCATCACCCCCTTCATCGGAGAAACTCTCAAGAACACATGATCGCCCACGGCGAACTCGAGGGGCTGCCGCCTACGGTCAGCATAGCTCTTCTGCCGACTCTGGGCCGCCAACATGTTCTGACGAACCAGGTGCACAACATCCACACATTGCTGCACCAATTCCGGTCCCGTCAAAACACGCTCACCCACCTCAAACCAATCGAGTGGAGTCCGACAAGGACGCCCATACAGAGCCTCATAGGGAGCCATGCCGATGCTCGAATGAAAGCTGTTGTTATAGGCAAACTCCACCAACGGTAGGTGATGAATCCAACTCCCCTGCCACTCCAGGCAGCAGGATCTCAGCATGTCCTCCAAAGTCTGAATGGTCCTCTCAGACTGACCATCCGACTGTGGATGATACGCCGAGCTAAATGCCAACTCCGTGCCAAGAGCTCGCTGGAAACTCCTCCAGAATCCAGAAGTGAAGCGCGGATCCCGATCCGACACGATCGAAATGGGAACCCCATGCAACGGAACGATCCGCTCCACATAAAGACGAGCCAACTTAGGCACGCTCCAGCTGACCTTGACCGGTAGCAACCGCGTCACCTTCGTCAGCCGATCCACCAGCAACCAAATACTGTCCTGCCCAGTCGGGGTTCTGGGCAACCCCACCACAAAATCCGTGGTCACATGGTCCCACTTCCAAGCAGGAACATCCAAGGGCTGGAGAGTACCGCCTGGTCGCTGATGCTCCGCCTTCACTTGCTGACAGATCAGGCACCTGGCCACAAACTCGGCCACATCTCTCTTCATGCCAGGCCACCAGAACTGCCTCCGCAAGTTCCGATACATCTTCGTCGCACCCGGGTGCACAGTGTACCTGCTCCCATGAGCCTCGCGTAACACCGCACGACGAACCTGCTCCTCCCCTGGGACGTACAGCCTGCCACGAAACCTCGCAGCACCGTCCTCGCCAAGCTCCACATCAGCTATCGCCAAAATCCGGGGCAACTCAGGGTCCGCATGCTGAGCCTCTGTCACCTGACGACGGATAGCAGGAGTGACAGTCAGACTCGCAAGCACTGCCAACCCTGGCTCCTGGGGAATCTTGAGCCTGAAAGATACTTCGGGCACCTGTTCCCAGAGCCTCCACTTCCTCAACATCAAGGCACTGATCACGACCTTCCGACTCAAGGCATCGGCGACGACATTCATCCTGCCCGGCTGATAAGACAGGGTGAAGTCATAGTCCTTCATGAACTCCATCCAACGCCTCTGTCTGAGGTTCAGATCTCTCTGCGAGAACACATACCTCAAACTCTGATGGTCAGTGAACACCTCGAACTTCTCACCGTACAGATAATGCCTCCAGATCTTCAACGCGAAGATCACTGCCGCCAACTCAAGGTCATGGGTAGGGTAGTTCTCCTCATGGGGCTTTAGCTGCCGAGATGCATAAGCCACCACTCTACCATGCTGCATCAGAACAGCACCCAATCCGACGCCGGAAGCATCTGTACACACCACAAAACCTCCCGATCCAGAAGGCAAAACCAACACCGGAGCCGAGGTGAGCAATCTCTTCAGTTCCCTAAAGCTCTGCTCACACTCCTCGGACCAGACGAAAGGCACATCCTTCCGCGTGAGCCTCGTCATCGGGGTCGCAATGCGGGAAAAATCCTGGATAAACCGGCGATAATAACCCGCAAGCCCCAAGAAACTCCGGATCTCCGTCACCGACCTCGGCCTCGGCCACTGCATCACGGCCTCGACCTTGGCGGGATCCACGGAAATGCCATCACCAGAAATCACGTGCCCCAGAAAGTGCACCTCGCTGAGCCAAAACTCGCACTTGCTGAGCTTCGCATACAACTGGTGATCTCGCAACGTCTGCAGCACCACACCCAAATGGTACGCATGCTCCTCGGCAGACTGCGAATAAACAAGGATGTCATTCACGAAGATGACCACGAACTGGTCCAAATACGGATGAAACACCCTCTGCATCAAGTCCATGAAGGCTGCTGGGGCATTGGTGAGCCCGAACGGCATCACCAGAAACTCATAATGCCCGTACCTCGTACTGAACGCAGTCTTCTCCACATCGGACTCGCGAATTCTCAGCTGATAGTAACCGGACCGCAAATCAACCCGCGAGAACACTCGCGCAGACTGCAGCTGGTCGAACAAATCATCAATCCGCGGCAACGGATACTTGTTCTTAACGGTCACTTCATTCAGCTGCCGATAGTCAATGCACAGCCGCAGACTACCGTCCTTCTTCTTCACAAACAGCACGGGCGCACCCCAAGGGGAAAAGCTCGGACGAATATACCCCTTGGCCAACAGCTCCTGCAACTGCGCCCTCAACTCCCTCAACTCAGCGGGGGCCATACGGTAGGGAGCCTTCGCCAAAGGTCCCGTACCAGGCACAACCTCGATCACGAAATCGATCTCCCGCTGGGGAGGTAATCCAGGCAACTCCTCAGGAAAAACATCGGGAAACTCGCACACCACCGCAATGTCCTCGACATTCGGCTCCATCCGGTCAGACACAACCACTGACGCGAGAAAACCCTGGCAACCTGAATCAAGCAATCGACGGGCTCGAATAGCAGAGATAAGAAATCGAGAAGAGGTGGAACGGATACCTTGGAAATAGAAGGTCCTCTTGCTCGGATGCTGGAAGTAGACCCTCTTCATTCCACAATCCACCACCGCTCTATGAGTCTCGAGCCAATCCATGCCTAGAATCACATCATAATCCCGAAGCTGCAACGCATACAACCTGCCTGGCATACTCCGTCCATCGATCCACACCGGAACCTGGTCGAAGCAATACGGAGTGACCATAAAGTCACCTGAAGGCAACTCCACAGCCAAATCACAGGACAACTGGGTCACCGGCTCCTCGACGCTCGACGCGAAATCCTCCGAAATAAACGAATGAGACGCGCCAGAATCAAATAAAACCCGAGCTGCACAACCCAAAATCTGAACGGTACCTTCCACGAGCTGCGACGCTACTGCCTCTGCCCTGGTCAAGTGCGTGATCTGGCCACGAGCTCTCTGCCTGCCTCCCACACTAGCTGACCTGGGTAGCGGCGGATACTGTCCCTGCTGCTGCTGCTGCTGGGGAACCTGCTGCTGCAGCGGCCTCTGAGGACAGTCGCGCGCCATATGCCCTGGCTGGTCACACCGAAAACAGATGATCGGCGCCGTGCACTGCCTGCCTGGGTGGGTCCCACTACACCGTGGACAAGGTCCTCGCGATCCACCCACCGATCCCTGACGCTGCAAAGAGAACGGCTGCTGTACACTGCCCGATGAAGCCTGCCCCTGATCCTTGTGCTTCTTACGGAGACTCTTCTTCAAGAACTTCTTGACCTTCGAGCCGAAGGACGCAGATCCTGTCACCGAAGCTGCCGATGCCGGTACTCCTGAACCACCCGACACACGCTGGAAGGAACCCTGCTGCTGGGTAGCCGGCTGCTGGCTGCGACCTGACACAGACTGCCCCTGGCTGATCGGTCCTCGAGTCCTCTGCATATCCATCTCCAAGGAAATCGCAACACGAGACGCCGTCTCCAGATCAGTGGCCCCATTCGCGATCAAATGGTGCCTCAGCTCCAACCTCAAGCCCTGCACAAACTGCGTGGTCCTCACCCTCTCATGCTCCATGATATGAGGTGCATACCGACCCAGCTCGACAAATCGGGCCCTGTACTGCAGCACGGACATGTCACCCTGCACCAGCTCCAGAAACTCCCGCATCCGCTGCGTAGTAACAACGTCTGGACAGTACGTACGCTCGAAAGCACTGACAAAGTCATCCCACTCGATCTGCTCAAGTGGACGAAGCTGAAAGGACGTCTTCCACTCGGAAGACCACCACCTACGAGCCGTACCCTGCAACTGGTTGTAGGCCAACACCACTCTGTCCTCGGCAGCACTCTTCGCTGAACTGAACACCCGCTCCATCTCATCAAGCCAATCACGAGCCGCATCAGGGTCTGCCTGGCCGTTAAAGTAAGGTGGATGGAACTGCATGAAATCCCTCACTGCTCGGCCTGGCCCACCCCTGACTGACGAGCCCTCACCGGCCTCTCTGCCGAACTGTTGAGCCATGAGATGGTACATGCCACGGAGAAAACCCTCGGCCCCCGGAACTCTCGCAGCATCCTCGGCCTCGGTAGCCCCCCGTGGTGCTCTGCTATGCTCCTCCTGGTCCCTCTGCTGGACCTCCTGCTGGGTCTCCTGGCCTCCAGCCGACTGCCCCTGCTGAGAGCGAGAACTCCTCCTCGGCGCCATCCTCGCTCCTGAAGCAAAAGACAGAAGACACAAAAACGGCAAGGTCAGAATAAACACGCGGTGCCCAATGCCAGCGTCACCTGTACATCATCGTCATGGACTAGTGGACCACTACAATTACCTATGATTCTCATGTAATTCCACAACCGCGCTCTGATACCAGCTGTAACGACCCGAGAATCCGATTACCGGGAAGGCCCGATAACCCGAGACTCGCACCGCCACCCACGAGCCCGAAGACTCGGAAGGGTTAAAAGGATGGTGTGGAGACTACACAAGTATCACAAATAATTGCAGAAATTAAACAGTTATAATAGAATAACATTTTACATGGTCCGCAACAGAAAATAACACAATAACAATAGTCCACGACTAGTATAGTGACAAGAAAGGAAAGTACAGCTACACGGGGCATCCCCCGGCTCTGACCTCCGGCACTACCGCTGGGCACCCGCACCACGCTGCACTCCTGACGCGCTCCCCGAAGGTGGCGCCTCACCTGAAACACGGTGAAAACACGCAGGGAATGAGTCTCGGAACAAGACTCAGTAGGGATCACTCGAACCCTACCTCGAAAAATGAGAAACCACTACTCTAGCGGTAGAAAAGTATCTCGGAAAGGAAAGCCCTGTACTCTACAGAACTAGACCCTAACGGCACGTAAACCGAGACACGTGCCACGGTACGAGGAAACTGAAACTCAACGGTTGAACCGTCAAAAACCCGAAGGTCGGAAACACACGACTGACAGTCTGACACTCCGTACTCGACAGGAGTACCACCCACTAGAAGCACAGCCGGTAGCGTCCCCTGGCGTCTTACACCGCACCGCAGGTGCACCGCCTGACATGGTAGGTCCTACCCGAGGCGCAAACACCGTACAAGTAACCACAAACAAGTAACTAGTTGGGGTCACGCCCGTCGACGTGGGTCCAACCGCCCCCAACCACGTGTGCACACACAGACCTTGCGTCACTAGGTCTGGTCCTCTGACCGGTTTTCCCCCGTAGCCGGACTCTGGCTACCGACGAGGGGCCTACGGTAACCGGTCCACAAACCGTCTCGAAAGGTGGGTGCCCGTACACCACTCCCAGGTGAGACCAGCACCGCGCACTGGTGGGCTACGACTAGTGGAGGGTCGCTAAAGGAGTAGACTCTCGAGTCACGGAAAACAACACCCAAGCCCGACAACGTGTGGGAATCACCCCACGCACCAGTCCCGTCACACGGAGACCACGGTCGGAGAAAAGCGAGGTTGCCACCCTCATGGGGCAACACAGGAAGTGGCGGTCTACCCTCAGACCGTCACTGCCAAATGGCGGTCCACTCTAGGGCCGTCACTTGGAAATAGCGGTCTAAGGCGGACCGTCACACGGCCAGGGGGTAGGGGGAAGCGACGCGCCTACCCTAGTGCGTCGCTTGGAAGCGGCGCACCTAGGCCAGGGCGTCACATGGCACCCCACACCCACGAAAACCACAGGGAAAGTAACGCGCTTACCCTGGCGCGTCGCTTTCAAGCAACGCGTCGGGCTCAGTGCGTTACTCGCATGTGACGCGCCTAGACCAGCGCGTCGCATGGCCCTCACGCTCGGGATGGAAAGGGAAGTGACGCGCCTGCCCCAGCGCGTCGCTTGTAAGTAACGCGCTGGGCCCAGTGCGTCGCTTGGCCCATCCACATGGGGGACAACAGGAAGTAACGCTCCTGCCCCAGTGCGTTACACGCATGTAACGCGCCTATCTCGGTGCGTTACATGGCCTGACCCCCAACGGTCAAAACCCAACGGTCGAAAGCATGTGACGGCCCAGCCCAGGGGCGTCACTAGCAAACGGCGGCCAGTCGCAGGACCGTTACAGCCCTCGACCCCAAAGGCCAACACCCAGGGAAGTAACGCACCCCTCTAGGGGCGTTACAAGCATGTGACGGTCACTGGAGTGACCGTCGCTTGCCCCAGAGCACGCTACGGCGGGAGAACCCCAAAAACACCAACCACGCCCCCGTACCTCCACCGGAGAGGGGGAAAACAAGGGGGAAGACCCCTGGGGACCCCTAGCATGCATCTAAGCCACCAAAACATAGAATCATGGGCTAAAACCATAGATCGGGCGGCTCACCCCAAAACATGGAAAAACCCCAAAAACGCCCAAACATGCCTCTCTCGGCCTCCCCGCGGCCTACAAACCACGGAAAAGAACGGCGAAGAGCTAGGGAACGTCACCCTACCTCAATGGAGCGAATGCTCCGCCGGATCGTCCACGAATCGCGAAGAACGCTTGAAAACCCTCGTTCTTCCTTAAGCTTCCCACGCTTGCCGCACGCCCCCACGACCGCCTCGCCGCCGCCCACGTCGCCGCGCCGTTGCCCCGCCGCCGTCTGCAGCCGAAGGGGAGCTCGCCGTGGCCAACCGGGAGGAAGAGAGGGAGAGGGAGGGAGACACGGTGGAGGAGGAAGGAGGAAGAAGAAGATGGTGGGGGGAGAGAGAAAAGAAAAAGGGTTTTATAGAAAAACCCGGAAAATCCGTAAAATTCCAAAAAATAGGAAATCACACCCCCGCGATCCTCGGAACGCACCGATCGCAACGGTACCACTCGTGTCCGTGTGAACAGCCCGGTTCACCCGCAACGAGCGTCCGAAGAGAAAAGCCGAAACACACACCGGGAATCGGAAAACACACGCGGAAAAGCCGCGGAACGCCTCCGGGCCTCCGAAACAACTCCGGATCGCGCCGACCCGAACACGAAAGATGTCCGAAACGAAATTTCGAACACAACAGAGCTGGACACTCCGAAAACCAGATCCGGGACCCACGAAGAAGGATCCGAAAGGTCCGGGATATTACATGAGGGCCCCCCCTTGCTTGGGCCTACTGGAATTTTACATATAAACCCACTAAGACTTACAATTACGTACCCATATAACACAAGGGTATACATACAAATATAAAAGGATATAAATACAAATAAAATGCGGACGGTCTTGCCTCGATGTCCCCATCACTAGGGCCTAAGGATGGGTACATACAAGCTCTCGCTTTCGGTCCACAGCGATGCACTCAGGAGACGGGCTGCATGGATCGGGCTCTCGCTCACCCCGTCGCGCGGCAAATGATAATGATACTAAATAAGCAAGTGATTCGGAGCACGTACCTAGCTGACTGAAAAGTCAAGCTCTAACCGGAGACGAAGGCGAGCGGGGACGTGCGTGCCCGCACGGCGTCGAAGAAGCTTCACCGGTTACAAAGAATTCACTCTACGCAGGGAGGATTTAATTTATTACAAACCACTCAATTTTTAAAATTTCCCTCGTAGGAGAACAAATCAATCTAATTTCTCCGTGCAGGGAGACTCAAAGGTACCCACGTCCCGTAAGTTACGGCATGTGTGTCGGCTATCCGGTGACTCGGGCATCGATCTCGCCGTCGTGGTAGACTTCGGGTGCCACAATGGATGAAATATTGATAATTTATTCAATAAATATATAGGTATGTGTATAATACATAGTATATATATATATCATTGATATTTATATAGATATGTATATAATACATATTATATATTTATATCATTAATATGTAATATATATATTTAACTTTTTTTAAACCTCCTTTTTGACTTTCACCTAATTTTTTTTAAACCTCCTTTTTTTCTACACTTCACCCACTTTTTTTTTGACTTTTCACAAACCCCCTTTGTTTTCAAACTCTTTTACAAGCCCTTCGGCTGGGTGGTCAAACAGGGGGGGCGGTCCACGCGGGCGGGCGACCAAGTCGCGTGTGCAGGCGGGGCAGGAGCGCCGGGGCCAGCGAGCGGGGCGTCGCCGCGAGCGGGCGCTCCGTGCGGGCGCTGCGCGCGGGAACGGGCGATAGGGCGCTGCGCGCGAGTGCTGCGCGCGGGCCGGAGCACCGGGGTGGGCGCACGTGGCATCGCAGCCGGCGGGCGCGCAGTGGTGCATGCGCGCAGGCGGGGCCCGGGCCGTCGGCGCGGCCGCGGCTCGCGGGCCAAACTACGGCTGTCGCGAGCGCAGTCCGGGCGCCAATGGGGCGCGTTGGCGGGGCGCTGCGGAGGCGGTGGTGGGAGGTGGCCCTGGGCGGCGGCCTGCAGGGCGGAGGCGGTGGCGGGGTGGCCGTTACGGCCAAGGCGTTTGAATGGGGGTGGCACGGGCGACGAGGCCACCCCCTGCGAACTCCTTTACTCTGTTTTTTTTTATTTCTGCTTTGCGCTAAATGAGAGTGAGAGAGAGAGAGAGAGAGAGTACAGAGAATCGAGAGAGAGAGAATCGAGAGAGAGAAACAGAGAGGGAAAAGAGAGAGAGAGAGACATAGCGCGGGAGAGAGAACATAGAGGGAAAGAGAGAGAGAGAGAAACATAAAGAGAGAAATGGAGAGAGAGAGAGAGAGAAAGAACACAGCAAAATTTTTTTTTCTTTGCTCAAATATTTTTTTCCTCTATTTTTTTTCTCTCGATCACAGATCTTTCTGCTCCTCTTCTTCCTTTTTTTGTTTCTCTTTTTCACTTCTAGCAACCTAGAGAGAGAAAGACCGACGACGGGGACGTCGGGGTCGAGGGAGGCGCCGTGTTAGGCTCTGATACCATTTTGACGCGGCGGCGACGTGGAAATAGATCGACGGCGCTCCGATATCACGAACAGGACGGGAACGGATAGGTTGCTTCCTCGCGCAGCTCGGCCTCACGCCCGACGGTCTCACACCGGGTGACACTCAAACTCTTAAGGAGAAAAAGGGAAGGGAAATGTAAGAGTGGAGAGCTCTCACAACACAATCTTTCATTCAATCTTTTCATTCATGTCTCGTAACACATCCCTTGGCCTCCTTATATAGGAAAGAAAGCCATAACATAGATACCATCTAACTTCCACTAATTAGGTTTATACCCTAGCCTAACAAGACAAAACCCACCCACCCACTTTTGACTTGTGGGTTTTAATCAAATAAAATACATAAAATACACACATGTCTATTTGACTAGTCTAATACACACAAAATACATAAAAATACGTGTATCACTCAATACACACAAATACGCCGAGTCTTCAGGAAGTTGGATCTCCGAGCCACAAGCTCGGTGTCGGGGTAGTGCGGCGTCGGCTCCGAGTAGTGGGCCCGGTAGTGGACCCGGTGTCCCCACCAGTTTTTCCCTAGATGGTGTTGGTTTCACGACGGCGAGGTCGTGACCGTGTTCCTAGACCGAGTGATCTTGGGTTGGGCCTTTGTCTGCGAGATGTGCCTCCGCGATAGGGTTGTCGGGGTGTGTTTTCTGGCAGCGTAGCCAGAGGTCTTTTCATTAGACCGGTGTTTCCCCGACTCGAGATCGGGACGTGTTTTCTAGTGCAGTGGGAGTAGCTGTAGAGCCGAGATTTTCCTGGCCACCGAGTGCCATTCCTGTTGTTGTTGTTGCTTTCTGCTACCGTCGTTGTTTACAGTTGGGGTTCCGCGGGACCCCTACTGAGCCAGTGACAGGAGGCTCACCCCTGCGTTTCAGGTGTGACGGTTCTTCCTCGAGGTTCGAGAGTGCTGTGCTGAGGTTCTTAGTTGCCAGCTTGCCGGGCCGAGTGTTCACTCGATGTTGGGTACGTTCTTCTGCCTTAGACTGTACTTCTGTTAGACTGGACTCTGCTATAGTTAGATTATTTATTTCTGTTAATTGTTGAATTGTCCTGCTTTATTTCTTATTCTTATGTACACCACACCTATCTTTTTAGCCCTTCCGAGCCCTCCGGCTCGTGGGCGGCGGTCCAGGGTTCGAATAGTATCGGGTTATTTTCTGTATCCGGATCTTGAGTCATTACACCGGGTGACAAGTTAACTAGTCGAACCGACCCATCTTGCCAAGTTTTAAAACAATGCTCGTGGGACTTGGGAATATGATGCTCATGACTAGTAACCATTTAAATTAGATTTATTTTCTATAGTTCAATGCTTAAGAGAAGGTGGGAAAGATGTGAATAATGAATGCAAGCACGTCTCATTGGCAGGATTTGATTAATGAAAAACTATAGATGCCTTAACTACTTTATTATAAAATGAATGAGATACATCTTTCCGACAACCTAACAACAGGGCCGGCAATGGGCCAAGCCAGTTCGGAGGCTTGTTAGGCTTGGCCCAATTTTTAAATAAATTGGACAAATTTGTAAACCTGATTTTTAATTGGCTTTTTTGCATATAAATCATTGCTAAATGTCTAAATACAAAAGTATTATATTTGAAAATATATTAGCAAAGATTTCCTTACTTTTATCAAAATAGTACAAAAATATCTTCGCTGTAACCTCCCGTTATCTACCGTGAATCTAACCCCAGTTAACTTTAAGTCAACGTGGAAAAATACGATAATACCTATAGTTTTAAAAAAGACTCATCTCTCTCCCAACTTCATTCCCCTCTCCTCCCTAACTCTTATTCCAGAAAACCCTAGTGAGATTTGCTGGAGAGGGTTCACGGGGGGGGGGGGCGTACTAGGAGGGATAAGTCGGTGGACTCCAACCTAGAGAGAGAGAGAGGCGGAGGCCCGAAGAGAGCAAAGTGCTCTATGATTTGAATGACTTGTCTGGTAAGGTGGGGGATGCGGAGGTAGATTGGGAGGAGGTGGAGATGGAGGGGGGGGCATCGTCTGATGGGCCAGACCCGGAGGAAAGCCACTCGACGGACAGTGATCCTGCCTCGATGGTGATCCGTCAATTCCTCTTGGTGGCCGAAATTCGTTGCGGAGGCGGTGGAGATGGGTTGCAGGGTAGGGACTCTGGCGAGGAGGGGGCACAGGGTCGGGGTTGGGGGGGTTGTAGCGACAGGGAGGTGGGGGGTTGTAGGGTGGAGAACTGCAACTAGGTGGGGGGGGGAGAGGAAGAAGGTTACCACAGTGACTTTACGTTGGACACTTTCGGCGAGTCCAAACCAACACCAACATGATCTAGAGTAGTACTGCGCAATAAAAAATGACATCAGACCTCACCTATCAATGATTCCAAGTCGCCATTGTGGCCTCGTGCAGCTTTGATGTTGAAGAAGCTCCCGTCAATGCCGTTCCAACATGGTCCTCCTTAGAGAGATGTTTGATTGCTCGGCCATCCCCTATGAGACGGTGCCTTCCTACAAACCATGGGGTGCTATGGCTACTTCGAGGCAAACCTCTAGGGTAACAACATGGGCGATGGGGGCGACAGCCTAGGGCACGCCAATGTCTACACACAGGGTAGCTGGCGACTTCCATCGCCTAGGGAGAAGGGATCCAATCTCCTCCACCACAATCCTAATGATCGGTACTTGCTCCAGACACCTCTATAGAAAATGGAACCGACGAGTCCAAACCAACATGAGTGGAGGGGGCAAGCATCTGCTCCATAGAACTGCTAAACCCCTGTGGGCCTTGAGATCTCTGTGGCTCAAACAAGACAGAAGAAGTACTATGGCTGCCTCTTGATAAGTGTCCATTTGTTATGATAATTCATTGCATGTACACCATTTTATGTGCATATAATTAGGTAATTATGCATATTTCATAGTTAACCTCAACTCCGCATTTAAATTGGAGCATTCACGCAAATTGATTAATTTGATTATCTTATTTAATAATAAATTAAAGTTGAGGGCCATGAACATTAATTCTCCATTGCATAATCATGAGCATTTGAGATTTATGTGCACATTTTGATAATTTTTATGGACTAAAGTGCAATTATGTGTGTGTAGGACACCGAAGGTAATTACAAAATAAGCCGAGGGCAAAACTGTCACCACTACTTTGACCAAGTCAAAAGCACATATTTTGATTGGAGGGAAAAGAAATTTTAAAAGTTTGAAATTGAGAAAAAGAAACACATATTTCGGTTGGAGGGAAAATTAAATTTAAAGTTTGAAATAAAGGAGAGACATGACGAGCCTTGGGAAAGGGGGTGCCCAAAGTCCAAGAAAGGGGGTGCCCACCTACTTTTCCTCTTCCCCATGCATCATATTTCACTTAAATCTCAGCCATCCATCTCCTTTTGATACAATCTCTACCCTTCATTTACCTAACTTTCCCTATAAATAGCCCAGACAAGGAGGAGAAATGGAGTTCTTCTTTTGGCAATTTTTCACTCTTTCTCTCCCTCTCACATCTTTTAGTTCGCCGAATTCGCCCTCTTCCGTCCCTCTTCTCCTCTTACTGTCTTCATGAAAGTTATTTATTTTTACGTTCTCTACAACTTCTTCTTCTGCATCATCTTCTAATTCCTTTTAGTTTTCAAACTATTTTGTGTTTTTTACTGTGCTATCATGTTCTTCTGCGAACCAGTGTTTCTCTCTGTTCTTCCCCTTATTTCTCACCCTTCTAGTCACTTTCTCCTCTTACTTTATTCATAAAAGTTCTTTGTTTTTAAAAGATCTTAAACTTCTTCTTCTACGCCATCTTCTAATTCTTTCTGGTTAAAAAGTTATTTCTCATTTTTTAACTTGATGTCTTGTGATTTCACTGTTCATCTGAGGTTCTGGCTTTTGTTATTTCTCAGTCTTGAAGCCCTTCCCCTCTTTATTTCTCTCTATATTCTTCATTAAAGTTCTTCCTCTCTTGTAGATCTAAATTTTTACATTCTATCACTTCCTCCAATTCTTCTTACTTTACGAGTTATATTTATTTTTCCACTGTTTCACTCTCTCATCTTCTTCTTTCTTCATCTCCACACAAAACCTTCCACATTCCTCTCTATATTTCTCTCTAAAATTTATCCTTCACAACTCTCCTTTCATGACGGTGTGCACATCAAGATGGGCGACGTTCCAAGGCTCGTGACATGGACGACGGCGGCTTCTTCATCCATCTCTTTCTACGGCGATCTCCTTCAAGGCAGAGTGATCCTCTCCAAGGCTCGGCGATGAGGAGACGACGGCGTCACCACCATTGCTATTACTATCTTCATATCTCATGCCCCTCTTTTTGTTATTACTTTTGTGTTATGTTACTTCATTGTAATCTTGTCACCTCTTTCTTGTAAGCTTATCTTGCACTTCATGTACTCATTCTTTTAAGTTAATGAAGAGAGTTATTCTTTTGATCTAGTTCTTGATCTTCTTCTATCTCTACCCCCCTTCTTCTATCTCTTCTTTTCACTTCATGCAGTTAATTTCTATAGCATAGGCGCATAATCATAGGTGTTTTTAATTAAGTGTTTGGTTTGTTCTTTATTTCACTATTTTCTTTAAGTAAAGTAAAATCACAAATATTTTTCTAAAAGGTTACAAGGTTTTTAACTCAAAAAATCTCTTCTTCCTTGTGGACTCGACCCACGCTTGCCATAGTACTACGTTCTCTTTTGATCATTTTTGTGCGAGTTCGGTTTTAATATTGTTATACGCGTGTTTTAAACGATGAACTTTCGCGTTATCAATTTTTGGCGCCGTTGCCAGGGATGAATGGTGATTTTTGACTTAAGACCTTTGTTTTCCTTATGTATATAGTGTACTAATAAAGTTCTCTTTTATTATTTTTACAGAAAAAAAAGAGAAAAAAAGTAACTTGAAAATTAAAAAAAAATCAGAGGTAAGTCTCCACCTTTTCCTTAGTCTTTTTGTCATTCATTTTGAGAGAAAAAAAAGAACGGGGGAACACTTTTCAAGTAAGTATCCAAACTTTTCCTCTTTCATTTTAGTTTCATTTCTCTACATTTCATATCTTGTGGTTAGATAGGTTCATTAAATAAAAATAAAAAAATCATCACTTGAACTTCAATAAAATGTTCATTACAAGAATAGAACTCACACTTCCATGTTTTAGGTCATGCATCATTTAGGATAGAATTTATTTTTTCTTGTTGTTTAATTATTGTTAATTACATTATTGAAGATTGCGGGAGGCAAGGTGAGTACTCTAATTTTTTCAAAAGCATGCTCATGCATTTCCATGCTTGCATAGAACCCCTTGTTTGAACTTGGTTTGTTGCATATCATTTCTAAAATATTATAAGGGTAATACCCATAAGCAAGATAAGGTGGGGATTTCATCACCCTTCCTTAGCCCACAAAGCACAATTCCCATACATCTTTGCATCATCTAGACCTTAAATAAAATCCAGTAGACATTGGCCCTAGGTTCACACTGTGGTTCTTGTGTTATTTGCGCTTACCCTCTTATGAAAACCGGTGCCTAAGGCAAGACGGTCGGACGGTAAACGCCTTAAGCGGGCTAGTGGTTTGACATAATTAGGTCCCTACAAAAGTAGGGGAACCTCCCACTACCCCACCCCTTACCTGGCCGGTGGAAATATTGAGGGTGAACTTAAGTTTCACTTTATCCATTTTGTGAAACCCAATTTGTAGGTGTAGGTCACATCTAGGACATTAAGTAATTTGTGTGATAACTTGTTTGTGTTTGCATAAAATAAAAATAAAAATAAATAAAAATCTCATCTTCTCTCTCTTCGTCCTAGTTTGTATCAAAATAAAAAAAAAGAAAAAAATTTTAAACAAAACAAAACAAAAATCATCATAAAAAAAATCTCTTTCATCTCTCTCTTCGTCCTAGTTTATGCAAGGTAGAAGATCTCAACATCCAAACCTACTAGGACCCATTCAAGAAATTGAGAGAGTCTTGTATCCAACGAACGATCTCCAACAAGATCTCATGGCCGAAAATCAAGGACCTCACCACCAAAATCTAATGGCCGAAAATCTCGATCCTCCAAAGCAAATGAAGGACTATTTCTTGCCCAATCAATACCAACCGTCCTTCTATGTCCAAGCACCTCAGAACCAGGCGGTTCATTATGAAATCAAGTCTAGTACCATCCAAATGTTGCCATCTTTCTATGAAAATCCCAATGAAGATCCTTACAAACATCTTGATGAGTTCCTTCAGATCTGTTCAACTGTTAAAATTCAGAATTTCTCTGATGATGCTCTTAGGCTAACTCTCTTCCCATTCTCTCTCAAGGATAAGGCCAAATATTGGTTAAGAGCATTGGGTAGGATCATTGATACATGGGCAGAAATGTAAAAAGAATTTTTGAAAAAGTTCTATCCCATATGACGAACCAACACAATGAGAAGAGCGATAACTGGATTTATCCAAAATACTGGAGAACATATACATGAGGCTTGGGATAGGTTAAAAGATCTATTAAGAAAATGTCCTCATCACGGCCTGTCAAGATGGCAAATTGTTCAAACATTTTATGAGGGGCTAACGGAGAATTATAGACAGATGGTGGATGCATCATGTGGGGGAGCATTCATGAGTAAGAGTGAGGATGAAGCGTATGATCTATTTGAAATGTTGAGTGAAAACTCCATCAGTCACATCTCACTTTCATCATATGAACGAATGATCGGATCAAACAAGAGGGTCGGCCTTTACGAAGTCGAGAATCAAGGGGAGTTTGAGAATAAGATGGACATTAATACCTTGACTCAGAAATTGAACAAAATGGATTTATTGGCACAGAAGATAGAGAAGGTTGATCTTGTAACTCAGAAGCTAGATCAGTTGTTATCTAGGCATGAACCTTCTTCTTCTTTAGCCCCTCGACCTCAACCATTCTCCGTTCCCAGTCATAAAGAGATGTGTGCTCTTTGTTCTAGCCCTGATCATGGGATAACTGATTGCCCTACAGCAGCCCAACTTCCCCCATTCATCCAAGAACAAATCTTTGCTGCTCAGGGTGTCTCTAAGCCTCCTTATGATCCTTATTCCAACACTTATAATCCAGGCTGGAGGAACCACCCGAATTTTTCTTGAAAATCTCAGTAAGGTTCATCTACCCAATCTAATCCCTCTTTTCAAAAACAACCATTTCAAGCTCAAGCCCACCAACATTACCAATCTCCTTTTCAACAAGCTCAGTCTCATCATAATTTCTCTCAATCCAATGCACATTTCCAACAATATTCTCAACCTCCTTTTCAGCATTCTCAGGCCTCGTATCCTCAACCTCCCACTCAGCATTTTCAGGGCAAGTATCATCAGTATCATCCAAACCGTTTTCAAGCTCAAGTTCCTTTCCAACCTCCTCCTCCTCAACCTCCGCAGCCCAATTTTGATGACAAGTTTGAACAACTCCAACAACTCATCCTTACCCAAGCACAATCCATTTCTAAGTTGGAAAATCAGATAGGGCAACTTGCTGCTAATAACATGAGAAGAGAGGTAGGCCGGCTCCCTAGTCAACCGGTGGCCAACCCCCGCAATCAACAACCTCCAGGCTTCCCTCCAAGAGCTCCATTTCTTCCTCAACCCAATCAGCCCAATCAACCTTAGCTGCCCCCTCCTGTAGGTCCCCAATTTAAGAATGCAAAGGTAATCTCTTCTCTTAGGAGCGGGAAGGTTTTAGATAATCCTTATAGGATTAAGGAAGTTGGCAGTAGTTCGGGTCAAGATGTCCACATAGAAAGTGATAGTGAGGATGAGGAGCCGGTGATTGTGCAAGAGAAAAAGAAGTCGGAGGGTGGAGAGAAGAAGTTGGATAAAGGAAAGGTAAAAGTCGATGAAGGACCCCAAGAATATGTGCCTAAGGTCCCATTCCCTGATGCATTGAAGCCTAAAGCTCAAAAGAGAAAGTCGGTCCAACAAGAAGAACTAGTGGAATTGTTTAAACATGTAAACATCAATATTCCACTATTGGATGCAATCAAACATGTGCCGGCGTATGCAAAATTTTTGAAGGAGCTATGTACACCAAAAAGGGAACCAAAGGCGGTAACACAAAAGGTCCGCTTGTCCGAAGATGTCAGTGCAGTTGTTATGAATCATCTGCCTAAAAAGTTGAAGGACTCCGGAGCTCCACTGATCTCTTGTGATATAGGTGAAATTACATTTGATAGAGCATTACTGGACCTTGGAGTCAGTGTGAACTTGTTACCCACCTTTATATACGAGCAGTTTGATCTAGGGGAGTTGAAACCCACATCTATAATCCTTCAACTGGCAGATCGATCTGTAAAGACTCCAAGGGGACTATTGGAAGATGTGATTATGAAGGTGCATGAATGTTATTTCTTTGTAGACTTTCTTATTCTGGATATGGCCTCGTCCCAGGAATTAAAGCACACACCTATCATTTTGGGACGTCCGTTTCTTGCTACGGCCAAGGCCAATATAAATTGTGCCACGAAGATGATGGATATTTCCTTTGGAGGAGAGAATGTTTCTCTGAATGTGTTCAAAGCATCTCAATATCCAGACCATGAGGAGGAATGTAATGTCATTGATGTTTTTGAAGAACTAATTGAAGAAAGTCTGGAAGTTAATGAGGAATGTCTAGAAGAGGGTAGCATGCTCCAGGATTCCCCACTTTCTAGTGCACCCCACTCTAGAGTATAGTCACTCCATCCACTTCAAGTTGAACCTATTCTTCCATCTTTGGATCAGCCACCCAGTCTAGAATTGAAGGCTCTGCCGGATCCTTTGAAGTATGCTTATCTAGGTCCTAACCAAACTCTGCCCGTAATCATTGCTTCTAACCTCACTACTACTCAAGAATCCCAACTCCTATATATCCTTCAGGAGCACAAGAGGGCGATAGGTTGGTCAGTGGCCGATTTGAAGGGTATCAGTCTGGATGTGTGTATGCATTATATTTACTTGGAGGATAATGCCAAACCGAGCAGAGAGATGCATCGTCGGCTGAATCCAAGTATGAATGAGGTAGTAAAGAAAGAAGTTATCAAATTGTTGGATGCCGGGATCATATATCCCATTTCTGATGGCAAGTGAGTCAGCCCAACTCAAGTTGTTCCCAAAAAGTCAGGACTGACAGTTGTAACAAATGAGAAAGGAGAAGAAGTTCCCACACGATTGCCAACTGGGTGGAGAATTTGCATTGATTACAGAAAACTAAATTCAGTCACGAAAAAAGATCATTTCCCACTCCCATTCATTGATCAGATCTTGGAGAAACTGGCTGGGCAGAAATATTATTACTTTCTGGATGGCTATTTCGGGTATAACCAAGTTGTAATTTTCCCAGAAGATCAAGATAAAACAACCTTCACATGCCCCTATGGCACGTTTGCTTTCAGAAGAATGCCTTTTGGGCTCTGCAATGCCCCTGCCACATCCCAGCGGTGTATGATGTCCATTTTCTCTGAAATGGTGGGGGGATGCTTGGAAATTTTTATGGATGACTTTTCAGTGTTTGGTGATTTGTTTGATGATTATTTGAAAAATTTGACTCGGGTATTGAAAAGATGCATTGAGTCGAATCTAGTGTTGAGTTGGGAGAAGAGCCACTTCATGGTAAGAGAAGGGATCGTTTTAGGCCATGTAGTTTCGGAGAAGGGAATAGAGGTTGACAAGGCAAAGGTTGATGTGATTTCTAATCTTCCTCCCCCTTCTTCGGTCAAACAGATCCGTTCCTTTCTTGGCCATGCAGGATTCTACCGCAGATTCATTCAAAACGTCTCCACCATTGCTCAACCACTTACACAATTGCTTGCCAAGGACACTCCCTTTCATCTTGATGAGTCCTGTCTAGAGACGTTCAATTCTTTGAAAGCGGCTCTCACACAAGCTCCCATTCTCCAATCTCCTGATTGGTCGCTCCCTTTTGAGATCATGTGTGATGCCTCAGACTATGTTGTAGGAACTGTCCTAGGTCAAAGAGTTGAAAAGAAATCCGTGGTGATCTACTACGCGAGCCACACCCTTGCTGATGTCCAAATGAACTACACCATCACAGAAAAGGAATTGTTAGCTGTTGTGTTTGCCCTCGAAAAGTTTCGATCATATCTGTTAGGGGTGAAAGTCATTGTTTATTCCGATCACACAACATTAAAATTTTTGATGTCTAAGATGGAAGTCAAACCCCGTCTCATACGGTGGATTTTGTTACTACAAGAGTTTGATTTGGAAATCAGAGACAAGAAGGGGTTGGAGAATGTTGTAGCTGATCACTTATCTAGGATTGTAATTCCCAAAAGTGCCCCTATGTCCGACTCCTTCCCCGATGAACAAATTCTTTCCATCTCTCATATAATAACCCCTTGGTTTGCTCATATAGTCAACTACCTGGCGGTACGACAGATCCCAGAAGGGTGGTCTAAACAAGAGAAGGATCGATTCTTTTCAAAGCTAAGGCACTATTTTTGGGAGGACCCGGAGCTGTTTCACATGGGTCCTGATCATATCATTAGAAGATGTGTCCCCGAGGAGGAACAACAGTCTGTGTTGAAGTTCTGTCATCATTCGGCTTGTGGGGGACATTTCTCAGGAAAGAAAACTACAGCAAAAATTTTACAAAGTGGATTTTATTGGCCCACTTTATTCAAGGATGCTTATGAATGTTCTAAAACTTGTTTGAGATGTCAAGCCGTGGGCAACAATTCAAAAAGAGATATGATGCTGCTCAGTCCCATTCTGGTAGTAGAGATTTTCGATGTTTGGGGAATAGACTTTATGGGACCATTTCCACCTTCATTTGGCAATGAATACATTTTGGTGGCGGTGGACTATGTTTCGAAATAGATTGAAGCTGTTGCTACTAGGACAAATGATCACAAGATTGTGATGAAGTTTATGAAGAAACATATTTTTTCTAGATTTGGTTGTCCTAGAGCTATCATTAGTGATGGGGGCTCTCACTTTATTCATTTTCAATTCCGAGCTCTACTTCGTAAATATGGCATCACTCACAAGCTCGCTACCCCTACCATCCCCAAACTAGTGTCCAGGTAGAAGTGTCCAACAGGGAGATAAAAATCATTCTGCATAAGACAATTCGGCAGGATAGAAAAGACTGGTCCGAGAGACTAGATGATGCACTCTGGGCCTATAGAACTGCATTCAAGACTCCCATTGGCATGTCACTGTGGACGCACTTTTCGTTGGCTCGTTCGTTTCGGCTGGTGGCGTTGGTCTGTTAAGTGCGTGGGCGTGCCAGTCACCGAGGTGACAATTTATTTGGGCTCCGAAGAGCCCATGGTGCGCTCGATCTGACTTCATCAGACGATTATATGGTTCGTGTCGAGACCGAATCCCGTCGCGCCATCAAGGTCACGACGTCATTTACATCCCCCATACGTGGGAATACCCTTGATTAATTGCCGAAATTAGGGGCCCCGCGGCCGAAAAGAATAATACTAATTGCGAGAGAGATAGGGGCAGATCACACTGAGAGTTGTATTCAGACCACAAACCGTCGGCCGTGTTGGTCACTCGTGGACCTTTTCATGTTCGGACACCGGTCCGTGATGGGAACGCGACGGGAAAATCGGGACGAGTCCGTTCAAATGTATGCCGAGCGCACGGCAATTTCAATGATGACTCGGAAGGCGTCCGGAACGAGAAACAAATCCGATCCGGTCGGGATGTCGGCTCGAGGCTAGGTCGGGACCGGACTATGTCGGGGTGATTCCCAAGATCCGAGCCGGGCCTGAGAGGGCGACATTATTATTCCTTTTGCCCCGGGTCCCGAGGAGAGATGGGGCTGCGGTGTGGGCCCTAGCATCTTTCATCTGGGATTCTCTTAATTATGTGCATCTCTTTTCTCTGTTGCTTATTACTTCTTTATGCATTTGCTCCGGATGATTTCTCTTCTTTTATTCATTATTATTATTATTACTATTTTGATTATTTTTATTACCCCTCCCACCTCCTTTATCGTTATTAATGTTGCATATTCAGAGTCCTTTAATTAGCATAATTTTCATTAATTTATTTGCTATTGTTAATGCCCTTATCATGCTATATATATATGTATATACATGTAGTGTGCCGGCAAAGGGAATAGGGTGTACCGCTGAGGGAAAGAGTGTGCCGCTGGGTGCTCAAAGGGGGTGTACCGCTGGGATTGAGAGGAGTGTGCCGCTGGGTTGAAAAGGGGTGCAACGGTGAGAGCCAGAAGAGGTGTACCGATGAAGGGGTGTTGAAGGATAGAGGTAGTGTGCCGGAGAAGAGGATTTGAAGCGTGCCGCTGAAGGTTGGGAGGAGTGTGCCGGCGAAGGGATTGGATGAGCATGCCACTAAAAGATGATTAGAGTGCACCGTTGAAGGGCCAATCAGGGCGTGATGGTGGAGGTTCAATCAGTCTTCAATTCTTTGTTTTAAGGCTTTTCTTTTCTTCTTGTTTTAATTTTTATGCAGTTTTATATAAACTTCTCCCTTGTTTTGTTCTGTTCGGCCTCTCTGCCATAAGTCGGAAGTTCGGCCTGTCGTGGTGTTGATCAGTTCGGTTCTTATCATGGTACCGGTAGTGGCTTGATTAGTTGGAAGGCTTCATCATTAATTATTCTGTTCGTTTGTTGCCTCCTTTTGCCTTATTTAACATGTTGTTATTTTCTGACAAAAATTCGGCAGCATCTCCCCTTGACCCGGGGCGTAAGGGCGATAAAGGGAATGCGCCCACATGGAGTGGCGGAACCCGACAACTGGAGGTGGGCGCTAGAGGGCAGCAACACCTTTATGGGGCCTCGGAAAACCCGGAGAAAACCGTGAACGGAAGACTTCTAGTACTAGACAGAATGGGCTGGGGGTTGGCGGCTGAGGGCGTACCGCTGAGGCACCAGGGGAAGGTGTACCACTGGGGGGGCCAGAAAGTGTGCCGCTGAGGGCCTAAGGGGTGTACCGGCCAAGGGCAACGGGGTGTGCCGCTGAGGGCCAATAGGGGTGTGCCGCTGAGGGCCAGAAGGGTGTACCGGCCAAGGGCCAACGGGGTGTGCCGCTGAGGGCCAAAAGGTGTGCCGGCCAAGGGCTGGAAAGTTGCATCTCTGGGAGATAAAAAAAAAGGGGGAAGCTAAGTGTATGGGCTGGGAGGCTTGTAGGTCATTCAGGAAAAGAGGGGAAGCTCAAGGCCAAGGGTGGGCTACTGGTAGCTGGGTGTTCGGAGAGAGAGCAAGGGCCTCCCTCTCTCCTCAAGCCGGTGGGCACAGTAGATGGCCGTGGAAGGGAGTGAAGAGCCCGTGAGATCGAAACTCATAGGGGAGGGATCACATCACCAACGAGGCTCCAAAAGAACACCGGAGGAAAAAAAGATGAAAAGAGTAACACAGTGTGTAAAGGCGGGAATAAATCAGTAGAAATAACAGGAAAGACCCAAGAAGGGTGATTTTTCATTCACGTGAAGCAAAGGGCCGAGGCCCTACATATACATTGACGGACATGCCCGAGCCAAGGTTACGGGCAAGAAAGAAAACCCAAGAACAAGAGAAAGGGAAGAGAAAAACAAGGAAAACCCTGGAGAGGAAGGTGTTGGGGCTGAAGTGGGGGACGATCGTCCACCCCCCTTCTCCCACACCTCCCCCCGTTACATCAAACCCTCCTCCTCTCTTACTCTCTCTTCTTCCCGGTGGCCGTCGGAGGGAGCTCACGCCGGAACGCCTCTTCTTCCCTTTCTCTCTTCTCCTCTGTCTCTTCTTTCTTCGTCTCCTTTCCTCTTCTTCGTCTGCCTCTGTGTGTGTCTCTCCCTCTGTCTAAGTCCCCTCCCTCTTTTCTTGTCGAAGCGGGAGTCATTTATACTCCCGGCCACCGGAGCCTTCGAGCACGACCGTCGAAGGCGGGAAGCAGCCCGTGATGATGGGGTTTGACTCCCCCATGTCCTGACTGTCAGTGGAGTAGCCTGCGTGGCCCAACGACCGGCTGACGCCTCGGACGGCTCACTGCGCGCCAAGGATGCGTAGGGCATGGGCTTCACGTCGTCCCGCCGTTTAAAAGCCTTGACGCTGTGCCGTTTGGCGGGCTGCACAAGCGTGCCGCAGGAGAGCCAAAAAGGCGTGCCGCTGGGGCCTCTGAGAGCATGCCGCTGGAGACCCAAGGGGTGTGCCGCTGGAGCCCCAAATGGGCGTGCCGTTGGAGACCCCAAAGGGGTGTGCCGCTGGATCCCTCAGGGGCGTGCCGTTGAACCCCTGAATGGGGTGTACCGCTGAACCCATTTGGGGTGTGCCGCTGAACCCCTGGATGGGGTGTGCCACTGAACCCCCTTTGGGGTGTACCGCTGAACCCATTTGGGGTGTGCCGCTGAACCCCTGGATGGGGTGTGCCGCTGAAGGCCCTGGGCCGTGCTGCTGAGCACCCCAGGGTGTGCCGTTGAAGGGCAAATTGGGCGTATTTTTTAGCCCGTTCTGAGCCCGTTATGGACACGAGTCATGGCCTACTTGGCTTTCTCTGAGGCCCACGGATTGTGGGGCTTATTGTGATTGGTTTCTCTTCACGGTCGTGGCTCCCGGAGGCGGCTTCGCGGCAGCACGCATACTTAGGGAGTCCGGACGACCAGTCTCTCCGGGGCTTCTTCACTCAGCGCCGTTGTTGATGCGGGGCCGAGCGGGACATCTGGGTGTGCAATTTTCGGTGTCCACAGTCACCTTATCGCCTCATTTTTGAAAAAGCCTGTCACTTGCCTGTAGAGCTTGAACATATAGCATATTGGGCCATCAAACAAGTCAACTTTGATCTCATTCAAGCTGGGGCCCAAAGAGCTCTACAACTCAATGAATTGGAGGAACTAAGAAATGAAGCCTATGAAAATTTAAAAATCTATAAAGCCAAAATGAAAGTCTTCCATGATAAGCATATTCAAAGAAAATTTTTTCAACCAAATCAGAAAGTATGACTTTTTAACTCTAGGCTGCGTTTGTTCCCTGGAAAGCTCAAGTCCAGATGGGATGGACCGTTTGTAGTTGTCAAAACTTTTGACCACAGTGCCGTCAAAATTTTGAATCCTAAAAATGGTCAAGTTTTTACTGTCAATGGTCAAAGATTGAAATCTTATTTGGAAAATGATCAGTTGCAAAAAGAATCCATTGTCCTAAGTGGTCTGGAATAAAATCTTCATGAGCTCTCATGCGTCTGACTGAAGACGAACAACTTAGCACTTCTAGGAGGCAACCCACAGTTTTTGTTATTTTGACGTTTTTGTTTGAGTGTGTTTTAGTAGTCAGGTTAAGGGCCAGGAGAGGAAGTCATCGCCGCCTATGATATTGATGGAGGTTCTGTCCCGCATATCCGGTTGTCTCTTTCCTACTCAGAAGTATTTATTGATACATTGTTCTTTTGCTTTCAATTCTACATGCCATTGAGGACAATGTCATTCAAGTTGAGAGGGAGAGAAATTTTCATGATGCATATAGTACAACCTTATAGGAGTGTTGTCTTGTATGTCATCGTTGCATGATAGTAGAAAGATGTAAACCCCATTTTGAGTTTCATGATTCATACTTAAATTAAAAGTAATTCTGGAATAGAAAAGGCTAGGGAGAAGGATGATGGAAAATTTAGTCAATCTAGCCATGGAAAACTGATATAAGAATCCCTTTAAAGTTCATGTGCACTTAAAAAAAAATATTTACATTACACACTAATGAAACAAGCAAGACAAGCTATCTGCTATTTTAGGTATATTATCTGATATTCTGCACTTCTTAAGAAAAGAGATCTTTATACAAAGCTTTCTGCCAAATTATCTATCAAATAAGTACAATGGCACTATGAAAAAAAAATACCATAAAAAATGCCCCTATTCTTAGTAACCGGGCCTACTTCATGTAAGACGTGTTGAGGTTCGCGTAAAACGGAAAAGAGAATCTGGATCTGTGAAACTGGGCCTGCTTCTCCTACGGTAAGAGTCGAGGTTCACGTTAAACAGTGAATGGTAGTGCAGCATCATGTGTGGTATAAAAGATCCCAAAGGGACAAAGCAATAAGACAGACAAAAAGTTAATATACTTAATGCTCTGATCTAAGAGGTGCAGAGTTGAAAGACATTTGCTTGGAATAGCGAATGGGGGATACAATTGTCTAAGCTGTGGATTTGGTAGTTACACATGCACAAGTGCTATTGAGCTTTGATTTGAATTCTTAATCATGTACTATTAAGTTCCTGCATAAGGCTAGTGTGTATTAATGATTCCAGATTCCTAATATTTGGTTGATTCTATGAAGGGAGAATTGGATATGAGAGCATGAATTTTACAAACTCTTGTTAGTCCTAAATTTTAATTTATTGACATTGCTAAGGGACTAGCAAGGAGTAAGTTGGGGGGTGTGATAAGTGTCCATTTGTTATGATAATTCATTGCATGTACACCATTTTATGTGCATATAATTAGGCAATTATGCATATTTCATAGTTAACATCAACTCCGCATTTAAATTGGAGCATTCACGCAAATTGGTTAATTCGATTATCTTATTTAATAATAAATTAAAGTTGAGGGCCATGAGTATTAATTCTCCATTGCATAATCATGAGCATTTGAGATTTATATGCACATTGTGGTAATTTTTATGGACTAAAGTGTAATTATGTGTGTGTAGGACACCGAAGGTAATTACAAAAGAAGCCGAGGGTAAAACTGTCACCACTACTTTGACCAAGTCAAAAGCACATATTTTGATTGGAGGGAAAAGAAATTTCAAAAGTTTAAAATTGAGGAAAAGAAACACATATTTCGGTTGGAGGAAAAATTGAATTCAAAGTTTGAAATAAAGGAGAGACATGATGAGCATTGGGAAAGGAGGTGCCCAAAGTCCAAGAAAGGGAGTGCCCACCTACTTTTTCTCTTTCCCATGCATCATATTCCACTTAAATCTCAGCCATCCATCTCTTTTTGATACAATCTCTACCCTTCATCTATCTAACTTTCCCTATAAATAGCCCATGACAAGGAGGAGAAAGGGAGTTCTTCTTTTGGCAATTTTTCACTCTTTCTCTCCCTCTCATATCTTTTAGTTCGCCGAGTTCGCCCTCTTCCGTCCCTCTTCTCCTCTTACTATCTTCATGAAAGTTTTTTATTTTTACGTTCTCTACAACTTCTTCTTCTGCATCATCTTCTAATTCCTTTTGGTTTTCAAGCTATTTCATATTTTTCATTATGCTGTCATGTTCTTCTGCGAACCAGTGTTTCTCTCTGTTCTTCCCCTTGTTTCCCCCATTTCTAGTCACTTTCTCCTCTTACTTTCTTCATAAAAGTTCTTTGTTTTTAAAAGATATTCAACTTCTTCTTCTACTCCATCTTCTAATTCTTTCTATTTTGAAAGTTATTTCTAATTTTTTAACTTGCTATCTTGTGATTTCACTGTTCATCCGAGGTTCTGGCTTTTGTTATTTCTCAGTTTTGAAGCCCTTCCCATCTTTATTTCTCTTTGTGTTCTTCATTAAAGTTCTTCCTCTCTTGTAGATCTAGATTTTCTTATTCTATCACTTCCTCCAATTCTTCTTAGTTTACAAGTTATATTTATTTTCCCACTGTTTCACTCTCTCATCTTCTTCCTTCTTCATCTCCACACAAACCCTTCCACATTCCTCTCTATATTTCTCTCCAAAGTTTATCCTCCACAACTCTCCTTTCATGGTGGTGTGCACATCAAGACGGGCGACGTTCCAAGGCTCGTGACGTGGACGACGACGCCTTCTTCATCCATCTCTTTCCACGGCGATCTCCTTCAAGGCGGAGTGATCCTCTCCAAGGCTCGGTGAGGAGGAGACGACGGCGTCACCACCATTGCTACTACTATCTTCATATCTCAGGCCCCTCTTTTTGTTATTACTTTTGTGTTATGTTACTTCATTGTAATCTTGTCACCTCTTTGTTGTAAGCTTATCTTGCACTTCATGTACTCTTTCTTTTAAGTTAATAAAGATAGTTGTTCTTTTGATCTAGTTCTTGATCTTCTTCTATCTCTACCCCCCTTCTTCTATCTCTTCTTTTCACTTCGTGTAATTAATTTCTATAGCATAGGCGCATAATCATAGGTGTTTTTAATTAAGTGTTTGGTTTGTTCTTCATTTCACTATTTTCTTTAAGTAAAGTAAAATCATAAATATTTTTCTAAAAGGTTACAAGGTTTTTAACTCAAAAAAATCTCTTCTTCCCTGTAGATTCGACTCGTGCTTGCCATAGTACTACGTTCTCTTTTGATCATTTTGTGCGAGTTCGGTTTTAAGATTGTTATACGCGTGTTTTAAACGACGAACTTTCGCGTTATCACCTCTCTCGGTCGTCACAAGCTGCCAACCCCGATCCTTCTCCTGCTCAACTCCGATGGTTAGCTACTACAACGGCGACATCCTCAATGAGATCAAGAGATCTTCCAACTGTTTCAAGATAGATGAGCGGCAAGCGGGCATCCAATCGGTGGCCACTTCTGTGATCGGCTCCGTCATCGCGTCTTCGACCAACATCGGGTTGCTGACATTCAAGTCTTCTGCTATGTTCTCCGATAACCTCAAGCGGTTCATCCTCTGGTGACCGTGCTGGTGAGCTCCTGTGGGTCTTTGATGCATGGAGGGGGTTCCTAATAGGAGGGGGGTTGTAGTGGAGGGAGGAGGTTCATAACACGACAGGGGTTGTAGTGGGGGGAGGGGGCTTATGTTGGACGTCTACCTGCTTGGTCAATCCCCAAGGTCTCTCTCTCTCTCTCTCTCTCCTCTGTGCAACTCAATAAGTCACCCCATTGAATGGGTTGCCAACATTGGATGAGATTTTTTCCTTTGGCACCTCCCTTTCTCTCTCTTTCTCTATGTCTCTCTCATCTCCCTTTTGATCAGGGTGAGAAATTTGAGATTTGAGAGAGATATTTTAGTCATTTAATTACAAAATAAAAGAGAATATTTTAATCTTTGTAGAATATTTATCTTTATGTCGATAGAAGTTTACTGCGACGACATTGTTACATTGTTTTGACAAAGTTTATAATATCTTTACTAATATATTTTTAAACATGATAATTTTACAATTAAATATTAACAATAATTTATATAAAAAAATCTATGGCTAGCTTTGGAGTAGTTCTATTTGGCCCAAAAACTTCGTAGTCAAACTTGGACTTATTAAAGTCTAGCCCAATTTAATCGGGAATTTTTTAATGTAAATCTTAATCCTACGGGCATATAAAATATAGAAATTTATGCCCTCCTTACATAAAATATCACAATTATTATCTTTACTTGTCAAATGTCGTATATACTATCACGGTTAATTACAAAATTTAAAATATCATTAAATGATGAATATACCCTTGTGTTCATATCGACCCCAACTTGCTGGACACAAATCTTAGGGCATTTCTTCGTCTAGTGGTATTTTGAAACTTTATATACGGCATTTGACAATTAGAGATGATAGTTTTAATGTTTGACATATAAGAATGATGTACATAAAATTAACCGTAAAATTTATGTTCGATGAGTGAATTACTGTTGTGCATGCTACAGTAATTTCATTAAGAAGTAATATAATCTCTCGCAAAAGAGCAATTTAGATGTGAATATAGGTGCAATGTATTTTTTTTAATGGAAGTGTAATAGGGTGTTTGGGAGTACTTTTTTTAGAACTCTTTTTATCTCAAAAATTATGTTGTGTTAATTTTTAACTTAAATTTTAAAATTGATAAAAATTGATAACATCTGTTTGATAAAAATGATATAATTTTTAAAATTTATATAGACTTGTTTGGCTCACTTCACCACCTTTGTCCCTTCACTAATGATGTCTTCACCACCTTCCTGTAGAGACGGCATGCTTCTCGATCTCTCGCAGGATCTCGCCGGTGAAGAGAGCTACTGTAACCTCGTCAGGTTCTCTATCTCAGGAGGGATGGGGTCGCTGAGCTCGTTGTCGGAGACGACGAGGTACTCCAAGAACTCCCACCGGCCATACTCCGGGGGGATAACACCCGAGAAGAAGTTGCCCCCCTGAGGTGGAGGTGGCGGAGGTTGGGCATGTCAATGACTTCGACGGGGAGGATGCCGGTGAGGTTGTTGGGAGGTGGCCGCAGGGGGGAGGGGAGGGGAGCAGGCCGGCGGCGGGGCCGCAGGGGGGAGGGGAGCAAGTCGGCGGCGTGGGAGGGGGGCCGCAGGGGGGAGGGGAGCAAGCCGCAGGGGGGGAGGGGAGGGGGAGGGGGGTCGAGAGTGGAAGGGAGGGGGAAGTCCCGAGGACGTGGGTGTTTTTTTAAAAAAATTGGTCTATACTTTTTTTTTTAAAATAGGTTTACACGGGATGAGATCCTCTCCCTAAAATTTAGGAAAGGAACACCAAACGGAGTTAGATTGTCTCTTACTCTCTTTTTTAAATTTGAGAGAAAAAAAAGTAAAAAAGAGTAACCAAACACCCCATAAGTGTAGATATGTTTACATGAATACGGCGTCAAATTAAATAAATTTTTTTCCTTACTAATTGGACTAAACTGGATTTAATCGGGTCTTTACTCAAGCCAACCCCGGTTTAATGGGGTCTTTTCCTGATCCAAACCAGGGTTAGGCCTAAACAAATTCAAGTAACGGAAGGGTGTGCAGCAAGGAATTCAATGGCATACATCTCTTGTTTCTTCCTCCTCTCCCTCTCTCTTGTCAACTGGATCAATAAAAAGGAAGCGTATAATATAATTACCCACCATACAAGTATATTAAATATCACTCAACAATTTTAAACATTACTAGATCTAAAAATTTTAATGACCAACCCATTCGTACCCCCAACCAAACTGCCCCCTCTCCTCATACTTTATTCTACTAAAATCAATGTTATCGTAATCCGATCGATCAATCCGACCGTCAATTAGTCTAGACACGGGTTCGATGAAGATTGGTTCGATTTAATATTAAAAAAATAAACGAATTGGATGAACCGTAATTCAATCGGTGAAATAATTTGAATCAGTCCGACTCGATTCATCTTATAAATAAAAAATAAAAAAATAAAAAAATTTAAATATTTAAAATGATATTTATATGTGAATAAAATTATCTTATTATTATTAATTTATTATTTTATTTTAAATATATTTAAATTTTAAATTTTTAAAAAAACTTAGATGTCAATTATGAAGAGTGAAAATCAATAATATATTATAAAATTTTTAAGTCAATTTATTTTACCATATTATTGTTATTTTTTACTTACATAACTATATAATCATGAATAATAATTATGTATGTATATTTTTTATTTTGATCATTATTTTTTATTTCTTCTTATCTTGTGTTATAAAATCATTACTTCATATATATACTATAATTTATTATACTATTTATATTATATATATATATATTAAATTATTAAAATTTATAATATCATAATTATATTACGATGATATTACAGTTTAAATTGATTTGATTGAATGATCTAATCAATTTATTGACTAATTTAATTATCGATTGGATTACGATAACATTGACTGAAACACACGTGATGACATCTGCTCCCGTGTGCACGGACGCACCTGAGTCACAGCCCCAATAGAACCCTTGCGTTGCAAAATACCAAAAGGTCAGTTTGGCAACCCGAACACCGCAGGTCCGAAGGGGGTCCAGCCTCCCCCGCGCGCCCCCCAACCGACACCCGCAACGGTTGTGATCTCGATGTGCAGATGAACCCCCCCCCCCGCGGCGTGCCTCCACGCCCCGGCCGCCCACCAAGAGTGCGATGCCCGGCTGCCCGCGTCTTCTTCTTTTTCCCGTCCAATTCACGCGGGAGCCCGCAACGCGCTGCCGAGGATGGGGGAATCGGACGGATTGCGCGTGGGGCCCCGCGTGATGGGCCCTACCGTCCTCCCGTGGGCCTTCACCCGGGCCCATGAATTAGAGAGTTTGGTGAGATGCGCGGGGTGGGTTGTCTCGTCGAAGGGATTTTTCATACAATCGCCCTCCCCACGCTCGGTCTTCGTACTTGTATGCCCTAGCAAGCACCATATTCATGCATGTACACTTGTGTTATTTCTTGGAAACATAAAAAAAATTTACCATTTTAGATGAGTCAAAGTTACGATTTATCATCTCGACCATATCGATCGTCTCGGTCACGGCTCGAGATAGGACGATCCGAATTGATACCGTTACGTACCGCGATATTATAATATAATGTAACTCAAATGGTCTCCTACCTCATTTGGTTAAGTGACACGTGATTTAAACTGTTGTCCATAATTCAAACCCCACCTTTTGTCATCTTTTAAAATATTTTTTAAAATAACTATATAAATAAATAAATAAAAATAATATTTATATCACGTTTCAAATCGAGATCTCAACCAACCGATTTACAAAATGAATTCGATATAAAAAATTAAAACAATATATATAACGTCCCGATTACGTCCCACGGACCGATCGCCGGTCTACTTTCCAGAAAAGTTTCTTTACCACTTAGAAAATTAACAGTTTTTCCCCCTATCTCTGCACCGAACTTTTTCTTTTGCAGAGAAAAAAAACCAAATGTCTTCTTATGATAGGTGGATTCCTCTCCCCTCTTTTGAAAGATAATTGATACTTAATATTAATCCAAACAAATTTGACTTTTCCTTTACAACTCTAATTATAAAAAATATAATAAATTGTTTTAATCTGAAAATATTTTCTTTCTTTCTCGAGAACTCAAAAGAATTCAGAACCACCCCAACAACCCACCCTCAGGTTGAATAAGTTGCAATTAATGCATAGCACTTGCAAGTTTTGTTGCTTAATCGAAATTTTTACAGAAGAAGGTGTAAACAATTATGTGAATTAGTGTAAACAAATACAAGATATTTATTCTCCTTTCAGCGGAAGGGCTGAGTAATTAAGGCCTACCATCTCTCTTTCCCACCCTTTTCCCCTCCACAGCAGGCATAAGAGATCTGAGTATTAGTCAGATAAAGATAATGACCGACACAACTCATTTAAATAAATAAGAAAAATTGTATTCGAATTGAAATTAGACCTGTATGCCCGTCATGTGTTGTGGAAAACCAAAACGACGCTCATCCAATCTAAATCTCAAATCATCAAAATCTAGACTAAAGCAAAATTTTATGGCAGATGATTAGCCACACATGCCCCTCTGCATTTCCTTCCACAGTTAGGACTGCAAATGGATTGAGTTCAGGATCCCCATGTACTCCTCCATCCCCAAAATTAGATGTAATATGAAAAATTATGGATGACATTAATGTTTTATCTAATGTTATTATACTATACGTAGAGGTGGAAAATTAGTTCCTACCTCTCGTATCATATTTTTAATATTTATTTATTGGAGGAAATCGTCTGGCACCCATGGAAACTTACAAACATCGGAGAAACAGCGTCAGCAAGAGTCTTCGGTTTTACCTCAGGGGACAATACTCCGATGCTTAAGTCAGCACCTTGGAAGATGGAGAATAAGGCAGAACAGGAGAGAGAGAGAGACGAAAGTTGATTATGTAGGTCTGAGGGAACGGTCAGTCTCCCAGAAGAGTGCTCGTTGGGCTATACGGGTGCTCGGAAGATGACCAGTGCTCTCCTTCCTATAATCAACTCTCAAGGTGTGGTGGGTCAGAGTCTCTCTCGCCGTGGCTATAAGTCGATTCTTTTGTCTCTCTCTATCCGTGTGTGCCCCCCTGTGCGGCTGACAAGGGATCCTTTTATAAGGGATGTCCTGGCGGTGGAGACATGTCCCTTAGCAGGGAAGGGCGCAAGTCGTGGGGTAACGTCCCTCTGTAATCGTGAGGAGTTTTTCGTCGAGAGTCCGTTCCTCTGGAGTCGGACGGTTCTCTAGCGAGTCTTACGGCGCCTGTAAGGCGTGCTCGCCTTTAGAGGAGTTGAGGCCGATGTCGTGAGAGGTAACATTCGGTCGTCGGAGGGTCATCCGACGTCCGTTACGCCTGGATTGATGCCCTTCGTGAGTTGGCGAATCCAAAGACTATCCGTCCTGGGTTATCCGTTGTGAGCCGCAACTGTCAGAGCCCATTGTGTGCGTTGTAGATCTTTGAACAAAGTGAGACTGAAGTAACAGACCTTATATGAGCCGAACTGATTTTACCCTCCTCACTCTACGTACGTCAAATTAATATTTTTTGTTTGATCATAATCAGTGACTTAGCTGGGTCTTGTAGAACTCAAATGTTCTTGCAGCCTAAGTTTACTTTGATGAATGTGAACGGAATATTAGATGTCGTATTTTAACCTGTGAAAGCTTGTGATTTTCACTGGCGGCCAGGTTTCTAGTTAAAATTTTATTTGGTACATTTTTGTGACGGCCCAACGTCCATATTATTATGGAAGTCTTTTGTCCTCGTACAAATATGTTGCAGTACTACAAGAACAAAATCTTTTTTAGTGTATCCCAGCATCCAATCTACGGGTTAATGGAAGAACAAGATATTTAGCGCAATCTGAGTTCCTCACAAAATAAAAAAATAAAAAGAAGAATCCCAATCCCAATGGGTGACTCTGATGAACGAGTAATAAAGATTGATATGTGTGAGTTATTTTGCTTATCCATCTTTAACCGAATTTGGTAATAAATTTATCTTATTATTCGAGATCAATTAAGGTTACGGTTCTGATTTGGTGATTAATTCGTTCTATTCTCTCGTATTGAATGTCTTATCCGACTATGATTACAATAATATATTAAAATTAAAAAATTATAAATTTAATAAATAGTTAACTCGAGTCCACCCAGGATAATTTATTCTACCCAATTAGCGAAGAAGCTCAATCTGATCCTAACTGCAACGGATAGGATGTGGATAAGAGTCATAACTCATAAGACCCACTTCAATACATTTGCAGCACGAGAACTACCAAGTGCCCCTAGGGGTGTTTTTACAATTAGTGATTAAGAAGGGATTAATTGTGTATAATTAGAAGGATAGGGACGAAACACAAAAAGCATCCCCTCCTTCCCACGATTCAACGGGCCCTCTTCACTCTTCCCCCTCTCTCTCTCTTCTCTTCTCTTCTTCTGCAGAGAAGTCCACGATCCCTGTGGAGCTCCCCCTCCACGGCTCCACCCCTTCCCGCCCGTCCCTGCCCGGCGGCTGCCTCCTCCTCAGCCATCGTCGCATCCCATCGAGATCTCCGAGGGATCCCTTTGCTTTGAGGTACTACCTCCTCCACTTCGCCCCTCCACCTCTCCAGGTGCCGCCCCAGATCCCCGCCTCCCCCACCCCACCGGGCAATGCCCCCACCCAGATCCGCCCCGCCCCAAAGCCCTAACCCTAGCGCGGCCTGTACGAATTGCTTCTAGTCGGAAGGGGATTGGGTGTGGGGACGTCGTCGCGGGGGGGAAGGAGGACAAAAACCCTGAGTGGAGGCCGGCGGGGGGCGGGGCAGCGGCGGCAGCGATGGAGAAGGCGAAGGGGGCTTCGGGCGGAAGGATGTTCACGGTGGGACTGGTAGCGTCGTGGTACTCCTCCAACATCGGGGTGCTGCTGCTCAACAAGTATCTGCTCAGCAACTACGGGTTCAAGTACCCGGTCTTCCTCACCATGTGCCACATGACGGCCTGCTCCCTGCTCAGCTACGTCGCCATCGCGTGGATGAAGCTGGTGCCGATGCAGACCGTGCGGTCCCGCCTGCAGCTCGCGAAGATCGCCGCCCTCAGCCTCGTCTTCTGCAGCTCCGTCGTCAGCGGCAACGTCTCCCTCCGGTACCTCCCCGTCTCGTTCAACCAGGCCGTGGGCGCGACCACCCCCTTCTTCACGGCCGTCTTCGCCTACCTAATGACGGTGCGGCGCGAGGCCTGGATCACCTACGTCACCCTCATCCCCGTTGTTACCGGTGTCGTCATTGCGAGTGGGGTAAGGAAGATGATTACCTTTAAAAGTTCCGGTTTTTATCATTTCCTGCTTTCCCGCCATCTTTTCTCTTGTTGTCCTGAGTTGTGGTTGGTGAGAGGCGTCACCATTTCTGTTTATTTGGTGGCTAAAACATGGCTACCAGAAAATGAAGAAGACTGAACTGTGGTGTGGCTCTTCCTGGGCATTGCTCTGGTCCTCTCTGAATGAATATGGGACCACTGATCAATATTCTCATCTCATCTAATCTATATATTAGTGTTGTCACATCTGCTAAGCATATTGCCACGGTATTTGTTATTCATCCTATGGCAGTATCAAGTGCGGCCTTGAAGTAACATGCTATCTATGAACTTTGTCTTGTAAATGTACTGTTTATATACTGGGAAATCACTAGTTTGATCTAGTTTGATTCTCTTCTGTGGTGATTGGCAAATTAGCTAGTGTTTTTTTTTAATGAAAGGTACAGGTTGGCTAGTCATTGTTCTATTGTTTAACATTTCTGGAGTCATGTTTGCTGTTTGGTGATGTAAGGAGAAGGGGGCTATAGTCCTACTCTGATTGCGAGTCGAGGGAATCTTAGGCTTATAGAGGATGGGGCCGTTCGTCCCAAGCGAGTGTTTTAAAGGGTAAAACTATCGAGGCCTCTGGGCAAAAGCAGACAATGCCTCACATGAGCTGCAAAAATTGACCCTTGACCATAATACATTGGTTCACACCATTGGACTTCTTTTGACGAACATAGACTTCTTTGGCTAGAGGGCTGTGGTGATGTAAGGACAAGGGGCTATAATCTCACATTACTTGTGAGCTGAGAGGGTTTTAGACTTACAGGGACAGGGCCAACTCTTCCATAGGGCAACACTGTGAAACCTCCATACTGAAGTGGATAATCCCTCACGTGAGCTGCAAGGACTAACTCTCACCTAGAATACCTCAAATGATTTCTATTACCCTTTTATCTATATTTGTGCTTTATGGTCTGGTAATGGAACTTTCATCTTGTTTCAATGGATCTAGATATGAGTATGTCTACTTGCTTGTATTCCAAATGCCAAAGAAAACTGTATCTAAAAGCCCATTGCACCATTGCCCTCTTTGGATGTTTTGACTATAGATACTTTGGATCGCAAGGGCAGAATCAGATGGGATTGGCCAGGATTAGCGATTTCACTTTGGTCCTTAATTAAAATAATGGTGAAAGCAGTTTAGGCCCATATTGGATTCATTATGCACCTCTCTATTTACTAAGTTGAGTTTGGCCTCGTGGTTTTGAGAGCATTGCTTGCCCTATGACTTTATTTGGGTTCACTACCGGGGGGAGGGGTCATAAATTGTTTAGCCTCATTCTGGTATTTATTCCTCTCCAGTCACTGACTTGAGACTTAGGTCAATAGTTTGGTTCATTTAGTACCATATTAGATATTCAGGAGCCACTCTATAGCTGCACTACCATTGGTCCTCTCCACTCTTACCTCCAGTCTTGGATTGTCAGTTCTATTCAATAACACGGTATTAGAGCCAATTTGTTCATTGGGTCCCCTGGGCCTCGCACTTTGGGGAATATTGCATATTCTATGTGGCTCTACCTAGACTTCTTGCTTGGGGGGCAATTTGACTCTGTACGTAATAACATATATGTCATCCTTATAAGTCCATTATGATGGTAAATTCCCTAAAACGGTAAAATTGTCCGTAAGATGTTTTTGAAAGACAAGGAATCTGGAGAGATTCCTATTGGCTCCAATCCATTTTTCCCATTTCATGCTCTTCTTTTTTTGTGTGTTTTATTTGACATTTGTCTGACTTAAATTGGGCTCATTGAAAAGCATGGATGGGCAGATTTTGTAGCTCTGTTATTCTTAGTTTATCTAATGGCAAACCTTACTGAAATAAAAGTTCTAAACCAACTTTGATACTGCTTCTTGAGATATTGTTACTCAGACAAACTGTATATTTCTTCATTTGACACCCAATTTAGTGGCATAAGCAAAAATGTTTGGCACGTGCTGCTTCCTGGCCTGTAGCAATGTCATCTGAGGCATATAGCCTACATCAATGTTCTAGTGATTTGTGGCTTACTTTGTGCTTTGATATGCATAATATTCTAGTTTTAGAATATCAAATTATATGCTAATCTAGTATTTCATGTTTTATGTTTGCAGGGTGAGCCAAGCTTCCATTTATTTGGATTTATAATGTGCATTGGTGCCACAGCTGCAAGGGCACTGAAGTCAGTGTTACAAGGGATCCTGCTGTCATCTGAGGGGTAAATCTTGTCTTTGTTTCTTTTTGCTTTTTGATGTTAGGCTTTCTTAATCTATTTTCTTCCTCGTTCTATGGGACATCATTTTACCATTTCAGTTCCTATGCATCTACATTTGTGATTACGAAAAGGTCTTTTGAGTTTCTGAAAATAGTTTATTACATGCGCTTTTACTTATATTGATATTGAGACTTTTTTTTGAAAAAAATCATCCAGTAGATGAGAAACACTGTTGGATCTAATTTATTATTCCTTTTGCAGGGAAAAGCTCAATTCCATGAATCTTCTTCTATATATGGCTCCTATAGCTGTAATGTTCTTACTTCCTGCAACACTTATAATGGAAGAGAATGTGGTTGGCATCACTATAGCACTTGCCAGAGAAGATACTAAAATTATTTGGTACCTACTCTTCAATTCTGCCTTGGCATACTTTGTGAATTTGACCAATTTTTTGGTCACTAAGCATACCAGTGCTTTAACTCTCCAGGTAAATGACAGAAATTATACAAGAAGTTGTATTTTTTCAACAGTGGCATTAGTACAATTTTTACTATCTTTTTGAATCTATTGTAGAAATAAACATTTTCGTTCTTTCTATCTCTATTTTTTCCACTCACTTTTCTTTTTCTCTTTTTTTGAATTCTATAAAAATACATGTACTTCTTGCCTTTGTATTGTTGTGACAAAATATTTATCGTCTTTTTAATGTCAAACTCAAGTTAGAATTTGTCCTGTTCTCATTCATCTATATGCACAGGAATAGTTTGAATTTTTTTTAGCTCTTTCTACAAAGAAATATTTCAGCATTGATTATTATGGCCCATGTATGCATTGGGTTGACTTATTTTATCTGATTAAGGAGTTCGTAGGATTTCATTCAGCATCTAAACCATGTGAAAAAGGCTCATGCAAGAATAAAAGAGAACTTCTAAGATGCAGGAATTACATTCTCATTAGTTTGCAATATTATGCATCATGACAGTGCACAGATTCTTGGGAATAATAGTTTTCAGTATCCACAAAGGGTACCATAAAACTCATCAAACTATCAGAAGAGAGCACAAGGAACTCTTGTGGTAAAGAGACCGAACAAATTATTCCATTACTCTAATCAGAAATAGCTAAACGGCTGTAAGGAGTAGAGAAAGAGCACTGAGGAACTTTTTATTTGACATTGTATGAATCCTCCTTTGCAGATATCATGAGATGGAGGTCACGGAAAAATTCGAAGCTTTTATGTTGGAAAATGTATTATTTCAATAAAAAGCAATTGTCAGCTACAGGATGAAGGAGGAGATCTGGGAATGGAAGGAGGATATAGTTCACAACTAGGAGGGGGAGAAACTGGCGTAGTCTCTCCGAGTTTTCTTAACTAGAGCTCTTTGCTTTGCTTCTGTGCTTTTATTGAGGAACAAAGAGAATTAGTGGATGAATGATGGGCCACTCTGGGATACATCTACTTAAACAGCTCCAATTGATGGGTCACATGTGTCCCCACTTACTAGTCTCCACAAGGCATAATAAATCTTAGAGAAAACATAAACAAAGCATGACCCCTGCCAGGGCTTCCTCTGGCTTTCTCTAGTTCGCATGTATCAGATGGCCTTCCACTGACTGTTCAGCAGACAATCATGGTCTTCATGGTCCATTCTGTTTCCTGGTTTGGAAACTATTTTGTTGTTGACATCACAAACCTATTAGATTGGCTAGGCACATAAGAGGTTCCACACAAACCTATTAGATTGGCTAGGCACATAAGAGGTTCCACACATTTCTGAGCACTTAATCGTTGGTCAAACATTCTAATCTTATCTGCTAAGTGTCTCAAAGCTCATAGTTCAGTGGTTGTCATGTCTGTGTACAGAAAATGGGTGAGTTCTGGGTCCCCTTTGAAATGCACCATCTAGCTTATTATGTTTTTGTGGTCATGGGTATCCTTGGTAAGGTTTAGATTTTGTAAATCCTCCATTTACAAGGGCATGTTGTGGTCCAAGTTCCTACATTAACTCATTGTTACGCATTTAGAAGACTGTCACCAAGTAATAGAATTGGTCAGAAAATGCTACGACTTTTTGTAACCCTTCGAAATAAAACAATTCCATTCACCTAGGATGGCTTTATATGTGAAAGCTTTTAAAATCCAGCAGCAGCAGCTGATCAATGAATAGCTTTATTATTGCCACCAACGGAGACAGCAACTTTTAGCCTTATTCCATACCTCATGTCAGCACGTTATTTACTGAGATTGGCATTGCCTTAGGAATGCTGTCGTCTTGAATCATATTAATTGACATAATGCTGATGAATTCAAAATCTGTATTTCATTCCAGCATATGTATATGTTGTCTCTGCAACAATGTTGCTCTAAGATCTCTGGTATTTGTATCTAAGTTTTCCCAAACTATCTTTCCTTTTCCCAAATTACAGTTTAAAGATCGAGTTTGCAACATCTAATGCAAAACTTTCGCTTTTTTTCTTCTTTTCTTCAGGTTCTTGGCAATGCAAAAGGTGCTGTTGCTGTGGTAGTCTCGATCTTAATTTTCAGGAACCCCGTATCAGTGACGGGGATGTTTGGTTATGCTATCACGGTCCTTGGAGTTGTACTTTACAGTGAGGCGAAGAAACGGAACAAATGAGCACCCATGGGCACACATGAAGCTCTACATTTGTTTTCCACTGTAGGTTGTTGACACGGGCCGGGCAAAACTGTTTGCATTGCGCCCTATTCTTTTGCCAGAGAGCAGGGAAGGGCTTCTTCCTGTATCCAGAACATCGACTGGGTATGGGATAGGGAGAAGTCTCAATAAAGTGAAGACGATCGGCAAAATACAACTTTTTGGGGGCGTCAGCATCTTTGGCCCCATTATTTACGGAGAGAAACACCTGAATTGAATCTATTCAAGCTGTGTGTTTAATTTTTACTTCAATTTTATAGAAATATACCTAGCAAGACCCCCTATTCGAAGACTCCTTCCATGAAATACCAGCTTACACGGACTCCAGTGTTTCATAATGTGTAGTTGACGCTTATGTTATTGATGATTATTGCATAACAGAGATTCAGATTCCAACAATTCTTGCATCTAGATTCCGGTGCTCGGTTCCTTCAAAATACTATTCATTTGCAGACAAAGGGGACAAATCTGTAGACACTGATGGCAGCGTTCTCAGAAGATGCCTCTAGCAATAGCAGCTCTGGAGGAGGGTCTAACGCCGTTGCAACGTATATTTTTGTCTGGGCAGCCAGCAGCATGAAGAGATCCTCATAAAAATTGCCACAAACACTTGAGAAAGATGAAAGGGACTACCAGAAACGATCTTCCGAATGCTGGTGTTCCATTTGTTTGCTACAAAGGGCATCCCACTTGGGCCACGAGCGTCTGTAGCGACTCAGGATTTGAGACGCTTATATTTCTTATGCTTCGCACGCGTATGGTTGCCGTCTACGTTGTATATCAGATCAAAAAAGGGCTTCATGCCTGAGGGGGATGCATACTCTTTTCTCTCTCTCCCTTTTTTTTTTTTTGGTTTTTGGTGGGGGGGGGGGGGTGGGAGTGTGAAGTGATCTAATGGGTCATATATGGAAGTGTTTCTCCAAAGGTCTGCAAGATGCAATTCCATCAATTGACTAAACGTGAAAATGTCCTACAAATGCCCAGGAAATTAACCCTAAAATTTACATGTATGCAAAAGGTTTGCTTGGCGAGTAAATAATTTGAATTATTTTTGCTTTGTCCTCAAACGTTTTCCACATGTTCAGTGTCAACTGATAACTTTTTGGCGAGGTAAAAAAACAGTTTTTACAGGCATTAAGGTAGGAGGTATGGTAAGCTTACAACCTGCCAGATTCTCGTATTTGCAATATCTTTTTTTTTCGTTAGGTAATTTTGTTTTGTGTTTTTTTTAAACGGCGAGGGGAAATAGGGTATTCAACCCATGACCTCTCCCTTGCAAAGGAGGAGGGTGTCCACTCCGTGTCACTGGCGAGGGACGTTATTGCAATGTCTAACAGTGTTACGCAGCTTTTTATATTTACAACCCTTTCATAGATCAAATTGGAGTACACTTACAGGTGAAAACAAAAAAATACCCCACCCTTAAAAATAATAAAAATTAAAAGTTTTCTATTCTGCATTATCTGGTCATTAATTGACGCAAGAAATAGCTGCCTTGACAAACAAGAAACAATGAAGACATATGGTCACATAGAACACTCTTCACAACAACTGAAAACTACTTCACAATGGTATTTCCCAGAACTACTACCCTGCCTAAGACTAGGATCTGAGTTAGCATTTATCTGGAAGCCTGTGTTAGCATTTCTTGACTCCTAATCTGAGTGAAGATTCTATAGTAGGCTTCAGATCTGCAGACGCACAGACAACCAAACAGTACTTCCACTCTGTTGGCATATCTTGCCTGCCATCCGAGTCATTCAAGACTCTATAGCAAGAGCTTCGGATCTGCAGAGGCACAGGGAATGAAACAATACTTCTGGTGGTCCTGTTCTTGAAAAGGAATGTATACACAGTGGAACCCTTTTGTCATGAGCTCAATGATGACATTTGGTTCCCCAGTTACCAATTGTGTTTATATTTATTCGATCTTCAGAAAGGTGGTGCATTTTCTTTTTCATCGTGATTGGAAACTCCATGAAATTTATTATCAATAAGAACATTTTGTATGTGCAGAATGGATGGCGACTTTTCAGTTAGTGCATTCTCCCCTGCTTCCTTGATTTCAAGGCTTCCTTCTCCCAAAATCGTAACATCATCTCCTGTTACCATGTCTTCTCCAGATAATAATTGAAAATGATCTTCACATTTGCCTGCTTCTGCACTGGTGGTAAAAATTCGATAAACATTTGACATCTCTACGCCAACATTTTCGGGGTTTAATGAGGTAATCTGAGTGATTTTGTGTGATGAATCCTTCTGAATATTAGTGTTCTCATAAAATTTTCTAACCTTTCTCACATTGCCAGACACTGCAGATGTTTTTGATGGTTGAAGCAACGAAGATGATCTAGTTCCCTTGGTTTGACAAAGATGTGTATTTCCCAAGTCAAGAGGATCAGAGTTTGCTGATGTCGCAAGTTGGGGATCATGAGGCCTTTGTTTCACTGTCCCAACACTATACTTCAATCCGGAGGTTTTTGGAATCATACTAACTTGAGCACACTGCGGAGGATATCTGTTGGAAATATGGGGCAGAGGTTTCCCCTGGCAGGGAAAAACAAAAAACATTTGACCAAAATTAAGTTATCTTGGAAAGATGGGCAATGAGGATACAATATAATATATTTTTGAAGGCATAAACTGAAAGAAAATGAATACAATTGTTTTAAGTTGGTACTAACCGCATCAAAGTATCCAATCTTAGGAGATGGCAAACGAAGGCCAGAGGGTTTAAACTCTTTTGCTTCAGAACTAGAAATGTAGCGTCTGGTGGCACCGACGGTTGAACCATTAACCAATAAATGAGTTTCAGAGGAGCTCCCCACTGTTGTCAAAGGGCCATATCGTCTTGATAAGATAGGCTGTCCCTCGCTCCGTCCCTAGTCACCTTTTGTAACCTTCTTTTGCTTATAAATGATATTCTCCTGTCTGACGGTCGGGGCTGGAGCGCTCCCTCCCTATTCTCTTAGGGTTGATCGCTCTGGCTCGTCCTGTCTCTCAGGTATTGACTGGAGTTAAAAAAAAAAAATTCCAGAGGAACCCGTATCCACCCCCTCGCGTTTCGGTACCTTCCCAGAATTGTCATGAAGTGTATCACATGAGCGAAGCTCAAGAGTGGGTGGTGAGTTAGTGGGCTTTTTATTTGTTGAAGTTGAAGGGGAGGACGACTCTGAAGCCAAGCTATCAATTGAACTATTTGGAGATATGCTTGAAGAGGATTTCAGTGTAGATTTAGCATTACTATTTCCATATTTACCTTTTGAGTCTTTCACTGGGTATATATTGGCAGACTTCAAAGAAGATTGGTCTAGTTTTCTAGATGTTTTCTTCCTCAAGCTCTCCAAATGAGCTTTACCCACACGATCACATGATGTGCCACCAGATCTGCTGTCCGAGCAAGAAGCAATTGGATGCAGTTTGATAGAAGAACCAGAAACTTTAACAGAGGTGGTCATCTTAGGAGTAACATTGTGTGAATCTCCCGAAATAAGCTTTTCTTTAATGGTAAGACGTTGACTATTGCCTACGTTACTGGAAACTGCAAAATAAGCCAATGATTATGAACAGGCAAGAATAAGAATGGCAGTTGAAGAACCAGGAACAAAGAAGTTTGGGAACAACCAATGGACAATCCATGCAAGGCTTTTGCCTAGCAGAAGTTCATTCTTAGTTTTTGGTTGAACACTTGCAAAAGTGGGAGGCCTCCTGCTCGGTGCTATTGGAGGTCTCGAAGCAGTCCTTGTAGTACCCAGTGATACCTTCTTTTGTCTGCTTTCGTTGGCAGCCTTTGTTTAACAAACAACTAAGATTATGTTAGACAACCCAGCAACATTCTCACCTGCATATTTTGAGTGCAGTGGGAATATCTCCATACCGCTTGATTAGCGGTCTCCGTAGACATTTCCACTAAATGTCGCCCACTTAAAACATTTTTCTTGGATACACCTGAAGGCTCCGTCTGACATGGTAAACAATGTTAATCATCATATATTCAAAAACTAAACGGTTACCTGCCTACTGTGAGGATTACCTTATCTCGAGAAGAAAGTTGGCCATTCATAAATGCTGCATGGAAGTAATCATTGAAATGAGCATTACCGTTTCCATTACATCCAATCGTTAAATAAGGCAAAACTTCAATATCTTAACTAATTACAGTTCAAACACTTCCAGTAATGGAGTAACAATTTTACATGCCTGAATTAGCAATGAAATCAATCTTGCTGCCAGTTGCTGTGTCTATCTTCCCTGGACTCGATGTGCTGCTAGAATGTGTCAGTGATGGATCTTTATCATGTTGTCTTTGAGAGTTTTGGATGGAGGCCTGTAAATTCTCAAATAAATCTACTTCAGTGCTTTCAGCTACCCAAGAATCACTACCCAGGGTACTGTTAGACTCGGCTGATTTTCTTCTATCTTCTTGAATTCCAGGCAGCAAATATTTTTTCCACATTCCTGAATGTACTATTGGCATCAGCCAATTGTTCAGGATCAAGAACACCTGAGACGATATTGAGGATTAGATGATTATCTTTAACAATTTTGGTCACAAAAGGAAGATTCCCCTTTGCACATGAGAACAATAAACCTTCACTTGTGAAGAATGCACTATCCCATGCTAAACCTTCGCGCAAATTATACTTGCAAGAAGTACTAGGTTTTAGTCCTGCAGAATCAACTGGTACGGGAAGGTGGTCCACTCGCATTCTGCATGTAGCTTGGTACTCCACTGGCGATCTATTAGCTTCAGAGTGACCTTCAACAATTGATCGGTTCAGGCGTACAAGCATATACACGTAATAGCAACATGAGTAGAATACTAAAAAGAAGGATGATTACACATTCAGTCCCAAAATCTTCCATCTTTGACTATGTACCTCTTGATTCATCAAATTACTTCTATCCCCTAAAGCCTTTAAACTTTACATGTATACCTATGTGGTTAATTACAATCAGCTAAAAGAGAATATTGTGAGAATACCAGGGTTTGCCGACCCGGCCGACCCGGTCTCGACGCGGGTTGTGAGAATACCAGGGTTTGCCGACCTGGCCGACCCGACTGACCCGGTCTCGACGCGGGTCGGGTCGGGTCGGCCGAGTCGCACAGCGACCCGGTCCGCTCTCTCTGGCTCCCGGCACGCGATTTTTATTTTTTTAAAAAAATTTTAAACTTAATTTTATTTAAAGATTAAATGTGATATATATTTAAAAATATTAGAATGTAGAGTTTTTTATGATAATAGATCCATACTAATTATATAAAAATAATATATTACACCGCTTAATTAAACATCATATTATATATAATACATAAAAAATTCATTTAAATTACTTAATATGTTAAAGTAAACAGTGACATAATAATGACATTCATTCATGAAGTATAAAATACAAAAACTCACTCATCCTCCTCATCTGTGATGTCCGAATCCCAAAACTCACTAATCCTCGTCATCAGTGAAGCCCGAATCACAAAACTCATCATCAGATACATGAGACTGATCACCCGTATAATCTAACTCTATCCTAGTGGGTGGAGGTACATGTGGGTGGGACTGAAAATATGAAACCATCTGCATAAATGACGGGTCGGGTGCTGCGGTGGGGGGTACATGAAAATGTGTAAAAAAAGTCCTCACTACATCTATAGCTTCAATTCTATTATGTGCGACTGGTGCTGGTGCTGGTGCTGGTGCTGGTGCTGCTCGAACTCTGGACGTGGAGGAAGATCCTGCTCCGCCCTGTGCTCGTGGTGGGGGTACCCGGGATGTAGAAGAAGATGCCATGGGTGTGCTACGAGAACCGTATCTATCCTGTAACTGTGTCCGAAAGGAATGTCGGACATCTCCCGGAACTCGGTCGCATACACGAACATCGCGTCCCACTCCCGCAAGGTGCTCCGCAAATCTGTGTATGCCGGTGACGCGATGTTCGCAGTATCTACAGTGCACATGTCCATCACCCTCAACAGAGTATCTATGCTCCCACGCAGGGTGACGCCGTCCGTCCATGATGATCTGCAAATGATGTAAAAGTTTACATTAGTAATTTCAATGATAAGTACAGAACTCAAGATATGAAGAAATTTACAATTAATTATTAGTTCGTTATAAATATAACCAAATGATACATACTCATTAAGAGTATGGACCCAAATTGGGCCAGTGCCCATCTCCAAATAATCTGACATTAAAAGTGTTCCGCAGATAGGACAGATAGTCTTCATAGCGCATTGAACCTGAATAGTTCTCCCAGTACATGCGTACGTAGTATTCATACTACTACGAACCTTGTGCGTACACGACCTCTACTGGCGCAGCTGCGGCATAATGATATGGATACGATGGGAAAAATGAACTACTACTATCTGAGTCGCCATGATACATCGGCTGCTGCGGCCATGACCGTCCATACGATCTTCCAGATCCCTAGGAGTCATGTGTGCTCATCCTCTCAAAATCAGACAACATGCCTTGATAGCTGGTACTATCTGCAACCGAACTTCCATAGTAGGGATCCCAATGATCAGCTGCCCGCCTCGTCCCTGCCGGTGGAGCACCGTGGTCCTCATCTTGCATGGCATGTGTGAAGTGTTGCTCCTCTGTCCATGCGCCATGTTGACGGCCCCCACGACCTCTACTATGACCATTGTTGTACTCTCTGCCACCAGCACTAGTATCCTCACGATGACTCCGTTGGTCACCTTGAGAACCGCCACCTCCATGGGATGAAGACCCTGTCGGTGTACTATCATCATCGGAGTCATGACTCCCACTGATGCGGGGCTCAACAGAGGGCTCGGGAGTGTCGTCATCTGCATTAGGATCTAATGTCTCCATGTCTGCAATATCTATCGGATTTAATGGTGGTCCCTTGTCCTTCTTGCTGCTGAATAATGTGGTCCATGATGATTTTATCTTCTGTGGAGCAGGGGGCGGCTTACCTGCTGCATGTTGTGTCCCTCTAGATGCCTGAGAAATAGAAGCCTGGTTAGATAATTTTTCAACTTACTTTCTACTGTGTAAGTCTATTCGTATACCTGAGACGACTGACTGGGTGCCTTAGATGTTGAGCATCGTGGCGCAGCAGACTGAGATGGTTGTTTCGATGCTACTGAAGACTACACAATTGAAAGAATAATATATTCAATTACCAATGAAATACAACATATAAATATAGAAATGACAATATAATTTCACCTCTCTAAATGAGGAACTCCCCCTAGCCTCTCTTGAAGTTGATAACCTTCTGGGTTCCGCAGATATTGAATGTCGCGGTGCAGCAACTCGGGACCACTGTTCTCCTGCAATGTTATCATTTGTCGGACCGACCTGCAATATATTCCTTACATCATCATACATCAATATATGACTACACTATCTAATGAAATTTGTGATTTGATTTTCATGTATTAATTCACCGTAGGTGGCTCTTGACGCTCAATTGATGGAGGTTGTATCAATCGCTCCCATCTTGTATCATCGTACGCATACGATGTGTCTCCACCCCCAATGACGAGGTCTTCATCTAAATTAACTTCATCATCACGTTCTGTTGCTGACTCGTCACCACCTAACTGCACATGGATGTCATCTCCCTCTCTCGTTGCTAACTCTCGTCTCCTTGGGATGTCTTGACTCTTCCCTGCTCTGACGTAATGCCTCACGGAAATCTGTTTCATATGGATCATTCACCGTGACATACACATTAGCCTGCTCAGTACGTGCTTGTTGGTCTTTGTCACTGGGTGTCCATGCACATTCCTCCTCGTCGCTGCCGCTTGCTCTTCCGCTCACTGCCGCTTGATCTCTTTTTTTCTTTTTTTCCTTTTCTTGCGTCTCAGCTCTCTTCTCCCGCAGGTGCCTGGCCATTGCAAGTTTCACATCTCGAGGCACATGGGTACACCCAGCAACCTCAGAGTATCCTGCACCGGCTCCTCCTGCCAAATGCTTCTTCAACCGAGACACCCCTCCTCCCCGGTGTTCTATTTTACAATAGTTGCAACGCCAACACCGTCGGTTGCCATCCAACATAACTCCGTGTGATCATCCAATATCATTTGGTCGTTCCCTAGGAGCCATAGAGTGCTTAACTGTATCTCCTAAATTTAAGAAATACAAATTAAAAAAATATATTATTTTAAGTCTACAACTAACAATGAAAATAATATCATTATTTCTACAACATGCAAGACCTAATTCAATATTTAATACATCTCAATATAATTTAGTTCAAAATAATACATTATTTCTAAAACATGCATATAATGCTAATTTTTTTATTTAATACATCTACATTTAGTTTAAAATTATTTGTAAAATATTTATCACTAATTATATATTTAAATTATAAACATCTCTAATTAAATTACATTATACATCTACATTTAGTTTAAAATTATTTGTAAAATATTTATCACTAATTATATATTTAAATTATAAACATCTCTAATTAAAGTACATTATACATCTTTAAAATTATTTATAAAATATTTATCACTAATTATATATTTAAATTATAAACATCTCTAATTAAATTACATTATAGATATAAATTAACTTTAAAATTATTTATAAAATATTCAACACTAAATTTATATTTACATTAAAAACATCTCTAATTAAATTACATTATACATCTACATTTAGTTTAAAATTGTTTGTAAAATATTTATCACTAATTATATATTTAAATTATAAACATCTCTAATTAAATTACATTATACATCTAAATTAACTTGAAAATTATTTGTAAAATATTTATCACTAATCATATATTTAAATTATAAACATCTCTAATTAAATTACATTAGACATCTAAATTAACTTTAAAATTATTTATAAATTATTCAACACTAAATTTATATTTACATTAAAAACATCTCTACTTAAATTACATTATACATCTAAATTAAATTTAAAATTATTTGTAAAATCTTTATCAATAAATTTATATTTAAATTCAAAACATCTCTACTTAATTTAAATTATAAATATTAACTTTAATTTTTTGTAAAATATTTATCACTACAGATATATTTAAATGAAAAACATCTTTAATTTTTAAAAAATAAAATATTATATTATTTTACGTCTACAACTAATAATGAAAATAATATCATTAATTCTACAACATGCAAGACTAAAATTTAAATTTAATACATTTCAATTAAATCTAATATTTAAACATGAATTAAATAATACATCAAAAATAAATTTATTTCTACAACATGAATTAAACAATATTTATATTATTTCTACGACATGAATTAAACAATACATCAAAAAAATTTATTTCTACAACATGAATTAAATAAAAATTATATTGTTTCTACAACAATACATCAAAAATAATATTAAACAATCTAACAAACTTTATTCTTATATTTTTTAAATTAAGAAAAAAAATATAAAAATTAATTTATTTTTTATTCTCCCCCCCAATCCGCCCCTGGCCCAGCCCCACCACCGCCGTCCCCCACCGCCCCTGCCCCACCCCCACCACCCCAACCCCCGGTGGCAGACGCCCCCCCCCCCCCCCCACCGCCACCCCTGGCCGCCCCTACCCCACCCCCCTCCCCCACCCTCACCACCCCAACCCCCGGTGGCAGACACCCCCCCCCCCGGTGGCCGGCGGTGGTGGCAGACGGCCCCCCTCCCCCACCCCCACCTCCGGCCATATCCGGCGGTGGACGCCCCCCTCGCCCACCCCCACCTTCGGCCAGATACGGCTGGCAGACGCCCCCCTCCCCCACCCCTACCCACCCCCACCTCCGGCCAGATCCGGCGGTGGAAGCCCCCCCTTCCCCACCCCCACAGGGGCAGACCATTTTAAAAAAAAAAATTTCACCTACCTCCGATCGCCGCCCTGAGCTGCCCAAAGCCGTTGTCCGCCTCTCTGATCATCGTCCGCCGCCGCTGCACCACCGCTCGCCGGTGGGAGGGATGGAGGAAGAGCCTCCCCCTTCGGCCCGTTAAATGGGCGAACCGCCCCGACCCGCTCGTACCGAGCCGGTTCCCGCCTCGCACCGGAGCGGTACGTGGCGGGACGCACCCGTCCACGACCCCCAGCCCGCCTGACCCGGTGCCCGCCTGGGTCGGGTCGGGTCGTGCGGGTCGGGGCGGGACGGCAAACCATGGTGTTGAGTTATGGTTTTGATGATTGTTGTGATTATTGTTCATGACTGTTATGGTTTTGATGATAACTAAACTTAATGTGTGATTACGTGATGATAACTAAACTTACATGGTTCGGATGGCAAATGGCAACGATTACATGGTCTTGATCCTTGGTTTGTATATAATCTTTGGTTGAATGTTTGATGTCAATGGGATGCATATATAGATCATTTGAATTCACAAAATGAAGGCTTCATGAGAATCTTGGTTGAAAGTGGTAAATGGCATCGAAGTGATTGAACTTGCATTGTCTTAACTTCATTTACTCTCTTATGCAGGTTTAAAATGGAATGTCAATCCCATATGCAAAGGTATCAAGATTCATGGTGAGAACTTGGCACCTTGCATGTGTATATTTTTGGGAGAAAATGGTAGGTTTCCATTTGGAGTTTTTTGATCTTGATAGGATATATGGTTGATATGTGTTCTCACATTGCATATACACTTGGCAAATTAGACCCAATCACCTTGTTGAATGGCATCCTCATAATATATGAAATTTGGTTCAATGATGCTATCTTATTGCACAAATTGGATAGCCATATGATCTTGATGTTATGTTATGGTTGATTGAGTTTTCCAAGTGTTTTCATCCTCCTTGTTAATGATTTCATGTATGTACTTCATGCATTCATCACTTGGGATCATTGGGCATGTTTTCCTACATGTTTACTAATATTTTTATTTTTTCTGTATTTTTTCTGCAGGTTTAGGTCGACCTAAAGGACAGTTTAGGTTGACCTAAAAACACTGTAGCTAGCGGTCGACCGCCAGGAGCTAGCGGTCGACCGAAAATCCCAGAAACCAACGGGCAGCAGTTCTCTCAGTAGCGGTCGACCGCCAGAAGCCACCGGTCGACCGCCAGCCCCGAGCCAACAAAAGTTGACTTTGTTCTCCACTTCGAGAAGAGCCATTCTCATTGCATTTCTTTAATCCTAATGACACCCAATCATCCACAAAACGTGGATCTGGTCTGGGACTTATCCTTGGACCATTCAAGGGTCATAAAAATATATTTGTGAAGTCATAAACCCCCTTTTGCCCTTGGGTTCATAATAGACCTATTGGGGGTCTTTTTGGATGGTTCTAGAAGGGTGATCATGGTCTTTTCATGTCTTCTACATAGGCATATGTGTAAGTTACGAATTTAGCAAGTGGAACTCTAATGTGTTCATTGTTTTCTATCTTGTAGGTGAAGAAAGGGAAGAAAGGAAAGAAGAGCTCAAGCCAAGGGGTTTTGATCTTCATCCAAGAGGTTTTGAAGATTGCAGAAGAAGGAAAAGTGCAGCAGATCAAGGAGAGGATCAAGAAGATATCAAAATCATCACCATCCGACTGGAGCTTCAAGCTACCATTTCTATTCGTCTTGAAAATCAAAGGGGGAACAATCTCTACATCCTTTAGTTGCTATTTTGAGATGGTTGCCATGAGTTCTATTTTGATCTGAGCTTATATTGTTACTTGTGTTTACTTTCAAACCTGAAAATACTTTGTGTGTGTGACCGTTTGTGTATACGGTCGTGGTTAATCGCCTGCGTGCGGTCGTATGTGTTATTGTGCTGCGTTTGTTGCAGCGTGTGTATGCGTGTGTGGTAGTGATCCGGTTGTCGGATCGAGTTGGAGTTCATCCCCGTGTGTGTGTGTGTGTGTGTTGGAGCTTGTCTCCGTGTGTAGTTTGGGGCGCGTCCCCGTGTGTGTGTGCAGGTGTCGTCCTGCGTGTGTGGTTGGAGCATCGTCTCCGTTTGGGGATTCATTCCCAAGTGAAGCCTCACCGGATTTGGTGAGGGGTGGACGTAGGATTGCCGTCGTTGCATCCGAACCACCTTAAAAACCGCTGTGCATTGTGTGTTATTTGTGTGGTTTGATTGTTTTCGTTGTATGGTCGTGTGGGAACGGTGAGTTTGAGAGTATTGGTTAATTAGTTTTCAATTACTAATTATTGTTTACCACATATTTTGTAAAAAGCTAAAAGTTTCCTTAAAATCTGTAAACACCCAATTCCCCCCCCTCTTGGGTGTCATTGATCGCGGGACTTCAATTGGTATCAGAGCTAAGGCTCTAATTGTATAGATCTAACGATCTAGAGTGATCCTGATCAATGACTACCGTTATGTATACTTTGAATTCTTTACTAGTGTTTGATGGTTGCAATTTCGATTTGTGGTTAGGTAGAATGTGCAGTCTTGTCAACTCATGACCCTAAGCTATGGAAGCTTGTTTCATATGGTCCTTATGAGTTGCCTAAGGATAAAAATATCTAGACTGAAAATCAAAAGCTTAAACATGATCAAAATTATTTGGTGTTAAAGTTGCTAACTGCTGCAGTTGATTCTAATTATTTCCCCTTTGTCTCCCATTACAGATCCGTGAAGGATATCTTGGATGGCCTAACCAAAATTCGGGAAGAGGATGGAGACCAATGTCTTGTGGTAGGGATGAGTGAACAAAGGAGTGATCAGCCAAGTGGATCAAGCTCATCAAGTGGATCAAGCTCAAAGGTAAATTCTGATTCTGATAATGAAGATGAATTTAGCTATGAAGATTTGTTGAATGCATATGATGAGCTTGTTGAAAAGTACAAGAAAGTTAAGTCTGAAAATAAAAAATTGAAAAATAAATCTGAACATGCTTTTCTTGAGAATGCTTCTTGTGATAAATGCTCGAAACTTGAAAAGGAGATTAGTGTTTTGTTAATTCAGAACTCCTTACTTGAAAGTAATGTGAAAAATCTTGAAAAACTTCAAAAAGAAAATTCTTCATGTAATAAATGCTTGAATTCAAAACGGAAAATGAATCTCTTATGACTGACATCAAAAACCATGAAGAAGTCATTTCATGCATGAGAAAAGAAAATGAAGGATTGAAACAGTTGAATAATGTCATTTCTGAAAGATTGCTTATTTTTGAAAAAGGAAAAAGTTTGCTTGTTGATGAATGTGAAAAGGTGCATGTGTTGGAACAAGAAGTGGAAAACCACAAAACCATCAATACACATTTGAATGAAAAAATCAATTCTTGTGAAAATGTGATTGTTTCCTATGAATTGCACATTTCATCACTTGAAAAAGAAATCTCTGACTTGAATGCTTCATTGTCTAGATTTGTGGATGGTCAAAATAACCTGGACAAATTGCTAGGAATGAAAGTAAACTTTCAAAGAGAGGGGCTAGGCTATAATCCTGTGAACAAAAAGAAGTTTGAAAATAAAGTTTATACATCCTTTGTGCACAATTCAAACATAGCCAGCACATCAAATGAGAATCTGAAAAAGAAAATCATGTTGCACACACACATGGATCCACAAAGAAAATTAATTTGCATCAAAAATCAAAAATGCTGCTAGTACACCCATGCATGTTAAACATACTTCTGCCACACACACACAACCACTTAGAAAGAAACTCTCATATTTTTACTGTGGTAAATCTGGACATGCCATGCATGATTGTTTCATTATGAAGAATGATGATTTGAGAGCATGCAAGAAAATGAATGTTTTCAAAAATGCAAAAAAGGTTTCATTTGGGAGAAATGGATTTGAGAATTCTTATGTTCATGCTAAAAGACCACATGAGAAAATGGCTTCTGTGCGTTGTTTCTATTGTGGTGAATCTGGTCATACTAAGCATGATTGTGAGTTGATGCATGGTTGTCCTTTGATGAAAAATGATAATTTGAATACTGTCAAAAAGTGGAAACCATGTGCAAATGTTGCTGCTAACCCACAAGGACCCAAAAGGATTTGGGTACCTAAGAATGGCAAATGAGAAATCTGTTTTGCAGGTGTGCCTTGGGAATGTAAAGCATGGAATCTGTTTTCATCAAGAAGGTAAGGCACACAGGTCAAGTGGCATAAGTCAGGTTGGAAGAAAAATCAAAAACTGAATTTGAAGATCAGGTGATATCCCTCCCACCTTTGTAGTGACTCTGTCATGTTTTAACTCACTTTGTGTCATATAGTCATGTAATATTGCATATGGCTGCACATGGCATTAAGATGTTAATGAACATCTTGCATTCATGCACACACTAAGGGGGAGCAACCACATTCGTCATATGAACTTAATGTTTAGGTTCACACATGAGTCATACATTACATCTAGAGCTGTCTAGGGGATGTTGGTTGTTAAAATAATTTATCATACCATTGTCAAAAAATTTGAATCGAAATTGACAACTCAAGTCCTCTTGTCCTTGGATGTAGATTATACTCCCAAATCCAAATGATGATGGGCTAGTCATGGTCAAGCTTGAGTAAATGAAAGGAATACCTTGCAAGGATGAAAATGATGAGAACCCTATCAAGTTGTTACAAGAAGATGAGATATTTTGTGTAGAACAACCTCCAGGATCGACTCAAGTAAAAGGTGGTGAAAGTTTTGTACGTGTTGAAGCAAGTACCCAAGACATGGTATGAAAGGCGCGCATCTCTTTTAACCAAGAATGGGTTCAATAAGTGGAAGGCTCGGAATAAAATGAATTCTCAAGGCAAAGGTAAGAAAGCAAATCTAAAATACTAACCTTCGTGAGGTTAGTGATTTTGGTGCTTGAAGGCCTTCTAAGGTAATTCACCCTCTTACTATGGAAATGAAAATTCATGCATTAGTCTATGGGACTTTGTGATGTTATTCTGATGACAGGTATTGTTTCTACATACCTGAAATGATTGCTCCTCCATTCTGTTGTGATTAACCTGCTTATTGGTTAAATGAAACTGAAAATCTTGAATTTTATGTTGACCTTTGAACATCCTTCAATCTGATTGCTTGAGCACATTTAAGCTTAATTGAGTATCTGGTATATCAAATACTGAGTAGTGAAAATGTGTATTATCTTCACCTGGAAACTCTCACTATGCGTGAGTTAGTCTTTGGACCAAAGTTCTCCGCCTTGTACCAGAACTGGAAGAAATTGATTGTTTGGCCTTGAAAGACTTCTTCTGATGCTACTATTTGCTCCTTGTTAGCTAGCCCCATGTCATGAGAGAAACATTACACTTTCACTGAATTTTTCTAAGATTCATGTTTTTGTCAAAGGGGGTCTTGCTAGCTAAACAAGTTGAAATGAATGCTATTCTCTATTGAATGAGTGATCTCTAATTGAAACATACAACATGCTCATGATGAATTGCTTCAAAATTTCTAAAATTGATCCTTGTTGAAGTAAAGAGTTCTGCAATGGAAATGTCTACTCCTGAATGACTTGTGATTGATTTCAAACCTTTTGAAAATCTGTTCTTAACTATTTTTGACAATAAATGGTTTCCACTGCATGCCAAATGATTTCTACACCTTTGTATATGAACCACTTGTGATGAATAATGCCCCATGCTCGTCCTTCAAATCTGAACTGCTCTCTTGTACATAGTGTCATTTTTCATCTTGCATTCCATTCTCACATAGTTATAGGTTGCATGCATCATAATTCAATGCATAAGGTGTTTTTAGATCATGCAAATGAAAATCAAAAGTTTGAATCACTTTGCACATTGCATCGCATTCTCATATGCTCATATGTTGTATTGCATTGGAACTCATGTATTAGTCACACTTAGTTCATTCAGTTGGCGTCCATTCAATTGGTATCAAATTTACATCACATTGCTCGCATGCATGTCACAGTGCATTTGCATAAACTCCTAATGTGTGCTTGTATGGTATTATATGCTATTCACCCCCATCCCTTGGCATTTCTATGGCCTTATGTTTTCTTGATACATAATGCTACATTTGCGTCATTATTGGAGTGTTTCATGTCGTACACTCTGGGAGAGTTTATATTTCATAAGTGCATCTATTTCGGGGGAGTTGCACTGTTGTGTATTCATGATATTTTCGGTGTACATGCTGAATCAAATTCGCACACTTCATGCACAAAATGTGAAAATGAGTGTTAAAGATAAGGATATATGAATTTCTTTTCAACACTCTCGAGATGCTAAACTTGCTGCATGTATGTTAAAGAGACAGTTGAGGAAAAAGCTGCCTACCTATCCTTGTTGAAAAATCTGAAATGAAAATGAAAGATAGAGCAATGCTCGGTCTCACTGAGTAAACTGGGCACATGTCACCTGAGACGTGATGTGGTTCATATCTGAAAAGTGTTGACTAGTATCTCTGTTCAAAATGAGGTGAAATGGTTCTGTATTCTGAGTAACCGGGGATTCTGGCATGAGCTCCATGCGTCTACTCGTGTAAAAAGGAATCATTTGAACCTGATCACTCTTGAAAAATTCTGACTATCATGTGATCTTGGTGCGGTAAAAAAAATGTGGTGAAAACTCATTGTGGTAGAGCGAAGCCTCCAATACGCTGTTCTCAAAAATTGAAGTGCAGTCTGTGAAATGTCTCATTGTGTTTATCTGAAAATCTGAATATCCATATTGCAACTATCATTTTTCATGTTACTCACTTACACATCTGAAATTTGATTTAATATGTATTCAGAAAGTTGATTGACTGCATTAGCAATTGCATAATTCTCCTATATGATTGCACAACCTCCCGTGTGCTACACATGTGCATTCCGATTGTCATGACCCTCATGCACCCTTCCTATACCTATACCCTCTTATATAAGTAAGGGGGAGATATGCTTGCATGTCTATATATACGTATCTGCCTGGTTGCATTGTGTGCTCATCATGTGTCATAAGTTGCATGTATATAGCCTCATGCATTTTATAAGAAAATTAAAAATTTGAAAATCACTGAAAATCTCACAAAAATTGGACTTCAATTTGCTTACACTTGCCATATGGGGTTTTTGCTTTCCATTGGTATCATGCTTGCATTCATAGTATCATCACATGCTTGCATTGAGTTCTTACGCATTTCAGAAAATATAAAAATCAAAAATTTGAAAATAAAAGAAAATCTTTTGATGTGCTCTTGCATGTTGTGAACATCTGATATGGGTTCTCTTATTTGCATGCTATCATGCTGACTATCTCAGCTTGTGAAAATCTGATATGAGGCCAATCATTACCTTCCATTGGCATCCATGCATGCTTGACTGAATTTGCCTCAAATGGTATCATATTGATGTGTGAGAATAATCACATCTTGGTCTCCTCAAGAGGGAGAAAGACTTGCTCTTACTTCATTGGTTTCTTCCAGCTCGTTTGATACTGTTGTTGTGGGAGAAAGATTTGCATTATCCTGCTTTTTGATTATGTCAAAGGGGGAGAAAAATTGATGATTGTTGTTGACAGGGGGAGAAGTTGATGACTATTGTTGATAGGGGGAAAAGAACATTTGTGCCATTCTGTTATATCATCCTAAGTTTATCATTAAATTTGTCATCATCACTAAGTTTGTCATCATCAAAAAGGGAGAGATTGTTGAGTTATGATTTTGATGATTGTTGTGATTATTGTTCATGACTGTTATGGTTTTGATGATAACTAAACTTAATGTGTGATTACGTGATGATAACTAAACTTGCATGGTTCGGATGGCAAATGGCAACGATTACATGGTCTTGATCCTTGGTTTGTATATAATCTTTGGTTGAATGTTTGATGTCAATGGGATGCATATATAGATCATTTGGATTCACAAAATGCATGAGAATCTTGGTTGAAAGTGGTAAATGGCATCGAAGTGATTGAACTTGCATTGTCTTAACTTCATTTACTCTCTTATGCAGGTTTAAAATGGAATGCCAATCCCATATGCAAAGGTATCAAGATTCATGGTGAGAACTTGGCACCTTGCATGTGTATATTTTTGGGAGAAAATGGTAGGTTTCCATTTGGAGTTTTTTGATCTTGATAGGATATATGGTTGATATGTGTTCTCACATTACATATACACTTGGCAAATTAGACCCAATCACCTTGTTGAATGGCATCCTCATAATATATGAAATTTGGTTCAATGATGCTATCTTATTGCACAAATTGGATAGCCATATGATCTTGATGTTATGTTATGGTTGATTGAGTTTTCCAAGTGTTTTCATCCTCCTTGTTAATGATTTCATGTATGTACTTCATGCATTCATCACTTGGGATCATTGGGCATGTTTTCCTACATGTTTACTAATGTTTTTATTTTTTCTGTATTTTTTCTGCAGGTTTAGGTCGACCTAAAGGACAGTTTAGGTTGACCTAAAAACACTGTAGCTAGCGGTCGACCGCCAGGAGCTAGCGGTCGACCGAAAATCCCAGAAACCAACGGGCAGCAGTTCTCTCAGTAGCGGTCGACCGCCAGAAGCCACCGGTCGACCGCCAGCCCCGAGCCAACAAAAGTTGACTTTGTTCTCCACTTCGAGAAGAGCCATTCTCATTGCATTTCTTTAATCCTAATGACACCCAATCATCCACAAAACGTGGATCTGGTCTGGGACTTGTCCTTGGACCATTCAAGGGTCATAAAAATATATTTGTGAAGTCATAAACCCCCTTTTGCCCTTGGGTTCATAATAGACCTATTGGGGGTCTTTTTGGATGGTTCTAGAAGGGTGATCATGGTCTTTTCATGTCTTCTACATAGGCATATGTGTAAGCTACGAATTTAGCAAGTGGAACTCTAATGTGTTCATTGTTTTCTATCTTGTAGGTGAAGAAAGGGAAGAAAGGAAAGAAGAGCTCAAGCCAAGGGGTTTTGATCTTCATCCAAGAGATTTTGAAGATTGCAGAAGAAGGAAAAGTGCAGCAGATCAAGGAGAGGATCAAGAAGATATCAAAATCATCACCATCCGACTGGAGCTTCAAGCTACCATTTCTATTCGTCTTGAAAATCAAAGGGGGAACAATCTTTACATCCTTTAGTTGCTATTTTGAGATGGTTGCCATGAGTTCTATTTTGATCTGAGCTTATATTGTTACTTGTGTTTACTTTCAAACCTGAAAATACTTTGTGTGTGTGACCGTTTGTGTATACGGTCGTGGTTAATCACCTGCGTGCGGTCGTATGTGTTATTGTACTGCGTTTGTTGCAGCGTGTGTATGCATGTGTGGTAGTGATCCGGTTGTCGGATCGAGTTGGAGTTCATCCCTGTGTGTGTGTGTGTGTGTGTGTGTGTGTGTGTGTGTGTGTGTGTGTGTGTGTGTGTGTGTGTGTGTGTGTGTGTGTGTGTGTGTGTGTGTGTGTGTGTGTGTGTGTGTGTGTGTGTTGGAGCTTGTCTCCGTGTGTAGTTTGAGACGCATCCCCGTGTGTGTATGCAGGTGTCGTCCTGCATGTGTGGTTGGAGCATCGTCTCCGTTTGGGGATTCATTCCCAAGTGAAGCCTCACCGGATTTGGTGAGGGGTGGACGTAGGATTGCCGTCGTTGCATCCGAACCACCTTAAAAACCGCTGTGCATTGTGTGTTATTTGTGTGGTTTGATTATTTTCGTTGTATGGTCGTGTGGGAACGGTGAGTTTGAGAGTATTGGATAATTAGTTTTCAATTGCTAATTATTGTTTACCACATATTTTGTAAAAGCTAAAAGTTTCCTTAAAATCTGTAAACACCCAATTCACCCCCCTCTTGGGTGTCATTGATCGCGGGACTTCACATGGAGAATACTATATGACAATGTCAAAAGAAACAAGGAAATTATGAAGTTGCCTTTTTATTTAATAAAAAGGAAAATTCCTATCTTCACTGTCTTCTGGAGTTTGCCAGCATCCAAGGGAACAAACCTGTTCTCCCGTTGGTGACAATTAAGGTTAGACAGAAAAGGCGTTTTTGCCCCTTTTGGTGTGGTTTTGTGTGTGGGGGTCGGAGGTTGGGGGGGGGGGGTGTTTAACGAGAGAACAGGAGATGGGGAGGGGTTGCCAGCTGGGCTTCTGAACATCAGGGGTGCACGGGGGGGATGGAGAGGGTGGGAAGCGGCTCTAGCCCTTCATCCCTTCAGTGTCAGTTGAGAGATTTGGTCACCGTTCCGCCATAGAGCATTCGTCGCCAAGAGCAACTGGTTGCCCACCCCCACCCCCTCCCACCCACAGAAAAGGTGGTCAACGATGCGATATCTAAAAAAAATATAACCTGCCTTTCAAGAGTGCATGTGGCATATCTACATAGCAAGAAGTAGGATCCATCGTAGTGCAACGTAGTGCGATTAGTTTCTCAAAATTGCCGGCCATAATTTGGAATTAGTTCTGGAGGGGAAAAGCTGCTTAATTTAGAGAGCCTGGCTAGACATGCCAGCATCAACATCCAAAATGTCAATGGTAAGAGTCCTCGGGCCTTAACAAACGCACCAATCTAATAGACAATTAGCAAATTTCTTTAAAGCCAGCCTAATGAAAACATGAACTCTTTGACCACATAACTGATGAATACCATCCGATTAACACTTTGATGTACAGAATACACAAGGGCTGCAAGTGAAATGTCCTTGGCTCCAGTAGAATGGCATAGAAGACAAATGATCATAGCATGTAGAGATTTTGAACACCTTCTATAAGCCCTGTCAAAGAAACAATAGGTCCCAGGTTCGATTCATGCTGGGGGGTTTAACCTGGTCACATGCTCAATCCTCGAGGGGTATGTGACCCTGGCTTTTCTGGTTCGCCAAGTTCCTCGTCACCAAAAAAAAAAAGAGAAGAATTCCACCGAGTACTTTCAAGTAGTTCTATCCTAGAATTCTGGAGAAATAGAAGAAATTATGTTCCCTAACCTCATCCCGTTGTGAAATGCCTATAAGAGAACATTATACCTTCACTTGTGAAGAATGCACTCTCCCATGCTAAACTTTTGCACAAATTATACTTGCACGAAGTACTACGTTTTGGTTCTGGAGAATCTGCTGGTATGGGAACTTGGTCCAATCACATTCTGCACTTAGCTTGGTACTCCACCGGCAGTCTATCAGCTTCAGAGGGACCTTCAACGATTCATTGATTCAGGTATACAAGCATATACACACATAACAACATAAGTAAAATACTAGAAAGAAGGATGGTTACATATTCAGTCCCAAAATCTTCCATGTTTGACTGTGTACCTCTTGATTCATCAAATTATTTGCATCCCCTAAAACATTTTTAAACTTTATAAGTATGCCTCTGTGGTTAATTACAATCAGCTAAAAGTGGATACTCTGAGAACATTCTATAACAATGTCTGTTAATAGAGAGAACAGGTGTTGGCGAGGACGCAGAGGTGGGAAGTGGCTCTGTCCCCTTCATGCCTTCAGTGTCAATTGAGAGAGCGGGTCACTGTTCCACCATAGAACATTCGTCTCCAAGAGCAACTGCTTTCCCACCCCCCAACCCCACAGACGAAAGGCAGTTCATGATGCTCATATCTAAGAACATATATCTTGTCTTCCAAGACTGCATATGGCATGCCTACCTAGCAAGAACTAGTAAGATCCGTCATAAAACTAGGTAGTGGAATTAGTCTCTGAAAAGCAGCCAAAATTGGAATTAACCCTGGAGGTAAAAAAGTGTCTATCTTAGAGTGTGCCTACACATGCCAATGTCAACATCCGAAATGTCAGTTGTCGGAGTCCTCGGGCCTTAAAAATTGCACCAGTCTAAATGATAGTTTGCAAATTTGTAAAGCCAGCCCAGTGAAACCATGAACTCTTTGACCACATAACTGATGAATACCATCAGATTAGCATTCTATTCTTGAGACGGGTGTGAGCGACGTCACGCGGTTCGGGGAGCGAAGAAGACGCGGAGCGCGCGGGCTCCTCTTTTGTTTGCTGCAACACAGAAATAAGAGAAAAGAGAAGGGGCCACCACGGGAGATTGCTCTGGCGGGGCGAGCGGGACAAATGTAAGATAACAAGATATGGGGGTTAAACGGCCATAGCGGGAAGTGACTCGCCGCGGCCTCGGGGGGACGGGAATGGTGCAGAAATTAAATAGCAAGAATTGAAACGGTCATTGGGGAAGTGACTCGCCGCGGCCTCGAGAATATGAGCAGATAAGAATATAACAGAATATAAGGAGAATATAAAGAGCGGGAATTTAAACGACCATTGGGGAAGTGACTCGCCGCGGCCTCGAGAATATGAATAGATAAGAATATAATATATAAGAACGGGAATTTAAACGGCCATTGGGAAAGTGACTCGCCGCGGCCTCGAGAATACGAATGATAAGAATATAACATATAAGAACAGGAATTTAAACGGCCATTGGGGAAGTGACTCGCCACGGCCTCGAGAATATGAGCAGAATATAACAGAATATAAAGAGAATATAAGAATGGAGATTTAAACGGCCATTGGGGAAGTGACTCGCCGCGTCCTCGAGAACAAGATGTGATCGCCAGGGGCCAAAAGACCCCAAAATAAAGAAAGTGATCGCGCCTACCTCAAGAGCGGGAGATGGCGGGTTGCTTCTTCCTCCCCCTTCGGCCGGCAGACGGAGAGGGCTTTCCTTGAGTACCCTTGGAAAACAACGACAAACAAGTAACGAGTGGATTAGAAAGATGAAGGTGTAGTATTCAAATCCTTGCGATAAAAATGATGAAATGATGGCAAGACACACACCTGGTTGGTGTTATCTTTTAAACCCCTCTCGGACTCGAGTAGGAGGAAAATGCGATGATGAATGCAAGAAGTATGCAAGAGACGGCGCCCTTATGTAGGGAGATAGAGGATGCAGTATGATGAATGTAAAGAACTATGGAGAAAAAGGGGAAGAAAATGCTTATTGGATGAGCCGAGGGTGAGATCCGGCAGAGCTCCGGCAGCGTAGGGATGACGTGGAAGCGCGGTGGATGAAGATAGCCTTCCTCTCGCGAGCCTGGACACCCAAGAAGCCGGCAGAATCTCCACCTACAAAAGATCCCACGGGTTAGAAATGACTCCGGTAGCCTCTGGGCTCCGACAGCCTATCGGATCTCTGCTTGGCTCTCCCAGAACTGAGGGGGGTGGCCTCTATTTATAGGGCTCCGGAGGGTGGAGGCGTCCAAGACCCTGGACACCTCCATCAGGGTCAAACTAATATTTTATTCTATTTTATTCATTTTTCTGAATATTTTCGTGGAGGTGTCCAGGGTCCCGGACGCCTCAATAAGGTCCACCGAACTTCACCGAAAGTCGCACGCGGTTTGGCACAACGCGTGGTTTTGTGAGCGGCGCCTCGTGATTAAAAAATGGGCACGTCCAGTTGTCCGGACGTCTCCACATTTTGGACTCTTTCACACACGACAAACCGTCGTTCGGTGGGCGGCGTCCCGTGAGTGAGTTGATGGAGGCGTCCAGGGTCCTGGACGCCTCCAAGAAAATATATTTTATATTTTTGTTTAGTTTTTATGCCAAAGCTGGCATTTTATATTTTTTATATTTGTTTTTATGGAGGCGTCCAGGGGCCTGGACGCCTCCATTAATATATTATTTTTATTTGGCTTTTGGTTTATTTGAAAATAAATTAAAAGAATGGGGGCGTCCAGAGGCCTGGACACCCCCAAAAAGACCCACCCAGATCCTCGGACAAGGTGTTGGCGGCTGCCCGACAGACACCCTTCTTGGTTCCGGAACCTCCTGATGCGTCTGACTGGTGTTGATGCCGTCCGAATGCCGTGACGAGACGATTCCGGATGCCGAAAAGGGCGGAAGAAGACTCAAGAAAAGGAAGTACTCAAGTGATTCAAAACGCGTAAGCCGTCGCGGGGCGTCGTATAGTAATATGAGACTTTCTCAGGAGACGTCAGGAATGGCGTGTCTACAGCTGCCCCGCCTTGGCGTCTGCTTTGCAAGGGAGTGACACGTAGTGGAATGGTATCGAAGTGGAGTGAAATGAAGTGGGAGCGGACTGATAAGTTGACGCCAAGGTGTGATGAGACACGCTTTTGACGTTACTGTCTGGAATTTTTTCTGGAGTTTCAATGAGGCAACCTTTGAAGGTCTTTCAAATCTTGACGATTGCTTGGACGGAGATCAAATAAGGGAGGGTGAGATGTGCGCTCAGGCACGAAAAAGAGACCAACTTCTCGGTGTGGAAGTATCTGGGTCATAAACCGGAGGTTTCACATTTGGGGAGCGGTTACCAGCCAATGTGGAAGTGCTGCGGCCAAGGTGGGTCAAACAAGGTAAAAAGTAAAGGAATATCTGAGGATCTGTCCAAACAAGGGTCTCCTTTGGAAGAGCAGCGTAAGGCCGTTTCAAGGAAATTCAGTATTTTATTCGGAGTGGAATATCTCATATTTGTAAGAATTGAAGCACAGCGGCTTTCGCAATCGAATCACTTGAATGATCTTCCGCAATAAATCAAAGTCCTATATGAATGCATGCTGGGCTTAAAGAAAAATTTAAAACAAACTAAAATAGAAAATAGCCAAGGATAATATTGTCAACTTGTTAAGAACGGGTCAGGATACCGATCCGGTGAGCCTACACTGGGCTGGGGCCCGTTTATCCGCACACCAACTCACTGAATGGAACCGTCGTCCCCATGCTACCACAAATTAACGGCCTATCCGTACAACCCAAATTCTTCTGGTATCATCACCGTTTTTGTTGAAGGGGAACTCAAATCCCAGATTCGTTCGGGCCGCAAGGTCCTTGACATATTCTAGTAGCGTAGGTATCATATACTATGATGCATGACATGGTGGGACCAACCATCGAAAGGTGGGACAGGAGATAGGACAAGGACGTCCGTTAGTAAAACCTGCACAGACCAGCATAGGTTAGTAACATCAGAAAGTAGCAGATTTATAACAGAATCACACCACAGTACAAGGGGGTCTAGATAAAACTCTGACGACTGACCACTGTAGCGCCTCTCCTTTCCTACACTTCTTCTCTTGCACCAAGTTGTTTCGAGGCATGCCTTACGAGACTTTTGCCCTGGACAGAAGGGAACTACTTTGCACGGAGGGATTCTGTTGCTTTCTTTTGGGCGCGTCCAGGCGCGAGGACGCGTCTTAACCCTCGAATTCAAATTTAAAGCGCCGGGCGGCCTTTCTTCTCCCGTGCCTTACCCGCAAACGAGCCCGCCTTCCGCCGAAACTCGCTCGCCCGTCTTCGTCTTCTTCCCCTCGATCGATGGAGTTCGGTGGGCCGGACCATGGTGAAGGTGGAGAGGGACGTGGGACTCCTCGCCTGAGGAGGGACACGCAAGAGCACGGAACGGCGTCCATGGAGGAGGAAGGGCCGCTTCGGGACCCCGAGGGACCCGAGGGGCCTGATGGTGCGGAAGGAGGTGAACACGGTCTGGTAGGTCATCGGATCTTCTCCTTTGATCCATTTTGAGTTTTGAAGCGAGCCGTGCGAGGGGGGAAAGGGTTCGGCGAGTGTTGCACTCAAATGATGGACGCGTCCTAGACAGGGGACGCGTTCTTTGTTATGATGCGAGGCCCTTCTTTCTTGGTGCAGGACATGGCGAGGACCCTGGGCCTGGCCGATGAGTGGGTGAGTGCAGACAAGCCGAGCCGTGTCAGGAAGGAGAGACGTGGCAAGGCGAAGCTCGAGGATTGGCGCATACGTCTCCCTGGACAGCAAGGGAGCGTACTGGTGCAGGATAGTGTCGACTTCCTGCGGCGGCAGAGAGAGAGTTATGCGGGGCTTCCCCAAGCCGGGGATACGCGCGACGTCGACGGGTCGCGTGCCCAATTAGTAGAGGTCAGGCGGCAGCTGGCCGCCACTCAACAGGAACTGTCGCTCTTGGTAAGCTAAGTGCTGTATTTTCTGTTTTTAAATGTGGAGCTTAGCTGACGGCTGTTGTTTGTTCGTTCCAGCGTGCCTAGCAGACAGCGATGGTGGGAGTGACTGGCGGCGCATCTTCCAGTTGCTCGGCCCCTTTTCTTAAGATTGCCTCCCTCCGGGAGCAACTTGCCGGTGCGGTGGCTCGGGCTGCCCGGGCGGAAGAGGAGTGTGATGCCTGGGTGGCGACTGTAGCAGAGCTGCGACATCGCGGTGAGGAGAGACCTTCTCCAGACATCCTGGAGTTAAGGGTTCTTCTGCAGATGATGAGGAGAGATGCAGAGAGAGAGAAAGCCGAGAGGAGGTCCGAGCGGCAGCGGGATCAGACCGAGAGGAGGGCCTTGGAGGCCCAAGTGAGGGAGCTTCAGCTGGGCCTTCAGGCCGTCGTGCAGAGGCTAGGAGGGATGGAGACGCGCTACGAGAGAGCGCGAGAGTTCGGGGAGCGACTGCGCCAGTCTGGTCGCTTTGCCGCTAGTGGCTTCTTTGCCACGCCAGGGGAGGAGCAGCGAGTCATTGCTGTGGAGCCGGCGCCACGAGGCGAGGCGGGTGCTACTGCACGGGGATCTAGGAGGCTTCTGAGGGACCCTCACCTCAGGGGAGAGGAGAGGGACGCCTAGAGGGACGAGCATGAAGATAATGGCAAGAGTTGGCGAGCTAGTGGACCCGCCTCCTCTCTATGATTGTAGTGTTTATGACAGCTTATTATGAATGGAGTGATTTGATTTTCTGCTGCTTGTTTGTTCTCTTGTGCGTTCCTTCTTCCCTACACTTCTTCTCCTTTGCACTGTTCCCATGTGATGGGTCTGCAGAGACTCCACCCCGAGCGGAGAATCGCGTCTTGTTGTGACCATTTTCCACGGGAATCTGCCGTCGAAGTCAATAATGACGGCCCTAGTTCCTTCTCCCGGATGTTGTGTCAAATTTTGCGGACGTCCTCCAAAACATGATAGGGTATTCCTAGACAACATAGGGGGCTAGTTGTCATATTCTTCGTCCAATCAATCACCCTGTGCGAGCGGTGAAGTGACACACGGGACCGCATGGTAGGTGCCTCATCGCGAGGGCTATCATTAAAGGTGATGGAGGCAATCTTGGCTTGCACTCCTTCCATTTTTATAAATTCTTGTCCCTTTTATCCTCCCAGGTATATCGAGAGCTAACTCGAGGAGCACAAGTTCTCACGGGAGAGGAGGAGTTCAAAATTCCGAGAGTTGGATGGAGGGCGAATCTTCCCACTCCTCGAAGAGAAGCAGGTCCAGTGGTAGTAGTTCTAGGAGGCTTTCGGACCTCGAAGGGCACTTCAGCGAAAGGGCCCAATCACAACTCGTAAGCTGAGCTTTCCTGCCCTTTTCTCATTCTTTCTTCCTTCCTCTTGACAACACCCTTCTCCATTTCTTATGCACACACAGAGTGTGATGAAATCACACATTTCATGGGAGTTAGTAGTGGCCGCATACAGGGGTCTCCCGAATTTTCAGAAGGCAAGGCTAGACGTGATGGGATTTGGCACCTTTCTTCGGATCGAGCCGCTCGAGCTCGACCTGGTTCTGATCCAAGCCTTGTGTGAGAGATGGGACCCAGTGAGTCGGGCATTCCTGATGCCCTGGGGGCACATGGTGCCCAGCTTGGAGGATGTGGTCCGGATCACAAGCCTGAAGGTGGAGGGCGAGGCAGTGACCGGGGTCACTTATGCGGATTACCGAGAAGGTGCTCGGAAGCTACTGGGTTTGGACCTAGATGGTCGGAAAAACAGGTCGGTAGCTAGGGCGTCCCTCATGGATGCATTAGGGCTCACCGACACTCGTCGGCGGGATGATGAATCCTCAGAAGAGTTCATAGAAAGGATGAAAATAGGATGTTGTGCCGTGTACTGCACAGATTTCGGCAACTGGGAAAGATGCAACATAGATTTGAGGAGATTTCTCCTCTTCCTTTTGGGGAGATTGGTACTGAGTTCGAAAGGGGACGGTATCCAATGTCACTTCCTGGAGCTGTTGTCAGACCTTGAAAGAGTAGGGTACTACGCCTGGGGAGCTGCCATGCTGGCACACTTGTTTGCAGGCCTGTTCCAAGAAGCGGATCGTGAGATGGCTGTGAGTGGTTTTACACCATTCATCCAGGTATTTTTGGTTTTGCTTGTTTTGTATTTTTTTATGTTTTTTTTTTGCAAGGTACTGATGACCTGCGCCGAGCAACTGTGGAGCTATTATTACCTCCCCATGGGGAGAGCTCGGCATTGGCGACCTGCGATGGTGCCGCTAGCCAGGCGGTGGGAACCCATCGTGAGTGCGGCACCCCTAACCTACCAACTGATGGTGCTAAGGCGGGAGCTACAGGAGTTCCCTGCATCGATGGTAAACTGGAGACCCTACTCAGACATGGTCGATGCCGACCAGCCGTGGGTTCTAGCAAGTCGTGCCCGGTTCGGACGGGAACTGTGGATGCACTGCCTGAATGAAATCGAGCCGCTTCGGCTACGATTGGTTATGAGGACTTTGGGACTGGCTCAAGAATGGGTGGATTCAGCTGCGCCACCTCGCGTTGGGAGAAAGACGCGAGGACCGGCGACCTGCATTGACTGGCGCGTGCGGTTCCCCGAACAGTATGAAGACTGGCAACGGGGTGGCACGATTGTATAATCACATGCGCGGGATAGCGAGGACTACTTGCGTCTATATAGGACAAAGTACGCAGAGCGGCTCCAACCCCGGGGACTTGTGGAGGTAGATTTCCCCTTTTTCTCTTTTCTTCTTTCTCCTTTTTTTGGTTTTCTGGTGAAAATGCTGACTCGTATGGCTGTAGGATGTCCGGGATGCCATGATAGCGAATTTACGAACTCGCTTGGCAGAGATGGAGCAACAATTGGGCGATGTCCGTGGAGCTACGAGCGCCTTGGTAGGTGTACAGTGCGTTCCTAATTAAAACCCCAGATTCCAGATGTTGGCTGCTAATTCACGCGGTCGTAGCATGCCCAGATCGGCGCGGCTTCCCCAGCGATGGGAGTAGGTGGTGCCTCTTCCAGCTTGTGGATTCCCACCTCAGAACTTGACTTGCTTCATGAGCAACTTGCTCACGCCACGCAGCGTGTTCCGGAGGCAGAAGGGATGCTCTCTATATAGGTAAAAGTTTCAGTGTTGAGTTCTCCTTGTTTACGCCTTATCGCGTATCTGAGATGGTACACTTGGCAGGAAAAGGAGACGGAAGAAGCGCTTGCCCAAGCTGCGCAGAGGGAGGCTAGGATAGCAGAACTGGAGAGGGAACTGCGGCGTCATCCTGATGACGACTCTTCCCGGGATGCAATGGAACTGAGGATCACTCTCCAGTTGGAGAGGGAAGACCGTGAGAGAGAACGTGCAGAGAGAGAAAGAGACGTAGAGAGAGAAAGAGCCAACAGATTGACTGAAAGGGAGGAACGGAGGGCCATGGAGGCCCAGTTGTTCGAACTCCGAACCAGCCTTGGTCTTGCTGAACAGTGGCTGAGAGATGGTGAGGAGCGCTACCGAAGAGCACGAGAGCGTGGCTTTCGTGTTGGTAGCTTCTCTGCTGCTTCCGTGGATCAACGCCGGGGTGTGGGAATAGGAAGGGGAGTACAGAGCGGTAGGAGTACCGCTTTTCGTAGTTGGGTAGCACCTCTGAGAGCGTTTTGCCCGGAGAGTAGTGGGACGAGTAATGCAGAGAGAGAGGGCGGAACTTGATGTAATTTTTTTGGTTTTTGGAATAAAATACAAGGTTCGGTTTGTTTGATTTTCACCTTTGCTTCTGTTGCCTGAATCCCTGCACACATCACTGAAACAAACAAATCAGAATTTCTATTCTGACTTGGCCCCTTGCTCAATAAGCAAATGGTCACAGTGACTGTCCTTGATAACTGGTCAAGGGGCCAAGCCTTTATTTAGCGAAGGCAAGGGAAAGATGCGGTGATGATAAATACGACAGGCAAGCACACGAATGCAAGCGGTATTAAAAGTGAGATGCTGCACGCAAATGCAATCATGCAAAATTGATTTGTTTTCTTTTTTATATTTGGCATTTTTTTGTTTTATCATAAAAAAGATTTTTTTTGTTTACAAATATGTACATTTTCTCTTTTCCATTTTTTGTTGTTTTTATCATTTCAATTTTTTATTGCTAACGCCTGGCAAGCACCCAAATGGCACCTAACCTACGTGAGAACAGGGGTTTCTTACTAACCTCCCAGGTATCCTAAGTACACATCTAGGTTGATTTGGGCCTCTAGACCCCTCGAATGATGATCCCGCCGGCTAAGACTTACCCTGATGACAATACCGTCATGCCATGCTTAGGCTCCCAGTCGCTTCCGACCACAAGGATTCACCCAAAAGGTGTTTGAGGTAAGAGATTTGCCCGACCCGGGTCTGTTTCCTCACAACTCTAGATGGTATATGATGGAACACCCTGGAACCCCAATGACCAACCGCGTGACGCTGACCCGGAATCAGACGCCGTCGCACCCATAGGTGACGCGCTTGCATTGGCCTAAACCCGAGGTTAAACAAGAAGACATCAAGGTGGTAAACAAGGGTCTTGACCAGCCAGAAACACGGAGACTCCTTCGCAGCGATAGCTTTTGCTTTTCAAAGTAGGCAACCAAATGTGTATATTAAAATAAGGTCGCAGACCCTGGGTAGTTTTCACCCTTCAGAAACTCCATCGATCCTTCATCTTTGGAGGGAGAAGGAAGAGTGTAGGGGATAAACCTCCTGAGAGGACCGGCAAAGTCGTTAACCCGGTGAGCGAATAAGGGCCCATTTACTCTTTCCTTTAGGGCAACTTCGGACCAAATCTTGAGTATTTACATTCCACGGCCCCTTTTGTGGATTCAGACTTTTGCTTTGAGGGGTTCCGTTTATCGCAACAGGCACGGTCACGACCAGGCTTTTCTCTTGATTTTGATTTTGTATTTCTTTTTGTGAGGGAGATATAGTCGTTTGACGTTTGTGGGCTCCCTTTTCGTATGCCTGCGGGGACACTGCCCTCTTCTCGTGCTCTGATCGATACTCGAGGAAATGGATCCTACTCTTGCCTTTGGGGTTTGAGTTTCGGTTTCTCATGCTCAACGTTTTGAGGGTGCCGACTGTCTCATTTGGTCGAAGAGAAAAGAATAAAGATTACAGCTTCCGGAGATCTTCTGGGTGGGGCCCCACCGTAGGTGATGCTACCTACTTTTTTGAATAAAATACATAAGTGAGCACATGTTAGCTTCCTTCGAGCGAGCATAGGCCGACGTGGCCGGACAGGGATCTCCACGGTTCTGGCAAACCAAGACCCGGTGCCTACCAAGCCTTAATGGGCCCTATCCTAACATGAAGGTTAGATGCAGTGACTTGACTACATGGTGACCACCAGGCATTGGCATTTTGAATTTTCCATATTTTTAGTGGTTTTCAATATTTCTTTGTTTTTGATGTTTTTTATCTTTTCATCATTTTTTTGTTTTGTGCTAAGGGTAGTATTTCTTAAGATAAAGCCCATTCCAAGGGTGGGATAACTCGGTCCCTTCGGCGTTGACTAGCTTGTAGGCGTTGCCAGGGTACACGGCTTGAATTACAAATGGTCCTTCCCAATTGGGTTGGAGCTTAGAACGCGGACCTCCAGGTTTGACAAAATTCTTTTTACGACCATCTCACCGTCTTTAAATTTTCTCTCAACGACTTTCTTTTGGTAAAAGCGAGTGAGTCTATTTTGATACACACGCGCGTGTTCGGCAGCGGCCAGCCGCTTCTCATCCAAGAGTTCCAACTGGGCGAGGAGTGAATTACGACGATCGTCGAGGGGAAATTCCTCGTCCAATTGTACCCTTAGAGAACGGATCAGAGTCTCGTACGGGACTACTGCTTCCATACCATAAGTAAGGGCAAATGGAGTCTGCCCGATGGGGGTACGAATTGAAGTGCGATAGGCCCATAGGGCTTCGATAAGTTTTTCTGGCCAGTCTGAAAACTTACTAGACTCGCAGGTTTTTTTGATGATTTTGAGCAATGTTTTATTGGTGGCCTCCGCTTGGCCGTTACCTTGTGGGTAATAAGGCGATGAATGATGCAATGCAATTGCGTACCTTTTGCAGAGGTCGCATAGGTCCTGAGAAATGAACTGTGGCCCATTGTCGGTGACGATTGTGCTTGGGACGCCGAATCTGGCGAGGATGTTCTTCATGATGAACTTGCAGACTGTTGACGTCTTGATTTCCGCGTAAGCTTCAGCTTCGTCCCATTTGGTGAAGTATTCCGTCGCAGTAAGGATGAAAGATTTCTACTTGGTGAGGGAATTGGGATCACCTAGGGGACCAATGATGTCGAATGCCCACATGGAGAAAGAAAACGGGGAGGATATTGGATGAAGCGAGGAAGATGGTGAATGGATTTTATCGGCGTGAAGTTGACACTTGACACACCGACGGACATAGACAGCACAATCCTCTTCCATAGTGGGCCAATAAAAGCCTTGGCGAATGATCTTCTTGGCGAGCATCTGACTATTCACGTGGCCACCGCACACACCCGAGTGCGTCTCCTCTACACATTTCCAAACCTCATCGTCACCAAGACATCTTAACAGAATACCAGTAAGACTCCTCCTATAGAGTAGACCTCCAACCAATGTGTATTTCTGAGCCACCCTTCTTATGGCTTTCTTGTCCTCTGTGGTGGCCCCTTCAGGATAAGACTGATCTTAGTAGTATTTGACGATTTCATAGAACCATGGTTTCTCTTCATCAGCCAGTTCTTCTTCAGCCTCTACCAACATGATTTCCCTCTTCTCAAGGATATCTTCTTGCAGGATCTTCCTTGCTATCATGTCTTTGATATTTACGTAGGAAGCATCATCGATTGCAGGGGCGTGAAGTTTGTAGATGGAAATGGACTCAAACCATCTTCCTAGAGGGAACCTTATGGATGATGCCAAACGAGGCGAGGGCATCGGCGAGAATATTCTGATGACGAGTGACATGAACAAAGATCAGTTTGGTGAACAGTTTGGCAAAGGCAGCAGTGAGTTCTTGGTATGGCTTGAGTTTGGGATCGCGAGTGCGATATTTAGTGAACACCTGGCGAATGATGAGTTGACTATCACCTACGACTCGCAACTCAGTGATACGAAAAGAATGAGCGAGTTCTAGGCCAGCTAGAAGAGCTTCATATTCAGCTATATTGTTGGTAACTGGAAATTTGAGCAGGTATGCCAATGGGAATGTGAGGCCTTCAGGCGACAGGAGGGCGACGCCGATTCCTCTCCCTTGAGAATTCAGAGCTCCATCAAAATATAGCGTCCACATTGGCTCATCTGATTGGTTGACGGACATTAGTTCCTCATCTGAAAACTCTGATTGGACGGGATCGAACTTGGGAAGAGGATGGTGAGCGAGAAGCTCGGCTATGGCATAGCCTTTAATCACCTTTTGCTGGATGTAGGTGATGTCGAACTGAGAGAGAAAACTTTGCCAGCGTGCTAGCCTATCCGTAAGGATGGATTTCTCCAGAAGGAATTTGATAGGATTCATTCGAGCAATCAAATGGACCTCATGAGCCAAGAAGTAGTGCTTCAATTTTTGCACTACCCAAACGAGGGCAGCACAGGTTTTCTCCATGACGGTGTACTTCTGCTCGCAGGGATTGAGAAGTTTGGACAATTAATAGGTTGCCCGTTCCTTACCTTCTTCATCAGCTTGTGCGAGGACGGCTCCCACGGAGTCATCCAAGACTGAGACGTAAAGGATCAGAGGTTTTTCTGATTTAGGTGGAATGATAACGGGTGGACTAGCCAGATATTCTTTCAACCCTTCAAAAGCTTTCTGACATTTAGAATTCCAGTGAAATTCTACTCCTGGCTTGGTCAACTCGTAGGGAGGTCTACACCTTTGTGAATGTTGGGACACAGACCGACGAATAAACTGTAATCTCCCGATTAAACCTCGGACTTCCTTCAAATTCTTGGGAGGCGGCATATCCCTGATAGCCTTAGCTTTGTCGGGATCTATCTCGATCCCTCTTTTACTCACAATGAAACCCAGCAATTTACCCGACGACACACCAAACACACACTTCTTCGGGTTCATTTTCAATTGGAACTCTCTTGACCTCTGCAAGACCTTAGCCAAAACTTCTGGATGTTCCATCCTGGTCCTTGATTTCACCAATAAGTCATCCACATACACTTCCAGATATATGTGCATCATGTCATGAAATATGGCCATCATAGCTCTTTGGTAAGTAGCTCCAGCATTCTTTAACCCAAACGGCATGACCACGTAACAGTATGTTCCCCAATGGGTAGTGAATGACGTCTTTTCCTGATCCTCTTCTGTCAAACGAATTTGATTGTAACCTGAAAATCCATCCATGAATGAGAGGGTTTCGTAGCCTGCCGTGTTATCGATCAGCACATCAATGTGAGGCAAGGGAAAATCATCCTTCGGACACGCGCGGTTAAGGTCCCGGAAGTCGATGCAAATCCTGACTTTCCCATCTTTCTTCATGACTGGAACAATGTTCGCCACCCATTGAGGATAAAGAACGACTCTAATGAACCTGGCTTTATGGAGCTTATCGACCTCTTCTTTCATTTTCAAAGCCATCTGAGGGTGGAAACGCCTTAACCTTTGTTTTACCGAAACGGACCCTGGTTTTAGGGTTAAACGGTGTTCGACCAAGGTTGAATCTAGACCCGGCATATCCTCGTAGCTCCATGCAAACGTGTCCTTATATTCCTTGAGAACTTCAATTAATGTCTTTTCTTCAAAGGGTGGTAGATTGTCACTTATGAGGATGATCCTAGGGTCTTCCTCAGTTCCCAAGTTAACTTCTTTGGTGGATTCTTCTACAGCGGTTGACGGCTCGTCGAATCTCTTTATTCCACTAGCGTATGCGCCCGCCGCATCCTCATATTCTTCACCCTCATCTTCAGTGGGGCATTCTTCATCCGTGATCTCGTAGACTCCATACCCCTCATCAATTGCATAGTCGCCCTCACATTCTATTTCCGGTAACCGGATGGGATTTTCTAACAAGTGGGGGATGGCAAGAAGGGCTTGACACCTGGCGGCTAAATCCAGAAGGAATCGACGAGGGATCTGTCTACCCTTGGATTTCTTCCTAGGTACTACCCTTGACCTATCATTCCTAGATTGGCTGACAATATTTACAGAAGAAGAGGAAGACGAAGAGGATGGTGTAGAATGTACAGGAGAAGACCCCTTAGAGGAGGGGTAGAAAAGGTCGCTCATCGGACCTTGGACGGGTGGTCCGCAAGGGGGGACGCACCCGTGGGAGATGTAGGAGGTTTCCTCAACGAAGATGTGTTGTTGAGGAGTTTGAAAATTGACGTTTTTTTTTCATTTTCAGTCTTAATGACAAAGCAGTGAAAAGAGATTGGAGGAGAGAGAAAAGTGGTTATGGCTAGAGGATTGTGAGGCTCATAGAGCAGATCATGGTTGAATACCTGGCGCGGGTTGAAAAGCCCGCGTAGGTATATAAGCAAAGAAGGGGACCTGGGAAGATCATCAGACAACTGTCTGGCCCAGGAAGAAAATATCAGCAAAGGCTGAGACGAGTGGATGGAGAAGATGGCGGCTAATGAGCCGTCGACGGCAATGTTGAGGATGGATGAAGATCCGTCGATGACAGGGTCCTTTTGACGAGGACGAGGATAGTTTGGAACCTTGACAAGAGTGGTAATATTGTCTGGTATTTCGGAGATCAATGGTGGTCCTTCAAGCTGCGGAGACGAGAACATCATTTCCAGTGCAACGGAAATGTCCCGTATGTCGAACCATTTGTTCCACTCGCATTCCGGATCTTTGATCTTGCCTCTTTTGGTGATCCTCGGATATTTTTCAGCCAAATACACAGCATGTGATCCCCCATATGCTTCTCGTGGGTAAGCTCCCATCTGAACAACGGGCCCTCTGTTGAAGTGGTTTGATAGAGTCCATGTGAGGGGCTTCCAATCCGCCTTGAACGGTCCTTTGAAGCCTAGGCCAAACCTACGGTTCGGCCTAATTTCCTTTGGCAGTTTGAGCATACCCTGTAACTGTGCCCCCAGACCTTTACCCTGTTGATAGCCGATGTTCCTCATAATCTCCCAACCTTTAGAGTGAAAAGGGAGACATGATGTTGCGGTTGCCCTGACCGGCTCCTTTGGTGCTAGTGGAACGTGAGATGGATCACGCACGTCCAGCAGTGACAATATGGGCCGATGAGACGGCCAAACAGAGGGCAGAGAGGTGTTGATAGCATCCACTGTGTGAAGGACAGGTGTACTGACCACTTTAATAATCCTCCCATTGTAAGGAAACTTCAGGCACTGATGGTTGGTGGAAGGCACAGCGTCCATGGCTTCGATGTAAGGGCGACCCAGTATAACCTTGAATGTGGGGTCCATGTCGAGGACATGGAATTCCGTGGGAATTGACATGGGGCCTAGTTCAGTCTCCAGAATAATCATCCCCTATGGCGGCCTTTTGCTATTGTCATAAGCCGTGACCGTGATCGAGGAAGGTCTTATTTGTTCCTCGTTGACCCCACACAACTGAAGGGTGTCCATGGAGATCACATTTATGGACGCACCTGTGTCCACAAGACACGGGTTTATGGATACCCCATTAATTTTTATTGAAATGCACAATGCATATTTCCGAGCTTCCTTGGGAGCGAGCTCGTAGTTGTGGAACATGATGGCCGGTTGTGTGTCCGTTGGCGTCAGGACGGTACAGATCTTTTCTACAGGGAGGTCCTCATTCACCATGACCCTTTGAAGGTACTCCATTAAGGTTGCCTGGTGGGATGTGGATCTTTGAAGTAGCTCCAGGATGGAGATCCGAGCAAGCATCTTGTCCAAGTGTTTCAATAGATCATACTGTGTTCCAGGGATAACTCTTTCCAGTTGTTCTCCATCATCTATCTCTGGCTGAGATTGCTCAGGATTCTGACTGTTGTGAGGGAAAATCCTGTGGAAAATCCTTCCACTCCGGAGCACCATTGCCTGCGGCTTTTGTACCTCTGTGGGGGTAGCAGTGGGTTTTAACAGGGATTTGAGGGGTAGTTGTGGAGGAATGGTTGATGAGGCAGGGGTGATGACGGGAGCAGGGATTCTGATGAGGGGTTTGTTAGGTGGAGGCATGGTGGAGGTAGAGGGGATATCACACGGATTATGGAGGATAAGGGGTCTGGAAGGTGGAGGTGGAGACGAAGTAGAAGTGGGTAGGGCTTGAAGCGGGCAATGATTTTGAGGTGGGTGATGGGTAATGAGTGATTTTGAAGGTATTAGTGGTGATATGGTGGAGAAAGACGGGGTTATGTATGGTTGACGGATGATAAGGGGTTTAGAAGGCGTAGGGGTAAATGTGGTAGAGGTGGATGGTAAAGTGGGGGAGTGAGAGAAGATGAGAGGGTGTGAAGGCGTAGTGGAGAGTGTCGGTTGATAGGAGATTGGGGTGCGGATGAGAGGGCGTAATGGTAGTGGAAATGGTGAAGGTGATACTGACGTGGGTTGATGAGAAAGAGGTGCTACCCGGGCAAGGTGAGGGGGTTGCATGACGATAGGGTTGGAGGAAGAAAGAATAGAGGTACTTTCCGGGTGCCACACCTGCTCTCTCCCGACTTCCGGGAAGGAGGAGATGGGGTTAACCTGATGATTGGGCTGTTGGTGCTCCGGTAATGGATTCTGGATTATGCCCATGTTGGGCTGTTGTTGTGGGGCCTGCTGAGGCTGTTGTTGTTGTGGTGGTTGCTACTGCTGCTGCTGTTGTAACTGCTACTGTGGTAACTGCTGTTGTGGCCTATGAGGAGGTCTCCTAGCCTTGAGAGCGGCGACATATCGTCTCATTTCATCCCAATCTATTTGATGTTCATCATTCATATCGTGGATGTAATATTTGAACTGGAAGCAGTAATCTATTGTGTGTCTTGGCTGCCTGTGGTAGACGCAGTATTTGGAGGTATCAACATTCGGGGGCCACACGGGCCTTTCCCTGGGTAGCACAAGTATGTTTGAGGCCATGAGGGCGTTGAAAATATCCGCCAGAGTTTCTGGCAACGGTGGATAGTAGGCTCTCTTGGGACCGACCGGCCTCCTTTGTTGCTGTTGGGGACTATAATTCCCCGGGGGTGGAACTTGGTTGTACTGAAACGGTGGTTGTTATTGCTGAGGTTGTGGTTGTTGTTGCTGGGGTTGACGTAATGGAGGCATATTATCTTGGGGTGAATTATTTTGGGGTGGAGGACGAAGAGGAAAAGGACCTGGTTGGAGGGGAAGTCGGGGCATTTGTGGAGGCCTTGGGTTGACTGCATAGTTGGTATTGTTGATCGCACCCACTTGCTCATTTGTCACGACCCCTTCTGTGGCTCCGCCCGGGACACCAGCGCCTGTCTTTCTGACCACTTTGGGCTTCGGCGACTCAAACATGTTCATAATAGGGGAGTCTTTTAACTGGGTTTGGATGTACCGGGCCCTTTCATAGAGTTCCTCTATTGTAGTAAGTTTATTCATGGCCAGGACGTGTCTGAACTATGGGGTTGCATTAGACACAATCATCTTCACTTGTTCGGGCTCGGAGAGGGTATCCCTTATTCTTTTCGCCAGAGACCTCCATCTATCAGCATAGCGAACAAAATCTTCATCGGTTTTCATCTTTTCGATCACTAGGTCGGTAATGGAGAGTGAGGGACCGACCCTATCCCTATATTTCTGCAAGAACCTTCTCTGGACTATTTCAAAATTCTCGGCCTCGCGGGGCTCCAAAGAATAGAACCACTATAGCGTGGGACCATCCAATGATCTCCGAAAGAGGTATGCCAGGGACCTCTGATCGTTTTACCAATAGGAGGATTCATACATGAAATCCTTGAGGTGAATGAAGGGGTTGCCGGTACCATTGTATCTGCGGTACGTGGGCATTTCGGAGGGAGGAAGATGAATGACGGGAAGGATTGGCAAAGCAACCTCCGGGGTGGCTTTCACGTCCACCATCCTTCTCAGATTTTGAAACTGCTCGTCCATGCGATTGAACCTATTGAGGAGCGATTGGGCGAGCTCCTCTGGAGGTGAAGGTGGCACTTGCCACTGGGGGAGAAACTGTCTCCCGAAGACTTGAGGGGGGAACCCGGAATGAGAGGGAGCTGTCGGACCGCCGACAGTTGGCCCTGGCTGAAGCGGTGTGTGGGGAACAACGGGAGTTTGAGATTGTGACGGGAACTGGAATGAGGGTGGTTGTTGGCTCGCTTGTCCTTGAAGCGAGGGAGACTGGATGGCTTGCGCCAATGAAGGAGATGGAATGGCCTGCATGGACTCTTGGAGAGGTGCGATGGCCGGAGTTGATTCCTGGGGTGTGGGGGAAACAGATTTCCCCTTCAGAATGGCCTGGAAGGCCCGGAGCTGTTCAGAGGTAAGCTCCGTGTTGGCGAGGATGCCCAGTAAGGAAGAGATATCCTGTGGTGGGGATGTGTCCCCGGCAATAACCTGCACCTCATGCGAGGGCTCATGAGAGGGACCCGAGTCCATAGCATAGACTCGCGGGTCGGCTGACAAACCACGACTAGGGTGGTTCTCCTCAGAAGACTCGTGAGCCATGCTCACAGTTTTCCCAGAACGCAAAAACATACACTAGCAAGCAGGTAGCAGAGATTATCAAACAAGTGGATGCCTTTACGCCCTTTTTTTTTATGTTTTGATTTTGATGATTTTTTTGTTTTTAGCGAGATCCGAAGTTCACACAAAATAGGGACTCTAGTTTATTTTTGTTTCACCGCCGTGTCAGCTAGGGTCTCTCGTCTCACCACGAATGGGATGACTAACTCCGGGGAACTTCAATGGTACAACCAACCCAGTGAACGAAGAGGAGATTCTTCGATGTCGGGGACTTACGGAGGTCCCAGTGGAGGAGATTCTAGTCCGTTGAGAGGAATTCTCAAACGGAGAGTCCTTCCTTCACCGGGAAAGGGTGATCCTTAGAAAAAATGAAAAAGGATATAAAAGAGGGATGGATGTATGCAATGGAATGTTGACAGAGATATAGAGTAAGAAAACAACAGAAATAACAAACATATAATAAGCACCCAACCAATCAAATTGACAGTGCTGCCGTGAGCACAACGGGGGAGCGCGAGGGCGCCAAGGTGGAGAGGCACGGACGGTGCCGAACTTGCAAGGGTAGCCAAAAGGAAGCAGTAGAAGTCCCACCGTGATCGCCAATCTGTGAGCGACGTCACGCGGTTCGGGGAGCGAAGAAGACGCGGAGGGCGCGGGCTCCTCTTTTGTTTGCTGCAACACAGAAATAAGAGAAAAGAGAAGGGGCCACCACGGGAGATTGCTCCGGCGGGGCGAGCGGGACAAATGTAAGATAGCAAGATATGGGGGTTAAACGGCCATAGCGGGAAGTGACTTGCCGCGGCCTCGGGGGGACGGGAATGGTGCAGAAATTAAATAGCAAGAATTGAAACGGCCATTGGGGAAGTGACTCGCCGCGGCCTCAAGAATATGAGCAGATAAGAATATAACAGAATATAAGGAGAATATAAAGAGCGGGAATTTAAACGGTCATTGGGGAAGTGACTCGCCGCGGCCTCGAGAATATGAATAAATAAGAATATAACAGAATATAAAGAGAATATAAGAGCGGGAATTTAAACGGTCATTGGGGAAGTGACTCGCCGCGGCCTCGAGAATATGAATAGATAAGAATATAATATATAAGAACGGGAATTTAAACGGCTATTGGGGAAGTGACTCGCCGCGGCCTCGAGAATACGAATAGATAAGAATATAACATATAAGAACGGGAATTTAAACGGCCATTGGGGAAGTGACTCGCCGCGGCCTCGAGAATATGAGCAGAATATAACAGAATATAAAGAGAATATAAGAACGGAGATTTAAACGGCCATTGGGGAAGTGACTCGCCGCGGCCTCGAGAACAAGATGTGATCGCCAGGGGCCAAAAGACCCCAAAATAAAGAAAGTGATCGCGCCTACCTCAAGAGCGGGAGATGGCGGGTTGCTTCTTCCTCCCCCTTCGGTCGGCCGACGGAGAGGGTTTTCTTTGGGTACCCTTGCAAAACAATGACAAACAAGTAACGAGTGGATTAGAAAGATGAAGGTGTAGTATTCAAATCCTTGCGATAAAAATGATGAAATGATGGCAAGACACACACCTGGTTGGTGTTATCTTTTAAACCCCTCTCGGACTCGAGTAGGAGGAAAATGCGATGATGAATGCAAGAAGTATGCAAGAGACGGCGCCCTTATGTAGGGAGATAGAGGATGCAGTATGATGAATGTAAAGAACTATGGAGAAAAAGGGGAAGAAAAGGCTTATTGGATGAGCCGAGGGTGAGATCCGGCGGAGCTCCGGCAGCGTAGGGACGATGTGGAAGCGCGGTGGACGAAGATAGCCTTCCTCTCGCGAGCCTGGACACCCGAGAAGCCGGAAGAACCTCCACCTACAAAAGACCTCACGGGTTAGAAATGACTCCGGTAGCCTCTGGGCTCCGGCAGCCTATCGGATCTCTGCTTGGCTCTCCCAGAACTGAGGGGGGTGGCCTCTATTTATAGGGCTCCGGAGGGTGGAGGCGTCCAGGACCCTGGACACCTCCATCAGGGCCGAACTAATATTTTATTCTATTTTTATTCATTTTTTCCAGATATTTTCGTGGAGGCGTCCAGGGTCCCGGACGCCTCGATAAGGTCCACCGAACTCCACCGAAAGCCGCACGCGGTTTGGCACAACGCGTGGTTTTGTGAGCGGTGCCTCGTGATTCGAAAATGGGCGCGTCCAGTTGTCTGGACGTCTCCACATTTTGGACTCTTTCATACACGATAAACCGTCGTTCGGTGGGCGGCGCCCCGTGAGTGAGTTGATGGAGGCGTCCAGGGTCCTGGACGCCTCCAAGAAAATATATTTTATATTTTTATTTTGTTTTTATGCCAAAGCTGGCATTTTAAATTTTTTATATTTATTTTTATGGAGGCGTCCAGGGGCCTGGACGCCTCCATTAATATATTATTTTTATTTGGCTTTTGGTTTATTTGAAAATAAATTAAAAGAATGGGGGCGTCCAGAGGCCTGGACGCCCCCAAAAAGACCCACCCAGATCCTCGGACAAGGTGTTGGCGGCTGCCCGGCAGACACCCTTCTTGGTTCCGGAACCTCCTGATGCGTCTGACTGGTGTTAATGCCATCCGAATGCCGTGACGAGATGATTCCGGATGCCGAAAAGGGCGGAAGAAGACTCAAGAAAAGGAAGTACTCAAGTGATTCAAAACACGTAAGCCGTCGCGGGGCGTCGTATAGTAATATGAGACTTTCTCAGGAGACGTCAGGAATGGCGTGTCTACAACGGGGCTGCAGCGTCCTTTGAAGTACAGGATACACAAGGAACATTACACTGCAGCGGAATCACCATCTCAAAAGTACAAGAGCACGGGAGGAACAATACTACTGCAAAATCAGTCGGAACGGAATTCGCCAGCGAAACTAACAGGAGGAAACCCCCACGAATCACCACCACGGCAGAGTAAACCAGGAAGGCGGAGCGAATTTCTCTTCCCCCAGCCAACACGAGGCCGTCCAGTACGAGGCAGCCTCGACATGGAGGAGGGGGGGATCAAATCTATCGATTATAGAAGGAGCCATGGAGATTACCCGAAGGATTGGGGGTGGTGGGGGAGGAGTGTTAGAGTGTGGAGTCCGAACTTGTCATCGTGCGCCCTCGCACGCGGATCGACATGAGCGGTCAAGTCGCGGGGGTCAAGGGACAACGCCCCTTGCGGGGGTTTTCGGGGACAGACCCCCCGGAACAAAATTTATGTTTATTGCAGGGGCATTGTTGTCTTTTGTACCCTACTGTTGGGTGCCCTAATCTCCTTGTATAAAAGGGCTGTGAACTCTCTCTTTGTACTGTTCTGGGTGTGTTTTTATCATAGAGTAAATCTTGCTGCGGCCGTAGATGTAGGAAGGCACATCGCCTCCGAACCACGTAAATCTCGGTGTTCTTGTGGTTTGATCTTTTCTTCCCCCTTTCTTCTTCCTCCTCTGTTGTTTGTCCATCTCTACAGGTATTTCGATTTCTAACAAGGAGGAGATGAGACTGTCCTCCTCAGAGAAGACGTCGATCAGGGGGACCCTCCCCAGATCTTTCCCGTCGTCGTCCATGGAGAGACCAGGGTTCTTGTGGAGACAGATCCTGGTGGTGCTACTGGGGAAGTAACTGAGCAAGGTGTTGTGGTGAGAAACGACAGGAGAAGAGGATGTTAGAGTGTGGAGTCAGAACTCTTTTGTTCGTGCGCCTCTGCACGGGATCACACTCTGCCTCAGGAGCGCATCCACTGCTCCAGGGGAGCATCCTCAGCTCAGGGGAGCATGGCGAGCATATCGCATCTCCAGGGGAGCATTCACTGCTCCAGGAGAGCATCTTTCAGTGCCAGGGGAGCAACCGCTGCTCCAGGGGAGTATATGCTCTCCGGGTTCTAGCAGGGAAGCACATGCTGTCTCTGGAGGGCATTCATTGCCTCAGGAGAGCATCACTGGCGTCAGGGAAGCATGCATTGCGGGTTCAAGGCAAGTCGATATCACTTGGAGTGCGTCGACCTTGCCTTGGCAATGTGTCGACGCATTGTCTTGGCAATGCATTGATCTGACTGATGGTGGGGGAGCATCTGCAGCCGCTGAAGGGCATACTCGGTCCCAGGAGAGCATCCGGTGGGACAGGCGAGCATGCGCGTCTAATGTATCCCGGAAGAGGGTTTCTGTTTATCAGGGGTATTATTATCCTTAATGCCCTGATTAGTGACGCCCTAATCTCCTAGTATAAAAGGGTGGGCTGTCTCTTTGTATTGTAACCTAATCTGGTTGGTGATTACTAGTGGAATCCTATTGCGGCCGTGGACGTAGGAAGGCATCTTGCCTCCGAACCACGTAAAAATCCCTGTGTGTTCTTGTGGTTTGATTCTTTTTCTCTCCTTCTTCCTCCTCTGCTTGTTGTCCTCCTCGTCTGGGTACTTCGTCTCCATACTCTATATCCCCCAACAACTGGTATTAGAGCCTTGTTCTGGTTCGAGGGAGTAGTGGGAGCAATGGCGGCAGATGAAGGAAAGGTGAGGATCGACAAGTTCGATGGCAAGGACTTCGATTTCTGGAAGATACAAATCGAAGACTACCTGTATCAGAAGAAGCTGCATGAGCCGCTTCTTGGAACGATGCCGGAAGGGATGAAGAAAGAAGATTGGGATCTACTAGACAGACAAGCACTCGGAGTTGTTCGCTTGACGTTGGCCAGAAACGTCGCCTTCAACGTCGTGAACGAGAAGACCACGGCAGGATTGATGAAGGCGCTATCAAATATGTATGAAAAGCCCTCAGCTTCAAACAAGGTATATTTGATGCGTCGTTTATTTAATCTGAAGATGGCCGAAGGTGCTTCTGTTACAGACCACATCAATGAATTCAATGTGATTACAACTTAGTTGAGTTCTGTAGAAATAAACTTTGATGATGAGGTTAGGGCCTTGATTATTTTATCCTCCTTACCTGAAAGTTGGGGTGCAACTGTGACGGCTGTAAGTAGCTCTTCCGGTTCAAATAAATTGAAGCTCAATGAGGTTCGAGACTTGATTCTAAGCGAAGATATTCGCAGAAGGGAATCAGGTGAAGTCTCAGGTTCTGCCTTGAATACAGAGAGCAGGGGAAGAATAAAATAGCGGGGTCAAAATAGGAGCAGATCTAGGTCTAAGAAGAAAGGTCAATCAAAGTTTGGTGGTGATGGGTGCTGGAATTGTGGTAAAAAGGGGCACTTAAAGAAAGATTGCAAGGCTCCAAAGAAGAAAAATCATAATGAAGAGTCCGCCAATGCAGCTGCAGTAGAGCAAGTTCAAGATGCTTTAGTTCTTTGTGTTGACACTCCTTTAGAGTCATGGATTCTTGACTCAGGTGCGTCATTTCACTCTACCTCACATAAAGAAAGTATGCAAAATTATATTGCTGGAAACTTTGGGAAGGTTTATCTTACTGATGATGGGCCTTTAGATATTGTGGGGAAGGGTGATGTCAATGTAAGGACCACAAATGGCACTTTGTGGAAGTTAAAGAATGTAAGGCATGTACCTGGCTTGAAGAGGAACTTGATATCTGTTGGACAGCTTGATGATGAAGGTTATGTCACAACCTTTGTGGGTGGATCTTGGAAGATCACCAAAGGTGCTATGATTATAGCACGAGGCAACAAGATGGGTACTCTCTACATGACTAGCAACAACAAAGATATAGTGGCAGTGGCAAATTCAGAAGTTGACTCCAATATATGGCACTGCAGGCTTGGTCACATGAGTGAGAAAGGGATGAAGGTACTGCTGTCAAAAGGTAAATTGTCTGGCTTGAAATCTGTGGAAGTTGGTCTTTGTGAAGACTGTATTTTTGGGAAGCAAAAGAAGGTTACATTCTCAAAGACAGTTAGAACTTTGAAGACACAGAAGCTAGAGCTTGTACATACAGATGTATGGGGTCCTTCACCAGTACCATCTCTTGGAGGCTCACTCTACTATGCCACTTTCATTGATGACTCTACTCGCAAGGTATGGGTTTATTTTTTGAAAAGGAAATCTGATGTATTTGTTACTTTCAAAAATTGGAAGACCCTTGTAGAGAATGAGACATGTTTGAAGGTGAAGTGTCTGAGATCAGACAATGGTGGAGAGTATGACAACAAGGAATTCAAGGACTTTTGTGCAGCTAGTGGTATTAGGATGGAAAGAACTGTTCCAAGAACACCACAGCAGAATGGAGTTGCCGAGCGCATGAATAGAACCTTGAATGAACGAGCTAGAAGCATGATGATACATGCTGGACTGCCTAAAATATTTTGGGCAGATGCAATTAACACATCAGCTTTCTTGATAAACCGAGGACCATCTATCCCTTTGGATGGTGAAATTCCAGAGGAGGCCTGGACAGGGAAAGAGGTAAATCTTTCACACTTGAGAGTCTTTGGCTGTGTTTCATATGTGCATGTAGATTCTAATGACAGGGATAAGCTAGATGCTAAGTCTATAAAGTACTTTTTTATTGGATATGGTTCTGATGAGTTTGGATATCGATTTTGGGATGATGAAAATCGAAAAATTCTCAGAAGAAAAAATGTTATATTCAATGAAAATGTCTTGTACAAAGACAGGGCTGTTGTAGAATCTGACAGTGCAGGGAAACAAAATGAGAATGGTGGACAGGTTGAGCTAGAAGAAATTTCACAAGATGATGTGAATGATAAGATACAGGATGTATCTGAAATAGAATTACAACCTTGTACACCGGTACAACTGAGAAGATCTGTAAGAATACCTAGGCCTACACAAAGGTATTCTCCATCTTTGCATTACCTACTGTTGACTGACGAAGGTGAACCCGAGTGTTATGATGAAGCAATGCAGGTTACAGATTCTGTTAAGTGGGAGTTAGCCATGGAAGATGAGATGAACTCATTGCAAAAGAACCAGACTTGGGAGCTAACTAAACTCCCTAAGAACAAGAAGGCATTGCACAACAAGTGGGTTTACAGAGTCAAAGATGAACCTAATGGCAGTAAGAGGTACAAAGCAAGGTTGGTAGTGAAGGGCTTCCAGCAGAAGGAAGGTATAGACTACACTGAGATCTTTTCTCCAGTTGTGAAACTAACCACTATTAGACTGGTGTTGAGCATTGTTGCTGCTGAGAACTTACATTTAGAGCAACTAGATGTGAAGACAGCCTTTCTCCATGGTGACTTGGAGGAAGACATCTACATGTTGCAATCGGAAGGTTTTTCAGTCCCAAGCAAAGAAAACATTGTATGCAAGCTCAAGAAAAGCTTGTATGGTCTGAAACAAGCCCCCAGACAATGGTACAAGAAGTTTGATGGATTCATATGTAACAATGGTTTCATTAGGTGCAACATGGACTATTGTTGTTATCTTAAGAAGTTTGATCATTGTTATATCATATTGTTGTTGTACGTGGATGATATGCTTATTGCAGGATCAAGTATGACAGAGATTAACAATCTGAAAATACAATTATTAAAGGAATTTGCTATGAAGGACTTAGGAGCAGCAAAGCAAATTCTTGGGATGAGAATTGTGAGGGATAGAACAGTTGGCACTGTGAAGCTATCTCAAGAAGGTTACATCCAGAAGGTGTTGGGCAGATTCAACATGCAGGATGTAAAACCAGTTAGCACTCCTTTGGCAAGTCACTTCAAGCTGTCTAAAGAGCAGTCACCAAAGTCTGCTGAAGAGCATGAGTCCATGAAGAAAATTCCTTATGCATCAGCTGTAGGAAGTCTGATATATGCCATGATTTGTACCAGGCCGGATATAACACATGCAGTGGGAGTTATGTGCAGACATATGGCAGATCCGGGCAAGCAACACTGGGAGGCAGTGAAATGGATTCTGAGATACCTAAAAGGCACCTCAGGCAAATCACTTTGTTTCAGGAAAAGTGATGTTATCTTACAAGGTTTTGTTGATTCAGATCTTGGTGGTGATTTGGACACCAGAAGAAGTACCACTGGATATGTTTATACCTTGGGTGGCACTGCAGTGAGTTGGGTTTCAAAACTTCAGAAGGTTGTTGCTCTCTCAACAACAGAAGCAGAGTATGTAGCTATCTCTGAAGCTAGCAAAGAGATGGTATGGCTGAAAAATTTTCTGAAGGAGTTGGGCAATGAGCAAAGCAATAGTGTGTTGTTTTGTGACAGTCAAAGTGCAATTCACCTTGCCAAGAACCCAGTCTTTCATGCAAGGACTAAGCACATACAACTGAAGTATCACTTCATTCGTGGTTTGCTTGAAGATGATGTTTTGCTGCTGGAAAAAATACTTGGTGCAGAGAACCCAGCAGACATGTTCACCAAGGTGGTTACCACAGAGAAACTGAGGCTGTGCAAGTCCTCAGTTGGCCTTCATGGATGATTGATGGAGGGATGCCATAGCAGTTTATTTCTACTGTTATATTGAGCAGGTTTAATACTTTGGGAGGTTTACTTTCTTTGGAGTTCAGACTCCAAGTGGGAGATTGTTAGAGTGTGGAGTCAGAACTCTTTTGTTCGTGCGCCTCTGCACGAGATCACACTCTGCCTCAGGGGAGCATCCTCAGCTCAGGGGAGCATGGCGAGCATATCGCATCTCCAGGGGAGCATTCGCTGCTCCAGGGGAGCATCTTTCAGTGCCAGGGGAGCAACCGCTACTCCAGGGGAGCATATGCTGTCCGGGTTCTAGCAGGGAAGTACATGCTGTCTCTGGAGGGCATTCATTGCCTCAGGAGAGCATCACTGGCGTCAGGGAAGCATGCATTGCGGGTTCAAGGTAAGTCGATATCACTTGGAGTGCGTCGACCTTGCCTTGGCAATGCGTCGACGCATTGTCTTGGCAATGCATTGATCTGACTGATGGTGGGGGAGCATCTGCAGCCGCTGAAGGGCATACTCGGTCCCAGGAGAGCATCCGGTGGGACAGGCGAGCATGCGCGTCTAATGTATCCCGGAAGAGGGTTTCTGTTTATCAGGAGTATTATTGTCCTTAATGCCCTGATTAGTGACGTCCTAATCTCCTAATATAAAAGGGTGGACTGTCTCTTTGTATTGTAACCTAATCTGGTTGGTGATTACTAGTGGAATCCTGTTGCGGCCGTGGACGTAGGAAGGCATCTTGCCTCCGAACCACGTAAAAATCCCTGTGTGTTCTTGTGGTTTGATTCTTCTTCTCTCCTTCTTCCTCCTCTGCTTGTTGTCCTCCTCGTCTGGGTACTTCGTCTCCATACTCTATATCCCCCAACAGAGGAGAGAGAGGGGCGGGAGATTTTGAACTTGGAGTTTTAGAGGTTACCCCCTAATACTTATGGTATTTTGAAAATCTGAGTTTACTTTATATGTACCTTCCTTATATGAAGAATATCAAATTATCGTACTTAGTTTTAAATATCATATATATTATCGTTATTAACCTTTAATTTTAAAAATATCTCTAAATGATAAAAATATCCCAAATATTCACATAAAGCCCAAACCTTCTCATAGATACCTTGGGGATATTTTTGTTATTTAGTGATATTTTTAAACTTTTTATTCCATAAAGATAGTATATATGATACTTGACAACTAATAATAATTTTGATATTTTTCATGTATGGAGAATATATGTGAAATTAATTCAAAGTCGGTCCCAATCTAACCTACATGTCAGTACCATTTGATCTTTGATCATATGGCTGAAAAAAAATCTAAAAAAAAGATGAATTTGACTTGCTACAAGTTTTCTTTTTTTTTTTTTTGAAAATATGATGGGATATAGACCCACCTCACCTATCCATCAGTACAATCAATCACGCCATCCTATGGCCCAACAAAATAAATAAAATAGAGAAAAACTTGAGTTGTAGGATGTGAGAATGCGTTACATGGATGGATATGGGAGGTGAACCCCCCACCTCATCATATTTTCTTATAACTTACTGCACAAAGGCGTGCAAATAAATCGGTTGTGTAACAAGAACTACTCAAAAAAGATTAGACACCCCACATGGGTTCAAAGTGATCGAACCATCATTTTGGACAAAATAGGGGTGTCCATTTTTTTTATAATTATGAACATGAAAATCTCATCGAGGTCGAATTGAATTTTCATTTTTTTTGAGAAAAAAATCAGCTGCACCACCATGGGATGCAGCAAGTGAAACTCTAATTTTTTTTGCCCCTTTTGAGGCTTTAATCCTTCTAATAAATTGTGTCGGTTCTCTAGGAAGACTTCCCTACCAGATACTTATTGAGGATAAGTCCCGTGGCAGCAGTCGGACTCTATCTGAGGCTCTAATCCTTCCAATGAAATGTGTTGATTTTCTAGGAAGAACTCCCTACCATATGCTTGTTTAGGGGACATTCCCTGTAAGGACAGTTTACTTGAAGAAGAACTCTTACTTGGCTTGACGAGTGTTTCTCGATTGAAAAAAAAAAATTGCTCTTTGGAGGTCAGCCCAGACCTACCTTGTATGCCCGTACAGTCCAAGTTAAAATCGGACGGCTCAAAAAATTTAAATAATAAAGATTCATTATGGGCCGACTAGTTTTAGCCCAATAAAATGTCCAATCTTAATTTTTAATTTTTTTAAACTGTCCAATCTTTAGTTACAGACATGTAAAATACGTCAGCCCCAACCTCTCAAAAGATTTTTTTTTTACCTGGTGTTGCACCAAGCCAGGCAGTGCAGCAAGTGTTACTATTCCCCAATAAATATGCAGATAGAGATTAAAATTTAAAAATGGAAAAAATTCTTTTACCAGCCACACACCCTGGTATTGCACCAAACCAGACAGTGCAGCAAGTGTTACTATTCCCCAATAAATATGCAGATAGAGATTAAAATTTAAAAATGGATGGGTCTTCCCCTAAAAGATTATGCATCAGTAAAAGATCACTTGAACAATGACTATCTGTAAATAACCCCGCTACACGTTGAATATACACCCAAATAACCCGCGGATTTGATGTACCGACGAGTCATATGTGCGTATTCTAATCCTTCTTGAGCATTAATCGATCTGGATTTTCGTATACGCTAGTCAAAAAAAAGCCTAAAATGCCTTGAGATTATTTAGCATGAAAGGAAACCCAAGTTGTGCTCAATCGTTTAACCGCCGAAGTTGGAACTGAGTTTCCACTCAGCTCATTCACTAAATAAAACAACCCGGATTCAATAATAAAAGGGCAACTTGATAATATCATGAAACTGAAGTAACCTTTTTTAGAATTCGGACCTTACTTGGACAGATACCAAGGAAAGATTCACGAATTCATGTGATCTTACAGTGAAGAATGCACACGTGAGTTTTGCAAGTCTATGGGCAAGCCTAAAAGATTGAAAAAAAAACACGAGTCAGGTTCCTAATTATAAACAAGTTGAATGAATTTAAAATTCCTATCGAATTTTTGAATATTCTATATGATTGAGCAGGCATTCAAGCTCACCGCCTCCATCCCCATCTCAGATCTTCCCCTCCAAGGGAATTCGGTCCAGGACCGACCAACTCGGATCGGACAACCAACTAGAGGTCCATTATTACTCCCCTAATCCCAATATATATACATGTATACATATACACACAGGCACCAACTCACCGACTATTCAAACGGCTCTAGCGTCGCATAAATAAATACTTGATGCGGTAGATACGGTGATCGACTGCTCTTACAAAAGGCATGCTTATGGAAGTGAAAAGCAGAAAGCTGTGTGGAAATACTCTGGTTTTCTTCCAATGAATTCCTCATAAGACAGCTTTCTGCAAAAAGAAAAAAGAAGAGCACTGTGATAACCACTCTGAAGGAACAAGATTTACAGGATCTCAATCTTCAAAGATATTTTAAGGGTCATCCTCAACAAACTGGCGTTTTCAACTTTCAATATTTCACGCAGGAAATAAACTCTGTAACCTCTTCTAGTTTTGTTTTCCTCCGATGGCAGCGGATGGCAGACTATACATCAAAACAAAATCTTCTGCCTCCCCCAAAATCAGCACCTGCATATGCTTTCCCTCGCCAAAATCCTGTCAAGCAAATGAAAAACTAAAGTGAAGAGGATGTCACAAACTAGTGTTTAAGAAAATTTTGACACCGCATCAAACGCTAGCTGTTAGAAAGTGGCAATAAATGTCAACTTCTATGTTCTGAACAGTGAACTATATAGACAACAAGAGCGCAGGGACATTGTAAAGCCAGGAAAACATGAACCTCCCCAAAGAATATAAAACATTGATGCACAGCAAAAATGCTATCAGCAATCTAAAACTTAAAAGTTTGCATACGCGAGGAAACGAAAAACATGCCACAGATCCATTCTTCATTTGAGAAAAGACAGGACGAAGAGAATAAAATGCACCTAGCCTAGGCTCCCCAGCTCCACATCCACTAGTTATACTTGGAAGAAGAGAGAGAACAGCAAAAGGTAGTAGACATTGGAACACTCTGGGGGAGCGGTTATCAAAGGAGATCAGAGACATGCAGTTTGAAGAACAGGCAGTGAGATACGATAGACGTGGAGGTGGAGTCAGGAAGGTGCTACCTTGTCCGAAAAAATAAGCAACCAGCACTGGCTTCATTGTTCAGCCATATACTTCTGAAAAGCTCTAATGGAATAAACGGTGTGTGTGTGTGTGTGTGTGTATAAAGTTCCATGCCAGCAATAATTGGACATCAACAAAATCTTAGAAGAAAGAGATACAAATAAATAAGGCCATTTTCAATACCATTATTTTACAATGGAACTTAGAGACAAGAAGAAAAAGAATGTAGCCATAGTCCAATTTCACGCAGCCACATGTAGGTTCAAGTGCAGGAAGACACCAAGATACATTGAGGCGAAATCTAAACAGAGACGCTAGTGCTATTTATTCGGAAATTTAATCCAAGTGTTGCCAATAAAATCCATAGTCCACGTATGTAGCCTCATCAACACCCCTTGGGCAACCAACACCCCCCCTTTCTTCCGGGGGGATGTAAATCGAAGCCATCGCAAGTAACTTCTTTGAAAGGATTGAAGTGTGTGCGGCCACATTTCATGTGGAAGAAGGACAATAAGAAACATGTCTACAAAAGATTTGCCATACTTCAAAGCAGAGAAATAGAGATCCTCACCTGCAGGTATTCAGAAACTTAAAATGGCCAGCTTTCGAATATGGGTAAGAGTTTGACTCTTAGTGTTGTCAGGGATACAGAATTGCCAATTTATAACCATGTGGAATCACATTCTTGAAGCATCTAGTGCGGCAAGTGGGTCTCACATACACTTGGATATAACATTGCCAGGTGCAGTAGCATGTTTCCCAACATTCATACCCCAAATCCTCTGTGATATATGTCATCTGTCGGAAACTTTTCTTCATTTCCGGGAAAGTATCTGTTAAGCCCAAGCCTTTTGATTCTCAGTATTTCATTCAAGCCTGATTCATTGCTGCCGTGGATATTATTCCAACCCTCCCACTGTGAATTCCTGGATTGAAATGACATTAAGCCAAAAGGAGACATCGAAGGAAGATTTTCATGCACACCCCTTGAAGGAATATAAGAATCATTTGGAGGTAAAAATCTAGCCCCAAAATTTTCTGTAGTTCTCAGCTCCTGATGAGAAGAAATGGACTGCTGCATGAGGAGATGAAGTCTTGGGTCAACTTCGGAAGAGTTAAACTGCGTTGGAAATGTATATCTCAAATCAAATCCAGAATTTTCCTCTACATGCGGCAACCTCCCTTTACCCACTGCCAATATTGCTGGGTCAATAAATTCCACATCGGCAATATTCCCAGGGCCTGGCACCTGGTAGTCACTTCTCAGAGAAGATCCTCCAAACGTGAGGTTCTCTGCAATTATAAGTACAATCATTATACAAGTTATTGTATGAGAACTTAATAAATAGAAAGTAATATAGATGATGACATATATAAACCTGAGTTTGTAATATCATATGCCGGATCAAATCTCTCTTGAGATGAAAACCCAGGAGGAGGAGCTTGTAGTCTGTTTGGAATAGAAAATCCAGGAGGTGCCGATGTCTTAGCCCTTGAAACAACTTCAACATGAAAAAGAGAGATGAAATTAGGATTTTGATAAAGCATTAAAGTTTGATAGCCTAGCATTTCAAAATGAAATCATGAACTCGTTGGATCTCACAGCCCACTGCCACAAAAGAACATTTTTTCATAAACAAGCTCAAAAACTGAAAAATGACCCTGTCGGTGCCAAGCCTTTTAGTAATAATATGGAAAAAAATAAAAGAAATGTTATTCATTTTCTTGTTCATTTTATTGCATTAGGCAACTCAAGCATGATCCAGGTGGTGATTCATGCTAACCGGTCATGTTTAAACAGTAAACCTTGTTAAATCTAAAAAGATTACTTACCAAAGTCATGATAAACAGTTCAAATCTGCATGCAGCAATGAACTAAATTGAATCCTAGACAAGTTTGAAAAAAAAAAAAAAAGAAAGAAAGGCCCATGTTGTGCAACAAAGAAAATACCATTGCTGCAGCAAAACAAGCATGCCTGAGACAGAATGCAATCACATTGTAAGCCGTTTTAACAAACCGCTCAAGAATACATCAAAGAACATTGAAAATAAGAATGTCCAAAAAACCAATCACAAATTATTGTTATGAACAACATTCATTGCTTTTATGACAAGGAGGGCAATATAAGAATTGTCTGCAATTAGCTTTCCGTAAACCCACCAACGAAAATCATTTCTAATGCTCAGTCATTTCAGCACTAGAATACTTTTGTAATTGAAAACATAAAATAATAATCTTTAGATGTTTCACAAGATAGCTCCTTAAAGGATTGCATGTATTATGGTTTGCAAGAACTCTGGAGTCACCTGATACTTACCAGCAGACCTGTCTGTTGATATAGCAGAACGACCACAGTTGTTAAGTGCCATTGGATCCTCATAGCTACTGGCAGCAAAACCATTTCGAAGACCAGTGCCAAGTGAATCTTGTAACACAGGACCATTTAGCTGTGCATGAGCCATTTCACTGAGAGAAGATTTGGATAAGGTTGCCTGGCTTTCTTGCCTTGCAAAAGAGAATCTGGATTGTTGATTACTTTGTCCCTTCCATAAATTAGTCATTTTAAGAGAACCATTTTGTTCATCAGCTTCACTAAGCATGTTGGCAAAACTTTTTGCTGAGATTACTGAATCATCCCAGGGATCAAAGTCCATTGTCAAAATATTGGAAATTATGGTGCTTTCCCCCATATCTACACTGACATTTTTTCCCATATTACAGAGATCATTTGATCTACCTAGATAATTCATCTTCTCCCCAATGGAATCTAAGCCAGGGCACAACAAATTTTTCCCCACTTCTTCTAAACAGCCAAACTTGCTATCAGCATGCCCATTAGAAAGTAAGTTATCACCTTTAGACATATGTGGCATCTCATTGATCCTTACAGTTGATGTTCGAGAATCAACATCTACAAAAGCAAGTGCTCCACGAGCATCTATATGACTACCTGAAAGAGCAAGAGATCCGGTTGAATATGGTACATATGTCGATTGGGTAACATCAGAAGGCATATGCCCAAGCTCTGCTTCAGAAACTTGTCTCTGTGGCTCCAAAGCCCAATCAGATGAACCCCTTGAAAGAGGCACATCTTGAGACCTGATAGTATCTTCAGAAGTAGTGTTCAAAGAGGAACTTCTAATGCCATTATCGGCATATAAATGTTGCAATCCTGAAGGTGACTTTCTAAATCCACCCAAACCATTAGAAATTGAATTATGAACATCCACATTGGGTAAGCTCATACCAGAATGCTCATCCAAGTTTAGTGTGGACAACTGCGAGGAGAGATTTTGTAGGTTCTCATTAACAGCTGTACAAGAATTGTCAGCTTTATGTGCAGATACATCATGGGATAGCTGATCAGGCACTTCAGAATACACATGGTTTGCCAGGTTGACATTGCTCACCTTGAAATTGATTCTATCTGCTTCCTCTTGTGCAACTAGACTAGCTGACTGGCTTATCGATGTTGAAGAAACATATGCTGAATTTGCAGCGATTTCTGCCGACAAATCTGGCACACATGCAGGAGGATCTACACCAAAACAAGATTCTGAAGCATCTACCAGATTATATTTAAAAGACATTCCTTGATTTCCCTCGGATACCGTTGATGTGGAACCTATATCATCATCCCAAGCAGAAATTTCTTTTGCATGGACAACATCTATTAATGAACTTGATAAAGTCTGAGTGTCTTTGGGAACTAACTGGGCGTTGCAATCTAAAGGCCTAGACCGGGCACTGAATTGTGCTGCATGACCTTTATCTTGCATATTATTGTCCGTAAGTTCATCATCATACCATGCAGATGTTTGCTTTGCACAAGAACTCTCTGCTGAAAAATTTGATAAAGCGTGAAAAAAAATTTTCCCAGTGGATTTTGAAGATTCCCCAAGTCCAGATTCACCATCAATTCGTGTCGCTGCACTTTCTTCAAAAGCCTTGACTGATGTAATGTCATCATCATACCATGCAGATGAAGATCTTCCTTGTGTAAGATCTGGTGGCGAAACAGATAAACCCATCTTAGAATCTTTGCTGGCAGATCTTGAAGATTCTAATGGTCTACATCTGCCATCCAAATGAGAAGTTCTACTCCCTTCAACTATCTTTGGAGTTGCCACTACATCATCATGCCATGCAGATGCACCTGCACTGATTGAGGGAGCAGAAGAATCTAGCTTTTGTTTGGTGGCAAATTGCAGAGATGATGTGCCCGAGGAGGGTGGCCGGGAATTAGCCCGTAAACCCCTGCGACAGTTAAAAATTTTTAGGAAAGGAAAATTGAACAAGTTGAAAATTATGTGCCATGCATGCTGTGTCTACCTCTTGGGGTGTGTGGGTGGGGAGAGAGAGAGAGTGCTATACCATGAAGCAGCAGCTGGAAGAACAGCACATCGTCCAGATCCACCAACATCTGGTGGAGAACCTTTCGCCTGGGAGACAGAAGTCTAATGGCAAAAGATCTAGTTAATATATTAGAATGAAAAAAAACAATAAATAGTATCTGTTTACGTAGTCAACTACAGCTGAGACATCTTAAGAGGCAAAGAGCCTAGCAACAGGGCTCTGCCCGACCTCACCCACAAAGGAAGGTGACGGAAAAGAAATAATCTTTTTCAGAAAGGATAAAAACTCATTCTCACATTTGAGGGGCCCTTGATCACAATTTTGCTAGCTGAGGCAGGCATGGTATTGCAGAAATCATCTGCTGGTGGAGGCAGCACGCAACCTGTACGCCGATGCATATTACTTGAAGCAATTGCTGGCACCCTACTCCTGTGGATGCAAAGTAGAAAAGGAGTGAAAAGATGGCATCACATTGTTGATCAAAAATATAAGCACTGTATAATACATGGACAGGATTCACAATCCCATCAGTTTTTTTTTGAAACGTGGATGGTACCACGAATATATTAATAAAAGAAGATTCACAATCCCATCAGTAAAAAAGTAAAAGAGATGAATGATATTAAAGAACAAAAAATGAATAAAATATAAGCACAAACAGGATAATCCCAGTGCACATGAGCCACTGGCCACTCAAACTCAAACAAATGATATCATATACTTTGTCGGAAACGTGATTTGCACAAAAAGGTCCGTTAAAAGAATCAGTTACTCCCATGTTGATGGTTTGCTGCCATCATCACCTAATCTGAACTTTCAACCAACAGATTTGCCTGCTCAGGGTTGTGCATGAATGTTTTATCAAATTACTTTTTGCAATAGACTTCATATTCACTGTCTGTTTGTCCAGGCTGAATGGTTTATCTAAACATCCCATGAAATGTCAAATAAACAAATAAAAATTGAATTAAAAACCAAACCCAGCAAAGTCAATATCAGAATCTGGAGGGGGAAAGGCCTTCTAATGACATAGGACTTTAAAACAGGCACCACAAGTTCAGTCTTGACGTCTAGGTATCATTACAGCATCATTTAGGAATACATGCGGCAGAGATTTTAATCAACGGAATCTCTGACAACCTCACTAGTGTTCCCAAATGAACACCATTTGTATCGAGTTTCCAATTATTAAAAATCTAAATGAGAGGAGTGATATAGACATGATAGGGAAAAAAAGGATGGCTTCTCCAAAAGCAGGGAGGGTGAGCTTTTGAAAAAGGCATATAGATTCCAATGATTAAAAATAGTACTTTTTGAATGAATGGACTAAAACATCCATGAAAGATCGAGATGTTATCCAAAAAAAGAACGGCATTCATGTAAGTAAAAAGATAATCTTCCACATGTTGTGGACCCAATGAATCCCCAGTTTGCCGGCCCCACAGATAACTCGAGTTCAATACTTCCTCAATAAAATGATAATCTTATCTCTTTTTGTCATTTTTTATCCTCCTTTTGTCGTCCCATGATTGATGGAATTAGATGTGTCTCTAGAGAAAGATAGCAACATGTAGACCATGAGTAATGAGACAACACTCCTTTGAGCTATAGGTTTATGTACAGTTTTTCATCATCTGCATGTTGGTTTTTTAATGCACACTATCTTACTCTTCAAAACATAGTTGCAGCAACTTACACTTTATAATTCATTAATCAGTCTTTTGATAATGCTTATATAATTAAACATGAGATGTTTATAATTAATATCATTATCATTTTACAGGACGTGTAAAACCTTTTTTAAAAAACCAAAAAATTAACTGCCTAAGAATTGAGGCACCTGCCTCGCTGGCTAGGCAGTCCACCTAGGCAGTAAAGAGGTCAGCCAACTCACTCCACCATAGTTGTCAAGGCGACAAGGTGACCCAAGGCGTTCATGGAGAGCCTAAGCACTTAGGCGATAAGGCATCCTCTTAGGCGTTACCTAGGCGACACCTTGACACCTATATAAACCCAAACAATATATATTCCCAATATACAAATTATGAATAAAATACATGAAAAAATTAAAGATTTTAATATTGAAAATTAAAAACTGAGAGAGAGAGAGGAAGGGGCAGAAAGAGGCACACACATAGAGGTTGGAGTGTGTGGAGCCCAATCTACATATAACCCTGCCTCACATCATGGAGCCCCCATGCCCAAAAAAAAAGGAGGGGGGTATTATAGGCTATGCCCAGGCCAGGCAACCCAGGCAGGGCACCTTGCTTGCCTAGTCGCCTAGGCGGGCACCTTGCTCGCCTTTCTATGGGGGTGGAAAGATGGGCTGGCGCCTTGGCCCCATAAGGTATACAACAAGCATGCCAAACAGAGTATGGTATTCGCCATGTACAGAACATGCACCAAACGCCCATCCACTCATCATGCAAACACCGTAAAACCTGCAATCCCACAATCTTTTGAACACACCCACAAGAGAAATAAACAAGAGATTCCATGTTATAGGAGTTATCTTAGACTTGCATCTTCAGTCAGGTAAGATTTGATCATTCACACCTACATTAGGGACTCTCACTGCTAAAGACATCAGATCTATTCCTCTTATTTACCCTTCTAGACACTTCCAAGAAAGGTAAACTTGTGTTGGATCTACCCTGGCCGATCCCGATCCAAATCGGATCGGATCGGCCGATTCAATTTAAAAAACTTGGAAAAGCACTTACATAAATATAAAAGGCGTTTTAAGTAATTAAAAAGTATATTGATCTGCCAATCCAAAGGAACTCAGCTGATTCAATTAAAAAACTTGGAAAGTACTTACATAAATATAAAGGGGTTTTAAGTAATTAAAAACTATCTTGATCTGCCGATCCAAAGGAACTCAGCCGAGTCAATTAAAAAACTTTAAAAAAAGTACACAAATATAAAAGGGTTTTAAGTAATTAAAAGTATATTCATAAATTAAAAGGTACTTATACAAATATAAAATTATGTTAAGACATTTCATAAGGTTTATATATGTTTTTTATCAAATCCTAATTAGTCAAAAACAGTTGATTCATGAAAGAATCGGCCAATCCACATGAAATCTAGAAGACTTTGGTCCGATTCAGACTGAGACAGGCAATTTTCATTTATTTATTTTTCATTTTTTAACCTTTCCTAATTGGGACTGCTCTTTGGGGCAGAATCAGATTGGTCACTGTGGATTCTACGTCGAATCAGCCAATATGGATCGTGATCGACCGATTTTGTATTCCATGAGACACTTTGACAGCAGTTTTTAAGGTCAATCTGCAACTTCTTTTCTTTTATCTTCTTTTATTCCAGCTCATTTCCTTTTATTACTTTGTTTTAGTGTTCCAAGACTCTTTTATTGAATATGAATCTATTCATAATAAAATACAGAACCACCCTTTTGCTGCAACAAAAAACAGCCAAAATGCATGGAAGAATTGGATGAAACTCCGATAGTCTGATTCAGAAAAAAAATCGAATTGATGAGATATGCCAGCAACTTTTAATTCCTAACTCAAATAAGCAAAGTTGTTTCCCAGGAAATATTGGCACATACTGATTTGCACCTTTACTAGAATGCAAAACACAAGTGTAAACAGACCAAGTAATCAGAACGATAAGATGTACAAGGAGGGGAAAAAAGAACAAAATAAGACGAACATACAATCTCCTGCAAATATTTCTCCAGCAGAAATTAAATATCAATCATTCTACTTCCCAAAATAATAAAAATAAAATCTTGCAAAACTTTAATCTAACAGATTTCCCATGTCAAAGTCATCAAGAGTTCTTTCCAACAGAAATTTGATATAAATCCACACTGAGAGACATGAAAGCGCAGGGAATGCCACTACAAAGCTGTAAAAAATAATGAAGCATGCATGTAACAATAAAAGATAAATATCATGTGAGCAAAGTGAACTGCTACACCTTCAGACCGAATATTTAAGTTGTTGAATGAAAATTATGGCCAAATGTACAACCACATAAACCTTGTTACGTATAGACTACCTAACTCCACTTCTCAAAATAAATATACTACCTAACTCCAAATGAATAAAGTAACAAAAACTATGTTTAACAACGGCAATAATCCAACCACATGAAAACGATAAAATGTTTACCTTGTGTAGGCTGAAATTATCTCATCTTTTGTGAAGCTATCCTCTTGGCTACCGATATCATGCAAGTATAAGCAATCTGGGTTGTTGCAAGCCTGCATCAATGAGCAAACTACTCAGAGAAAAAATTAACCAAAAAAACATAAAACACTGACGAAAACAGTCGTAAAAATATACTCAGACATCATCCTCTCATACCATATTTCTAAGCCAAGCGCGGCAATATTTTGTAGTACCAAAACAAGCTCTGTGAAGATACACACGAGTCCTTGAGGTAGCAAACAAAAAAGACCTATTCAAGTAAAAAAACTAAAAAAAACAAAACAATGTACCTTAGTGGTTTACCATCTAGAACAAAATTGTGTACTGCTTGAATACATCGAACAGCTTCCTCCTCTTTTGCATAGGTAATGTACCTAAAAACAAAATGGGAGACAGTATATTGTTACTTAAGAAAAAACATAATGGAGTGCGATAAGAAGGAATAATGGCCAGGCAACCAATGAACAAACATATGCCAATCAACAAGTGAACTAGCAGCAGTCAGATAAAATAAAAAGAGGAGAAGGCTTTATTCATGGTCTTCATGAAGAAAATAACTTTATCCATGCTCTTTTAGGATTTTCAACTCAGCCAACACATCTCAGCAAGAGATGCACTTTTCAACTAAAACCAAGCAGTGAAGCTTACAATGGCGTGTACAAGACAGAAAGAAAATCTCCATCTTTACTTCCATGGCAGCGAGGAGAACATTCCACATTCAATGTGGTCTTGAATTGGTTTCTATGAATGTCATCCTATTCCAAAGGATTTCAGGCTGTGTTTTTGGCTTGTGCATAGAAAAATAACTTTTGAAGGCCAAAATCATTCATCTTCTCCTCATTTCATGCTCCATTAATGAATGAGTGAAACAAAAGGAGGTGGAACACATCACTGTTAAATGCAGGAGTTTTTGTTTACTCCCCAAAACTTCAGTAGAACTACGTTTTATCACCCAAATCTTATCAGCTCCAACAAGATAATTTACAACATTAATTTAAAACTTACACGCTAAATGTATTACTGTTAGAAGTTTGCTGAGCTCCCCCAGTTGGACGAGAAATGGACACTTTTAAAACCCTTCCATACTGACTGAAGTACTCCCTGCGTTCAAGCAACTGCTAGCCAGAAAGAGTAGTTCAAACGAATTATATCGAAAGAGAAACAAGAGAGAAACACCTTATTCATAAGTGATAAAGGAATCATGCAAACAAAGAGGAGATATCTGAGAGATGCAACGCACACTTTCATCAGCCAGATTTAATGGCAGTCCAATTATATACACAAGATTACGCTGAATCACTCGAACACTGTTAAGATGCTTCCTTGCCTCTACAGATGACTTAGGCTTTGCCTTCTGGGACTTCTGCTTTTTCTCAGCACTCACTTCGGCAACCACCCTGCAAAAGTAAAAATCAAGAATTGGGGCTTCACCACAAGAGGGAGGCAATATAACTCTATGTAATTCAATATCATGATCCCACAACCTTTCGCAATTGGCAGCCATCCCAACAATCCTTTCCTTATCATATGGGGTGCGGCACGCAGGGCACCGTCCCTCTGTGTCATCTTTTTCAGCCATGTCAATAATATGATGCCAACACCAAACACAAATCTGTAGAAAATAAAGAAGTATGATGTTAAAGTTCCATGCCCTGCTACCACAATTAGATTATCAACGTCCAACAGATGTGTAATAGAAATAAGTTGAGAATTCTAACAGTCAACTTCAGCCAATATGTTGTCAAAATAATCTGTGTCTGGCGACCTAAGAAAGGGGTAAAAAGCAACAAGTGCGGAAAATTCAGAACCTCGTAGCCGCATTTGCATGGTTTTAGCTGCTGGTCCGTCAAGTCCATCTCCTCCGCACAGAGAGGGCAAGTTCTTTCTCCGTCGTCACTCATGGTAGACCTAGAAAAGAAACGACAAGATTCAGCCATTGCACAGAAAAAAAACGACTAACAAAAGACGAGTGAAGTATAAAATCGAGATCTAACATCGACAAAGATGAGTAACCGTAATCCCTGAAACCAAACCGCTCCAACACCAAAGAAATAACTCATCGGGCGATGGCGAAACCCTAGAAAGCATCATTTCCCAAACAGCAACACTCATCAAAGAAAAAAGAACCCCATCAGATAACACCTAAATTGACCCCGAGAGACTGTCATGTCTGCATCCGATTCATCCACGCGGACGAACTGAAATCGCCCCAGACGCCCAGGATCCTCGGCGCTAAACAGAAAATTTCCAACCCTACTCGCCCAAATCCGCATGCCGAGAAGACGCGACACATGAACCAACGCAAAATCCACCCAGAGGAACAGATACCCCCCGATCGGCAAGGGTTCCGACCGAAGCAGAAAGGAGAAATCCACCCGACAGCACGATCGATTCCAGACAAGAAAGACCAAATCAGGAGCAGAAACATCAGAAGATCCAGAAGATCGGACTTACACTGAGGGCGATCGAGGGGGCGAAATCGGCGCCGGAGGGGAGAAACGGGGGATGCCGAGGGAGCCGCCGGGGGTAGGGGGGGTGCTGTGTCACGAATATGGTGTGAGAAAGGGGGGGAGAAAGCGAAACCACCACGGGTCGATAACAAAGAGAAGAAAGGAAAAAGGTCTGTCTCTCAGAGCCCTTCGCTTTCTCCTGTATCTGCTGGATTATTTTGCCTAAATCGCCAGCGCCATTTAAGACTCTAGACTAAGGAATTTTAGAATTCAGCCCCAAAGAACTTCCGTATTTCAGGTTACAAACTCAAACTCTAATATGTTTGTAACACCCCATAACTACGCAATTATAGAAGACCATACAAGGCTGCCCTTTATCAAATTTGAATTATCTAGAATTTAAACGAAACTAATTCTACCGGATTCTAAACTCAGCTCATCCAATAATCGAGCTCTTAATTGAACCCCATTTGAACTTCTAGATATTAAATGATTTTCATTCATTCCACGTCCATTAAGTTCATTTAAACATCTAAATAAACGAAATTAAATGAAGAGCGTACATATGTGTATACACTATACACAGATAGAGAACATGACTGAATATATACACATATATTAATTGAATAATTAGGTATAAGCAATGAATTCTAATGAGTTTACTACATGAACATGAACTTATCATTAATTTGTTAATGAACTTAAACAAGTCAAATGCATTTATGTTTAAGCTCTAATTTATTTGCTAATGTAATCTTAAATTATGTCCCGTGTTCTACCCATTTCTTTAGTCGAACAAATCTGATGGAACTCAATCATGAATTCCCACTTGAATATCTATGTATTTATTTATAAACCTTTCTCAGAGATGTTTTTCTAAAAAGTTTGAATGATTAATTATTCTTAAATTTTTGGGTATTTGTTAAATAATCTGAGGTTTTAAGGAGTTAATAGATAAATGTCAAAATGAGAGGGGGGCCAACGTGAACATGATAGATTGTAGGAGGTATTCTGAAAAATCCACAAAATAATGGCTAAATCTTGGGCCTGGCCGGGGAGTGCCGGGTGGGGTTTCCGATGGTGGGACGCTACGCTCGACCACAGCCCACGCGGCATCTTATCCGTGCGTTGGCGAACTGAGGGTGGGATCGCGGTCTGGTAGTCCGCCGGACCCAGGGAAGGAGATAAAGGTGATCCCTCGCCGGCGACTGGGAGGGACCGCGTTGCTAGGGTTGTCTTACTTATTTTATCGTACGCGGTGACGGGTGGGTGGGCTGGATCCGATTGTCGGTGGCGAGCGGGTGTCGGTAGTAACGGGTGTAAAACGGGGCCGTAAGGTCCGATGGATCATCCGTTTTAGGTGGTGTTCTCGTTTTGGAATTTTTTTCTAATTGATTTAGATTACTTGGTAATCTAAAATTTTGAATCAAATAATATTCATTGATCTCAAAATTTTAAACATTTTTTTAGAAAATAAGAGAGAGAATGAGCCTCACTAAGGTAAGTTTCAAATAATTACGTGAAATATTGAACATAAGTTTAAGATCAACCTTCTCTCGACCATCAAATCTCATGGTTAAAGAGAAAAAATAACAAATAAAATGAAAAAATATGACATCATAATATACCTCTTATTTATAATCTTTTTTATTTATGGAGACTCGTGTTTGTTGCAATGAATTGTAGAACCCAATACAACAATCTGTACACTACGCTTTAAAAAGGCAAAGTTAAGAGTTCGGTAGACATTTCAATCCCTAATAGACATTTTAAAAGGTTGATGTAGCTGGTCAAGATCACCATTTTTTCAAATGCATTTGTTTAGTTGGGGTGGAGGGTCTACATTTTTCAAATGATGCCTAGCACCGCTTCCATTGGAGGATACCTTTGAATGGTCTTAGGAGGGATGTCTCAGGGTTAGGTCTCAGAGTGCTTCTATTGACAGGGTTTGTCAATCTGAAATAATTCATAGATAACCTCGGGTTAATTCCATGCGCAATAATCCTATTCCAAACTAGGACCAATTCAAGTCTCGAGATTAATCTCTCTACTATCGAAGCAAAAGGGATCCTTATCCGAGACAGGCTATGCCTTTGGCCCAATTTGTTTGCGAGTTAGGGATAAACTTGTCTCATAGGACAGGAACAAGTTATCCCAGAATAACTCTCATTTCACTTTTGATTATAATGGGTTAACTTTTGGGGATAAACTGGGTTAATTTTGTAGCTTTTTTACTTGCAGTTTGTTTGGAACCTGGGACATCTATACATTTGGAATGCTAATGGACGCAAATGCCCCTATTTAACTTTTAACAGAGTTTTGGTAAAGGGTTAACTCAAGATTAACTCACATTTAATTCAGATGTAACTCTCGTTTTGATTTGATATGTCGACTTAGTTAATCAGATTAAAAAAAGAGTGATCTCGGGTTAACCTTGGGCTACCTATCTTTTTTTTTTAATTCAAAGAAAGAATATATTAACTAGAGGAGAAAAGTCTTACAAAAACACCGGGGCATACCCCTGAATGAGAGCAACCAATAAAATCTATCCCATACTATGACCACGCTTGGCACACCAAGATCCAAATCTGCAAGGCACTAAGTAGGATGAAAAACTCTGATTGAGGGCAAGCCAGTTGCATCAAGAATGATAGCGCCTCTTGCTTGCCATGGCAGTTGCCGCCAATGAAAAAATTCAGAATTGTTCTCCCCAACCAACGCCGCATTAGCTAATGCACCTGTCACGTAGTTGCATTCCCTATAGCAATGGAGAATCGGAGCGCGGACCTGGCTATAGATGCGAAGCAGAGAATCTCACCAAGGTAGGATGGACCAAGGTGGTTTAGAGCCAGCCTTTAACAATTGCACAGTCACCATCGAGTCGGAGTATATCATAGAGAGCTTTAAGTTGTAGTGTATAGCAAGTCTCAAACCATCAAGTAGCGCCCTGCATTCTGCCATGATATTGGTACCATGGCCATAAAAATAGGAGAATCCAAACAAGAATTTACGGTCAGTGTCGCGTATACATCCACCCCCTCCAGAAGGTCCAGGATTTCTTTTAGAAGCACCATCTACATTCAGAACCAGTCCCTGCTCCGGGGGCCGCCAACACAATGTAAAAAACACGAGTTGGAAAAGTATTCTAGATTAGATTAACTCAGATTTCGTTAACGGTTAACTCAATTTCTTAACTCTACCAAAATTATCTTGGAAAAGTATTCTACACAATGGGCTTGGAATGCAGGTTCCTGCCACACTTAATTGATTCACGGGAGACCTTCCCAACTCGGTCTTGTGTTAATCATGTGATGGTGGTGATTTTGTTAATTAAATCTTGCTGTATTACGAACATTTCACCCGGTAAGTGTTAACCTGAGAGACAACCCTATTCCGGGGGGCCAACCGAGTTCAGATTCCAGGATTAACTCTGATTAACCAAATTTGTTCAGAAATCCGCAACCCAGCGTATCAAAGCACAAAATTTAACTTATCTTGGGGTTAACTCTGGGTTCAATCCGGGATAACCCTTAAACGAAGCGGTGCTTTGGGTTTACTCGGTCTATTCTCTCGAATTAAAAGCACCACTTTGATTCAGGACGTGTTTGATGACACGTTGAGCGGGGATTTCAGTCCTTAGAATCTCCGACAATATTTTAACATTACCGAATGCCCTAAGTTATGCCTGGACTTATGTGCTACAAAAAATTCAACATGAAAGAGAAAATAGACACATGATCACTCATTTTTTCAAATCTTTCAAAGTTAGAAGGAGGAGCTCCGGGAGATTATGCAATGATGATAATTCACCTTCTACAGCGATCAATACGGTGGAGGGATTCTTCACAGACGCCCTACCAAACATGCCCTCATATATATCTGGGGACATCTCGGGATAAGGTGAAAAGTGGCTTCATTGAGGGGGTTATCTAATGTAGATCAACTCAAAGATAACATTTGGTTCACCCCTTGCACAATGACCTACTTCATGTTTGGAACAAAGATAAGATACCTCCGAGGATAACCTATTTGTTGTCAAAGCAAAAAAATTCTCTACGCAAGATGGACTATACCTGAGGGATAATCCAGGTTACCCTATACCCCTAAGACGAAGAGGTGTAAAAGATGTTAAAATCGTGTTTGATTCGGGAATAAGTTTTGAGGAGAATATATGTTAGTCATTTTGAATTAATTTATCATTATATTTAGTCTCATGCACGTTTTGTGTGTGAGGGATAAATATGGCAATATCGTTATTACTCGTTTAATAAAAAATGGAGACACAGATAAGAATAAATATTAAAAAAAGACTATTTTATCCTTCCTATTGATTATAATTAATATTAATATTTCTTCTTCATTATCATAATTAACATTAATATTGTTAATTCTAACATGATTAATTTTTCATTAGTAACAACGAGATAATTATAATTAATTATTTCATGATAATTATGTAATATATTTATTAATTAATATAAATAATAATAATTTATATGATTAATTAGCACTATACCATTAATTAGCATAAATGATTAGCACTAATAACATTAATTATCATAATAAGATTAAATAGTACTATAATAATTAATTGTTTATGATAATTAAATAATATATTTGTTAATTAGAACTAATAAGATTAAATAGTATGATTAGTTAGCACTAATAACATTAATTATCACTAATAAAACTAATTAATATAGTTAATTAGCACTAATAACATTACTTAGCACTAATATGTTAATTAGCATAATAAGCTTATGTACGTAGCACTATAATAATTATTTTATTTAATAATAATTAAATAATATATTTATTAATTAGTACTTATAAGATTAATTAGCATGGTTAGTTAACACTAATAAGATTAATTATTACAGTTAATTAGCATTAATAAGATTAAGTAGTACTATTATAATTAATTATTTAATGATAATTAAACTGTGTATTTTTAATTAACACTAATGATATTAATTAACATTAATAATATTAATTAACGCTAATAAAATTAATTATCACTAATAATGGAGAGAGAAATGAGGATAAGAAGGTGAGAATAAGTCATTCCACCTATTCTCCGATCTTAATCGATATCATGTTTTTTGGGATAACTCCATTCTCCTTAACCCCTTTATTCTGGTTGATTTTAACCTTACCAAATAAAGAATGGAGTTGAGGCGAGAATATACTCGCCTTATCTCCAAGTCAAACGGGGCCTAAAAGTGTAGGCGGGTGCAAGTTTGAAAATTTTGAAGCAAAGTCAGAAATAATATTTATATGGAAACAATGATGGGTCAAAATAAACATGAACATGTATTCATTACAAACCTTCGTTGTATAAAATCACATTTCAAATTTTGGATCTAGATGCAGGTAAGAGGGCAATTGGTAACATCGTATTGAATTGAGATTTTTACATCTATACTCTTATAAAACACTATATTTATATTTATTTCTCATTTTTTGTATATTATCATGAATATCTTTCTTTTACTTAGTATTGTTAAGGTTATACCCTTTCAGTTTCGAGCCGTCAATAGACGACGAATAATATTCTAATGAATATACCACATAAATTATTTGGAATGAAATCTCAAAAGTACCCTTGCATTTCCAAGAGAGAGGGTGAGAGAGGGGGATCTAACCTTGGGATGATGACGAGCTCCTCCGGCGAGCAGAACTAGCAAGAGCTCGACCGAGGGAGACAGGGACTAGAATCGTCTAACACTCGTACGGTGGCACCCTCTTCCCGGAGCACTTAGTGCCTCACCATCACTGTGGACTGAGGTATCCGCACAGTTGAAGTCTATACCATCTGGAATTCTAATAACACAACTATATTGCTTTCATTCATAACAAATATGCATAATTCATATCACATAATCAATTGTACATCTCTCAACCATAATAGAATTTACAACATAAATCGTAACACCTCTCACTTTCTAGAGAAAATCTCCCAAGATCATTCACAAATGTATTTCATCAATATTGTTCAGTTCTCTGCTTACAAAAGAACCCTAAAACACATAATGAAACTAAGATCTTAAAGTCTTTTATACGGCAGCTGCTGAAAATTCCCCAAGCTCCTTCTCTGACCTCCTACTCGACATATTTATAATCATACATCTTAGTTCCTGAAAAGGGTTAGACCACAGATGTAAGTCTTAAGACTCAGTAGGTATTCGAACCAATTATATGTTTACTATATAATAATTTTTACAAGTTATATCTTAATACTCAGTTAATCATTATTCCTTACATATTCTAGACATATATCATAATTTTAAAAGATAAAATAATGGAACATAACATTATTCAAACATGAGATCAATTCTTTCTTATTCAACCACTTTATCTGTAGATCAATTTATTCTTTCAACCAGCTTGAAAGTCAATTCAATACTCATCCGAATTCATCTCGGACTAAGTCAGTCAATAAATCCATTACATGTGCAAGTCTTATAATCTATTTTTTCGTAAGTGTCTTCCCTTGTCATGGCCAATTTCAATTCAATCAATTTTGATTACATGCACGGTTATTTTAATAGCCAAACATGTACCCAAACCATAATATAGGGGTCAGTCAGTACCGGGACGCCATACGATAGGCATCCATACAAATGGCCTAAACTGTAGGAGTCAAATGTTCTTCATCGATTACGTAAGATGGGGCAACTGGCACCTAACAGTCAATCCATTTGTCCTCAAACATTAGGCTAATCTGCAATAGACACTTACTACAGACTGCCAAGAATCCCCTTACGATGGCACTACCCACGTGCTTAATTATATATCGATCAGTTTATCGATTTATATCTGAACCGTCTAAAATAAAATTGAAGAAACATTTTGGAGATACATAGCCTATAGTTGATGGTCAATCGGATAAATAATCATTACATTCAAATCACAAAGGTAACAATTTAAGATATAATTCATGGGATCCTAACCATGCAAAATCTCTTAACAAATGTAATCAGCCAGCCTTCAGGTGGTTTAATCGGTCTTTTGAATTCGTACGGTACCAAACAAAGATTAAAACAATCATATACATAAAGAAATAGCATACATTCTTACATACCTACCTGTACTGAGAGATCCTTAACCACCACATGTTCCTGTTTCTAGTTCTGCTGTCTCCCAGAACTGCTCCTAGGTATTCTCCGCACATTAGGGATGATCGTCTACTCCTGACATCACAAGGCAACACCGTATGATCAGATTTTACCTCTGGGCAACCGGATCGACAACCTAAAACTCACCTTCTTGACATTCCTCCTTTGGTTCCTTCTACGGTTCCTCCTCTTCTGTTCTTACTCGGGACGTTCTAGATATACAAAGGAATAGCAAGAGGGATAACGAAGCCTAAATAGACGGTTTTCAAGGCCAGTTAGTGGAGAATTATTTAATTTACTTGTACCCAAGATATTTGTCACATGTCATAATTGCTAACAACGGGCATATACCCATGCTATATCTTGCTGACCTCTCACGCCCCTGTCTTATCTTGCTAACCTCTGACGTACACCCATGTCTTATCTTGCTGACCCTTGCCATCCATTTCTGATCCCCGCCGTAATTCTGGTCTCTGCCAGATAACACTTGAGTCATTTTAAGATTTTTTACTTTCTAAGTTTAAACCAACTCTCTTACGCTAGCCAGGTGTAAACCCATGCAATATAGCACCTTACTCTTTTGAGTGATAAAATTATATTTTTACTCACTCCCTAATTTTATTTTTATGATCTTTGACCTAGTGAATGAGATATTTAATAAAAGTACTTAACACGAGATTTAAGGATAATTAGATTATCTTTGCAACGAATCTAATTTCAACCGGATGTGACGTTTCTAAAAATAATTAACCTTAATAAAAAAATTCATAATTTTACGTATATAAGTCCTTAATCACCTTCTATCAACTAAACATCATCTATCTTTTTTATTAGGGATTTTTACATATATACCCTCATAAAGTTTGGTTTTATCAAATATACTCATCATCTAAGTATATTATCATGAATATCTTTCATTTAGATAGAAATGTTACGATTATACCCCTTTACTTTACTGCCGTTGACAGAGGAGAATATTTCGTGAAATATATCGTCTACAGTCATGAGATCTAAGGTATATTTGACAAAACTAAACTTTATAGGGGTATATATACAAAAATCTTACTCTTTAACTCACACTTAACTCGGGTTAAACACATGGGAGTTATGACGATGGCATAATCATGACATTACCTATATTTTGAGGATATTCATGATAATTAATATGCTCCGACGAAGGGTATATTTGACAAAACCGAACTTTACAAAAGTAAATATGTAAAAAATCCCTTTTTATTAATTATCTTTCATATTATATTCTTCTTTAATTTATTATCAATATATTGCATATCTCCCAATATATCGCTAATATATCGAACACCTCCTTAATATATCGTCAACAACAGATCTTCTCAATATATCATATCTATTCTTAATATATCATCAATATATCACATTTCTCATGTGATTCACCTTCTCTTTGGTCTTAGTAACATGCATTCCCTTCATCTCCCTTTGTTTCATTCTCCGTCGCTTCACCTCATCCTCATTAGGTCTATCAACGGATTTGGATATTATTCGGATCTATTTCAAATCTGAGTTCATATTGATGAATAATATTCAAATTCGTATCTATTTTCTTCAATACGGATAATATCCAAATTTAAGTCGGAACGGATACGGATACCATATTATTCACTTCGTAAAATATTCGTCCATAATATCATATATCATATAGTATGTATATTTTTAATAATATACTATAAAATGTAAAATTTGGTAGAGAATATATATTTTTATTTAGTATTATTTTTTCCCATTCTTGTTCATCATTTTAACAAAGCTGAAAATAATCTCACGTAGAATATGTTAAATTTATGGAGCATTTTGAAATTGGACGGATAATTTGAATAATTTAAAATTTTTGTTCTAATCAAATATAGATAAATAATATAATAATATGTCAGTGAGCAGACCAAAATCAAATAATTCGAATTTAAAACGAAGCGGATATAGATAATCATGTATTAACTTTGTATCCGCTCCGTTGATAGGCCTAATCCTCATTCTCCTCATCTCCCTTACCTGCACCTCCCTTCGTCTCATCCTCATTCGTCTCATCTCTCTTAGCCTCATCCCCCTTTGTCTTATCTATTCCGCTTTATTGCTCTTTCACCTTGTTCCTTTATATACTTCATTATCTAATAATTTTGACCCACTAAATCATATAATCTCTAACAATTTTTAACATAAAAGTTGTAGAGAATCGAGTTATCTTTTCAATGAACTTAATTTTACTCCATTTGGACATTCATACATAAAGGTATGATATAAATAATTGACTGCTCTTCTAAAGGTATGGTTCTCTTTTAGGGACTGAAAATCACTAAATGGATCATCCTAATAAATTTTTAGCCTAGTTAAATTAATACACTAATAGATTTCTTAAAATCTGGGTGTTACACTTGCACCCCTCTCCCCCTCTAGTGCTTCCCCCCTCCGACCATCGCTCATGGCTAGGACAAAGATAACCTCGAGGATAACCCATCTGATGTCAATCGAAAGAATTCTCTATCCATGATAGATTATACATGAGGGATAATCCACGTTAACTCTATCCCTTAAGCCTCTCTTTGATATGGGGTTAGGCATTTTGTGGGTTAAGTAAACTTACTTAACTTAGTCCTAGATTAACTCGATTTTGATTTGGTAGAAAGGATGTTATCTTAAAAATAAAGTAATGTGTTAACCTACTTGTATTCCGGTGTGATTTGGTAACAATTGGGTTAACTCTTTAATCATGACAACTAAAATACCATAATTATCCCCTTCTTTATGATTTTTTTAATATATCTCTATTCCTCTGTCACTCTCTCTACTCTCTCTCTCTCTCTCACATCACTCTTTCTCTCTGTGAGTGTCACAAACATTAATTAATCACGAGTTTAAGTATATATTTTAATTAAAATTTTTATTTTATTATAATTTAAATTATTTTTAATATATAATATAAATTAAATATATCATAAAAATAATTTTATTTTGATCATTAATATCAATTATATAACTAATGAAAATTTAAAAGTCAAAAATAACATTAATTACGGATTTGAAAAAGTCTAAAAAATATAAAAATAAAAAAATCATCCTCACGATCCTCGGAAAATATAGAACGCATCTATAACATTTCGGAGTTGAAAAATGCAGTGGTTCGTCTTACACAGGGTTCCGCAGACTAATCAGCTAAAAATCAGAGTAAATCGTAAAACGCACTCCAGAACTCACGAAAGCGATCGGAAACCCACAAATCTTAATCTAAAAAATATCCAAAAAATCCGAGACTTCACATTCTATATGATAAATATATTTGTATAATTATAAAATTTATAATAAAAGGATATATAAAAATATTTTGAGATTATAAAAATCTTAAAATTTAAAAAAATCACCCCACGATCTCTCCAGTGTGATTTGATAATTAGTAGGTTAACTTAATTTAAAATTTAATTTTAAATTATTTTTAATATAAGCTACAAATTAAATATATCATAAAAATATTTTTGATATAAAACATACTTAATCTCACTAATTAAAATTCAAAACATAGAAAGATCATTAATTATGACTTAAGTTACTATTCATCTTCAATTTTTATTTTATTCTAATTTTAAATTATTTTTAATATATGCTACAAATTGAACATATCATAAAAAACATTTATTCACAAATAATATCATTAATGTCACTAATTAAAAGTTAAAAGGTCACAAATATTTTTAAAAAGTACTATTTATCTTAATATCTTTATTTGATAGCTTTTATAAATATTTTTAATAGATTCTATATCATAAATATATTGGTATAATAATAAAATCTTTACTAAAACTATCATTAATATTATTAACTAAAATTTTAAAGAAGATAAAAGTGTTAATAATTAATTGTTAAATATAGTTTAACTCTGAGAGAGAGAGAGAGAGAGAGAGAGAGAGAGAGAGAGAGAGAGAGAGAGAGAGAGAGAGAGAGAGAGAGAGAGAGAGAGAGAGAGAGAGAGAGACATTTAATAAGGAGAGAGAGCACTTTTAATGAGTCGGAATATGCTTGTTCCTCGAACAAAGCATACAATGGAATTAATCTTAGATTAACTATGGACTAACCCGGGGATAATCTGAAACCAAAGCGAGGCTAAACAAAGAGGTGTAAAAGGTCCTAGAGGTATAGGCGGATGCATGTTTGGAAATTTTTAAATAAAGTTAGAAATAATATTTACATGAAAATAGTGATCGGTGAAAATAAACATGAACATGTATTCATCACAAACCTTCATCGTATAAAATAACATTTTAGATTTTGAACGTGGAAGCATGTAAAAGGGCAATTGGCTTGGGGTCATATCAAATTGAGATTTTTACATCTATACCCTTATAAACATCATATTCATATTTATCCCCCCTGCTTTTTACATATTATCACATATATCTTTCATTTACTTAGTATTGTTATGGTTATACCCTTCATGTTCTCAACCGTCAATAGACGTCGAATATTCTAACAAATATGTCACGAAAATCATTTAGAGACAAAATATCAAAAGTACCCATACATTTCCAAGAGAAAGAGAGAGAGGGTGAGAGATCTAACCTTAGGACGGCGGTGAGCATAACCAGCAAGCAGTCGGCTGAGGGAGGCAGGGACAAGAACTGTCTGGCTCTTGTGCACCACAACCCCTCTCCCCCTCCGGTGCTTCCCCCTCCTCTCCGACCCTTGCATCCCCCCCGACCCCCCTCTTACCCATGGAGTCGACTAGCAGGGCAACTGAGGTGGATGAAATCGGCGATGTCAGCAGTGAGTCGAGGGAACGGCGGTAGCGATGGCTCTAGGCCGCCCTCTCTCCCACCCCCACCCGGCCCTCTCCTCCGGCGAGCTGAGCGTAACCCCACCCTCTCCCAGCCCTAATCTCCCTCACCCCTCCCAACACCCCTCTCACCCACCCCTCTTCAGCCCTCTCCTTTGGTGAGCAGAGAAGAACTGGAAGCCCACCTGTAATATCCTAGATCTTTCGGATCCTTCTTCATGGGTCCCGGATCTGGTTTCTCAGAGCGTCCAGCTCCGTTGTGCCTGAAATTTCATTTCGGGCATCTTTCGTGTGCGGATCGGCGCGATCCGGAGTCGTTTCGGAGGCTCGGAGGCGTTCCGCGACTTTTCCGCGCGTGTTTTCCAATTTCCGGTGTGTGTTTCGGCAATTCCTTCGGAACCTCGTTACTGGTGAACCGGGCCGTTCACCTGGGCACGAGTGGTACCGTTGCGATCAGTGCGATCCGAGGATTCTGGAAATGTATTTTTCTAATTTTTGATATTTTTCTGAAAAATCGGATTTTCTATATATTCCTATTCCTTTTCTTTTTCTTTTTCCCTTTCTCTTTCTTCTTCTTCTTCTTCCTTCCTTCCTCCCCACCGTGACTTCCCTTTCTCCCTCTCTTCCTCCCGTTCGAGCGCGGCTAGCTCCTCTCCGGCTGCTGACAGCGGCGGGGCGATGGCGCGGCGACGTGGGCGGCGGTGAGGCGATCGTGGGGACGTGCGGTGCTCGTGGGAAGCTTGAAGAACGAGGGTTTTCCAAAGCAATTTCTTGCGTTCGCGGACGATCCGGCAGAGCATTCGCTCCATTGAGATAGGGTGACGTTCCTTAGCCTCTTGCCGTTCATTTCCGTGGTTTATAGGCCGAGGGGAGGCTGAGAGGGGCTTGATTGAGCATGTTTGGGATTTTTCCATGATTTGGGGAGAGCCGCCCGATCTATGGATTTGATGCATGAATTCACATTTTGATGGCCTAGAATCATGCTAGGGGTCCCCAGGGGTCTTCCCCTTTGATTTCCCCCTCTCCGGTGGAGGCACGGGGGCGTGGTCGAAGTTTTTGGGCGGTTCTGCCGTTTTCGCCGTCGGGTGAGTGTGACGGTCCTTCCAGGGACCGTTACATGTTGTAACGCGCCTGGGAGGGGCCGTTACATACCCATTGTGTAGCCTTGGGGGTCAGGGACTGCGACGGTCCCGTGATTGACCGCCATTTGCATGTGACGCACCTGGGCTGGGCCGTCAGGGGCTTTCCGACCGTTGGTTTCTGACCGTTGGGGGTCTGCGTGAGTAACGTGCCTTGGCGAGCGTGTTACATCCGTGTAACGCGCTGGGGCGAGCGCGTTACTTCCTGGGTTATGCCAGGTGTGAGGGGTGCGTAACGCGTTGGGGCAAGCGCGTTACATTCGTGTAACGCGCTGGGGCAAGCGCGTTACATTCAGCTTCCACGTTGGGAACGTGAGGCGAGTGTAATGCGCCAGACCAGGCGCGTTATATTTGTATAACGCACTGGGCCAGGCGCGTTACATTTGTGTAACGCGCTGGACCAGACACGTTACTCCCCGCGCTCCTCTGGCCGTGTGACGGCCTGCGTTGGACCGCCAGTTGGGTGTGACGGCCTCGTCTACACCGTCACAGCCTTGTGACGGCCCTAGGGTGGACCGTCATATTCTTGGTTGACCCGAGAGGGCTGCAACCCCGTTTTCTTGTCCGACCTGGGTCACCGCGCGACGGGACCGGTGCGGGGGCGCGGCTCCCGTACGTTATCGGACACGGACGTTGTTTTCCGTTGACTCAAGAGTCTACTCCTTTAGTGACCCTCCACTAGTTGTAGCCTGCTTACACGCGAGTGGTCCCGCCTGGGAGTAGGTGGAGAGGCTTGCCCTGAGGACGGTTTTAGACTGGTTACCGTCGGGCCCCTCGTCAAATCAGAGTCCAGTGCCGGGGGAAAACCAGTCAGAGGGCCAGACCTAGGACGCGTGGTCTGTGTGTGCACACGTGGTTGGGGACAGTGGACGCACGTCGACGGGCGTGACCCCAGCTAGTCACTTGTTTGTGGTTACTTGTTCGGTGTTCGCGCCTTTGGTAGGAGCTACCACGCCAGGCGGTTCACCTGCGGTGCGGTGTAAGACGTCAGCGGACGCTACCGGCTGTGCTTCTAATGGGAGCTACTCCTCTCGGGTACGGAGTGTCAGACTGTCAGTCGTGTGTTTCCGACCTTCGGGTTTTATCGGGTCGACCGTTAAGCTTCGGTTGTCTCACCGTGGCACGTGTGCCGATTTGCGTGCCGTAGGTTCTTTGTTGTGTAGAGTACTTGGCTTTCCTTTCCGAGGTACTCTCCTACCGCTAGCGTAGTGGTTTCCCATTTTTCGAGGTAGGGTTCGAGTGATCCCTACTGAGTCTTGTTCCGAGACTCATTCCCTGTGTGTTTTCACCGTGTTTCAGGTGAGGCGCCGCCCCGGGGGAGCGCGTCTGGTGTGCAGCGTGGTGCGGGTGCCCAGAGGTAGTGCCAGAGGTCAGAGCCGGGGTATGCCCCGTGTAGCTGTACTTTTCCTTGTTGTCTCTGTACTAGTCGTAGACTACTGTTGCTGTTATTTTCCTGTGATAGACCATGTAAAATGTTAATTTATTTCCTGCTTCATATTATAACTGTTTAATTTCTGCAATTACTTGTGATACTTGTGTAGTCTCCACACCATCCTTCTAACCCTTCCGAGTCTTTGGACTCGTGGGTGGCGGTGCGAGTCTCGGGTTATCGGGCCTTCCCGGTAATCAGATTCTCGGGTCGTTACAGCTGGTATCAAAGCGCGGTTGTGGAATTACATGAGAATCATAGGTAATTGTAATGGTCCACTAGTCCACAACGATGATGTGCAGGTGACACTGGCATTAGGCACCGCATGTTTGTCTTGACCATGCCGTTTTCGTGTTTTCTGTCTTTTGCGTTAGGAGCGAGTATGGTGCCGAGGAGGAGCTCTCGCTCTCAGCAGGGGCAGTCGGCTGGAGGTCAGGAGATCCAGCAGGGGGTCCAGAGGGACCAGGAGGAGCATAGCAGAGCGCCACAGGGGGCTACCGAGGCCGCGGATACCGCGAGGGTTCCAGGGGCCGAGGATTTCTTCCGTGGCATGTACCAGCTTATGTCTCAGCAGTTCGGCGGAGAGGCTGGTGAGGGCTCGTCAACTAGGGGTGGGCCAGGCCGAGCAGTGAGGGACTTCTTGCAGTTCCATCCACCTTACTTTAACGGCCAGGCAGACCCTGATGCGGCTCGTGATTGACTTGATGAGATGGAGCGGGTGTTCAGTTCTGCGAAGAGTGCTGCCGAGGACAGAGTGGTGTTGGCCTACAACCAGTTGTAGGGTACGGCTCGGAAGTGGTGGTCTTCCGAGTGGAAGACGTCTTTTCAGCTTCGTCCACTTGAGCAGGTCGGGTGGGATGACTTCGTCAGTGCTTTCGAGCGTACATACTGTCCAGATTATGTTGCTACGCAGCGGATGCGGGAGTTTCTGGAGCTAGTGCAGGGTGACATGTCCGTGTTGCAGTACAGAGCCCGATTTGTCGAGCTGGGTTGGTATGCACCTCACATCATGGAGCATGAGAGGGTGAAGACCGCGCAGTTTATTCAGGGTTTGAGGCTAGAGCTGAGGCACCATCTGATCGCAAACGGGGCCACTAATCTTGAGACAGCGTCTCGTGTTGCGGCTTCTTTGGAGATGGATATGCAGAGGACTCGAGGACCGATCAGCCAGGGGCAGTCCTTGTCAGGTCGCAGCCAACAGTCGGCTACCCAGCATCAGGGTTCCTTCCAACATGCGTCGGGTGGTTCAGGAGTACCAGCATCGGCAGCTTCGGTGACAGGATCCGCATCTTTTGGCACGAAGGTCAAGAAGTTCTTCTCGAAGAATTTCAGAAAGAAGAAGTCCAAGGATCAGGGGCAAGCTTCATCGGGCAGTGTATAGCAGCCGATTCCTTTGTAGCGTCAGGGATCAGTGGGTGGATCACGGGTGTCGTGTCCACGGTGCGGTGGGACCCACCCAGGCAGGCAGTGCACGGTGCCGATTATCAATTTTCGGCGTGACCAGCCAGGGCACATGGCGCGTGACTGTCCTCAGAGGCCGCCGCAGCAGCAGGTTCCCCAGCAGCAGAGGCAGCAGCAGCAGGGACAGTATCCGCCGCTACCCAGGTCAGCTAGTGTGGGAGGCAGGCAGAGAGCTCGAGGCCAGATCACGCACATGACCAGGGCAGAGACAGTGGCGTCGCAGCTCGTGGAAGGTACCGTTCAGATTTTAGATTGTGCGGCTCGGGTTTTGTTTGATTCTGGCGCGTCTCATTTGTTTATTTCGGAGGATTTCGCGTTGAACATCGAGGAGCCGGTGACCCAGTTGTCCTGTGATTTGACAGTGGAGTTACCTTCGGGTGATTTCATGATCGCTCCGTATTGCTTCGATCAGGTTTCGGTTTGGATCGATGGGCGGAGTATGCCAGGCAGGTTGTACGCGTTGCAGCTTCGGGATTATGACGTGATTCTAGGCATGGATTGGCTCGAGACTCATGGAGCGGTGGTGGATTGTGGAATGAAGAGGGTCTACTTCCAGCATCCGAGCAAGCGGACCTTCTATTTCCAAGGTATCCGTTCCACCTCTTCTCGATTCCTCATCTCTGCTATTCGAGCCCGTCGGTTGCTTGATTCTGGTTGTCAGGGTTTTCTCGCGTCCGTGGTTGTGTCTGACCGGATGGAGCCGAATGTCGAGGACATTCCGGTGGTGTGTGAGTTTCCCGACATTTTTCCCGATGAGTTGCCTGGATTGCCTCCCCAACGGGAGATCGATTTTGTGATCGAGGTTGTGCCTGGTACGGGACCCTTGGCGAAGGCTCCCTACCGTATGGCCCCCGCTGAGTTGAGGGAGTTGAGGGCGCAGTTGCAGGAGCTATTGGTCAAGGGGTACATTCGTCCTAGCTTTTTCCCTTGGGGTGCGCCCGTGTTGTTTGTGAAAAAGAAGGACGGTAGTCTGCGGCTGTGCATTGACTATCGGCAGCTGAATGAAGTGACCATTACGAATAAGTATCCGTTGCCTCAGATTGACGATTTGTTCGACCAGCTTCAGTCTGCGCGAGTGTTCTCGAGGATTGATTTGCGGTCTGGTTACTGTCAGCTGAGGATTCGCGAGTCCGATGTGGAGAAGACTGCATTCAGTACGAGGTACGGGCATTATGAGTTTTTGGTGATGCCGTTTGGACTCACCAATGCCCCAGCAGCCTTCATGGACTTGATGCAGAGGGTGTTTCATCCGTATTTGGACCAATTCGTGGTCATCTTCGTGGATGACATCCTTATTTATTCGCAGTCTGCCGAGGAGCACGCGTACCATTTGGGTGTGGTGCTGCAGACGTTGCGAGATCACCAGTTGTATGCGAAGCTCAGCAAGTGCGAGTTCTGGCTCTGCGAGGTGCACTTTCTGGGGCACGTGATTTCTGGTGATGGCATTTCCGTGGATCCCGCCAAGGTCGAGGCAGTAATGCAGTGGCCGAGGCCGAGGTCGGTGACGGAGATCCGGAGTTTCTTGGGGCTTGCGGGCTATTATCGCCGGTTTATCCAGGATTTTTCTCGCATTGCGGCCCCGATGACTAGGCTCACGCGGAAGGATGTGCCTTTCGTCTGGTCCGAGGAGTGTGAGCAGAGCTTTAGGGAACTGAAGAGATTGCTCACCTCGGCTCCGGTGTTGGTTTTACCTTCTGGATTGGGAGGTTTCGTGGTGTGTACAGATGCTTCCGGCGTTGGATTGGGAGCTTTGTTGATACAGCATGGTAGAGTGGTGGCTTATGCATCTCGGCAGCTAAAGCCCCACGAGGAGAACTACCCTACCCATGACCTCGAGTTGGTAGCGGTGATCTTCGCGCTGAAGATCTGGAGGCATTATCTGTACGGCGAGAAGTTAGAGGTGTTCACTGACCATCAGAGTTTGAGGTATGTGTTCTCGCAGAGAGATCTGAACCTCAGACAAAGGCGTTGGATGGAGTTCATGAAGGATTATGACTTCACCCTGTCTTATCAGCCGAGCAGGATGAATGTCGTTGCTGATGCCTTGAGTCGGAAGGTCACGATTAGTGCCTTGATGTTGAGAAAGTGGAGGCTCTGGGAATAAGTGCCCGAAGTATCCTTCAGGCTCAAGATTCCCCAGGAGCCAGGGTTGACAGTGCTTGCGAGTCTGACTGTCACTCATGCTATCCGTCGTCAGGTGACAGAGGCTCAGCATGCGGACCCTGAGTTGCCCCGGATTCTTGCGATGGCTGATGTGGAACTCGGCGAGGACGGTGCTGCGAGGTTTCGTGACAGGCTGTACGTGCCAGCGGAGGAGTAGATTCGTCGTGCGGTGTTACGCGAGGCTCATGGGAGCAAGTACACCGTACACCCGGGTGCGACGAAGATGTATCGGAACTTGCGAAGGCAGTTCTGGTGGCCTGGCATGAAAAGAGATATCGCCGAGTTTGTGGCCAGGTGCCTGACCTGTCAGCAGGTGAAGGCGGAGCATCAGCGACCAGGAGGTACTCTCCAGCCCTTGGATGTTCCTGCGTGGAAGTGGGACCACGTGACCACGGATTTTGTAGTGGGGTTGCCAAGGATCCCGAGTGGGCAGGACAGTATTTGGTTGCTGGTGGATAGGCTGACGAAGGTGACTCGGTTGTTACCGGTCAAAGTCAGCTGGAGCGTGTCCAAGTTGGCTCGTCTTTATGTGGAGCGGATCGTTCCGTTGCATGGGATTCCCATTTTGATCATGTCGGATCGGGATCCGCGCTTCACTTCGGGATTCTGGAGGAGTTTCCAGCGAGCTCTTGTCACAGAGTTGGCATTTAGCTCGGCGTATCATCCTCAGTCAGATGGTCAGTCCGAGAGGACCATTCAGACTTTGGAGGACATGCTGAGATCCTACTGCCTGGGGTGGCAGGGGAGTTGGATTCATCACCTACCATTGGTGGAGTTTGCCTATAACAATATCTATCATTCGAGCATTGGTATGGCTCCCTATGAGGCTCTGTATGGGCGTCCTTGCCGGACTCCACTTGATTGGTTTGAGGTGGGTGAGCGTGTTTTGACGGGACCGGAGTTGGTGCAGCAATGTGTGGATGTTGTCCACCTGTTTCGTCAGAACATGTTGGCGGCCCAGAGTCGGCAGAAGAGCTATGCTGACCGTAGGAGGCAGCCTCTCGAGTTCGCCGTGGGCGATCGTGTGTTCTTGAGAGTTTCTCCGATGAAGGGGGTGATGCGTTTTGGACGGCGTGGGAAGCTGAGTCCCCGCTATATTGGTCCTTTTGTGATCTTGGAGCGCATCGGTGAGGTTGCTTACCGGTTGCAGTTACCCCTTGAGTTGGCGTCGGTGCATGACGTGTTCGACGTCTCGATGTTGCGGAAGTATATGCCCGATGACTCTCATGTGCTCGAGATTTCTGTTTGGCCTGAGGTGACTCCAGATCTCTCTCTCCCAGAGTTTCCGATCCGCGTGGAGGATAGGCGAGAGCAGCGCCTGCGGAACAAGGTCATCCCCTTGGTAAAGGTGGTGTGGCAGCGGCACTCTGGTGGTGAGGCTTCTTGGGAACGTGAGGACGAGATGCGTCAGTAGTTCCCTTACCTGTTTGAGTGAGTCTTCCTCTTCTTTCCCCTTGGGTTGTTCTCAATTTCGAGGATGAAATTCCTTAAGGGGGGAGGGCTGTAATATCCCGAACCTTTCGGATCCTTCTTCGTGGGTCCCGGATCTGGTTTCTCGGAGCGTCCGGCTCCGTTGTGCCTGAAATTTCGTTTCGGGCATCTTTCGTGTGCGGATCGGCGCGATCCGGAGTCGTTTCGGAGGCCCGGAGGCGTTCCGCGGCTTTTCCGCGCGTGTTTTCCGATTTCCGGTGTGTGTTTCGGCAATTCCTTCGGAACCTCGTTACGGGTGAACCGGGCCGTTCACCTGGGCACGAGTGGTACCGTTGCGATCAGTGCGTTCCGAGGATTCCGGAAATGTATTTTTCTAATTTTTGGTATTTTTCTGAAAAATCAGATTTTCTATATATTCCTATTCTTTTTCTTTTTCCCTTTCTCTTTCTTCTTCTTCTTCTTCCTTCCTCCCTCCCCACCGTGACTTCCCTTTCTCCCTCTCTTCCTCCCGTTCGAGCGCGGCTAGCTCCTCTCCGGCTGTTGACAGCGGCGGGGCGACGGCGCGGCGATGTGGGCGGCGGTGAGGCAATCGTGGGGACGTGCGGTGCTCGTGGGAAGCTTGAAGAACGAGGGTTTTCCAAAGCGATTTCTTGCGTTCGCAGACGATCCGGCGGAGCATTCACTCCATTGAGGTAGGGTGACGTTCCTTAGCCTCTTGCCGTTCATTTCCATGGTTTATAGGCCGAGGGGAGGCCGAGAGGGGCTTGATTGAGCATGTTTGGGGTTTTTCCATGATTTGGGGAGAGCCGCCCGATCTATAGATTTGATGCATGAATTCGTATTTTGATGGCCTAGAATCATGCTAGGGGTCCCCAGGGGTCTTCCCCTTTGATTTCCCCCTCTCCGGTGGAGGCACGGGGGCGTGGTCGAAGTTTTTGGGCGGTTCTGCCGTTTTCGCCGTCGGGTGAGTGTGACGGTCCTTCCAGGGACCGTTACATGTTGTAACGCGCCTGGGAGGGGCCGTTACATACCCATTGTGTAGCCCTGGGGGTCAGGGACTGCGACGGTCCCGCGATTAACCGCCATTTGCATGTGACGCGTCTGGGCTGGGCCGTCAGGGGCTTTCCGACCGTTGGTTTCTGACCGTTGGGGGTCTGCGTGAGTAACGCGCCTTGGCGAGCGCGTTACATCCGTGTAACGCGCTGGGGCGAGCGCGTTACTTTCTGGATTATGCCAGGTGTGAGGGGTGCGTAACGCGTTGGGCCAAGCGTGTTACATTCGTGTAACGCGCTGGGGCAAGCGCGTTACATCCAGCTTCCACGTTGGGAACGTGAGGCGAGTGTAACGCGCCAGACCAGGCGCGTTACATTTGTGTAACGCGCTGGACCAGGCGCGTTACTCCCCGCGCTCCTCTGGCCATGTGACGGCCTGCGTTGGACCGCCAGTTGGGTGTGACGGCCTCGTCTACACCGTCACAGCCTTGTGACGGCCCTAGGGTGGACCGTCATATTCTTGGTTGACCCGAGAGGGTTGCAACCCCGTTTTCTTGTCCGACCTGGGTCACCGGGCGACGGGACCGGTGCGGGGGCGCGGCTCCCGTACGTTATCGGACACGGACGTTATTTTCCGTTGACTCAAGAGTCTACTCCTTTAGTGACCCTCCACTAGTTGTAGCCTACTTACACGCGAGTGGTCCCGCCTGGGAGTAGGTGGAGAGGCTTACCCTGAGGACGGTTTTAGACTGGTTACCGTTGGGCCCCTCGTCAAATCAGAGTCCAGTGCCGGGGGAAAATCAGTCAGAGGGCCAGACCTAGGACTCGTGGTCTGTGTGTGCACACGTGGTTGGGGACAGTGGACGCACGTCGACGGGCGTGACCCCAGCTAGTCACTTGTTTGTGGTTACTTGTTCCGCGTTCGCACCTTTGGTAGAAGCTACCACGCCAGGCGGTTCACCTGCGGTGCGGTGTAAGACGTCAGGGGACGCTACCGACTGTGCTTCTAGTGGGAGCTACTCCTGTCGGGTACGGAGTGTCAGACTGTCAGTCGTGTGTTTTCGACCTTCGGGTTTTGTCGAGTCCACCGTTGAGCTTCGGTTGTCTCACCGTGGCACGTGTGCCGATTTGCGTGCCGTAGGTTCTTTGTTGTGTAGAGTACCTGGCTTTCCTTTCCGAGGTACTCTCCTACCGCTAGCGTAGTGGTTTCCCATTTTTCGAGGTAGGGTTCGAGTGATCCCTACTGAGTCTTGTTCCGAGACTCATTCCCTGCGTGTTTTCACCGTGTTTCAGGTGAGGCGCCGCCCCGGGGGAGCGCGTCTGGTGTGCAGCGTGGTGCGGGTGCCCAAAGGTAGTGCCAGAGGTCAGAGCCGGGGTATGCCCCGTGTAGCTGTACTTTTCCTTCTTGTCTCTGTACTAGTCATGGACTACTGTGGTTGTTATTTTCTTGTGATGGACCATGTAAAATGTTAATTTATTTCCTGTTTCATATTATAACTGTTTAATTTCTGCAATTACTTGTGATACTTGTGTAGTCTCCACACCATCCTTCTAACCATTCAGAGTCTTCGGACTCGTGGGTGGCGGTGCGAGTCTCGGGTTATCGGGCCTTCCCGGTAATCAGATTCTCGGGTCGTTACACCACCCAACCCCCTCCTCCTCTCTATCTCTGTCTTTGATCAAGGGTTAGGTTCCACTTCCTGCTCCATCTCTGATATGAGGTTAGGGTTCATGGCCGGTAGTTGTAGAGTTGGGGGGGATTGGTGATAGTGTCGGAGATGAATCTCCGATCGTCTCCCCGCCTTTGTCTCCATCTTCGGGCCCTTAGTTGTCATTCCCCTCCCTGGTGCAATGCGTTCACCGGAGTTACCCCACCGCGTTCATCGTCAGCGAGAGGGGGCCCAGAATGAAGAGGAAGTGTAAGACCTGTTCCTTAACGGATCTTTACCGGTATTAATATAGAATTTAATCCATGAATTTAGGAGATTTTTTAGAATTTAACTTGCTATTTCTAATATTTTGTCCCATTTATTAAAGCTTTTAAGAAATTAAATGGGCATAATTACAATATTGCTTCTTTGGGGGTTAAAATGCAATTGGAGGTTAAAAATAAAAAATATATTTTCAACTCATTTTTTAACACAATCGACCGGCCCCCTCTCTCCTCATCTCTCTCTCTCTCTCTCTCTCTCTCTCTCTCTCTCTCTCTCTCTCACGCGGACACTCTCTCTCTCCCTCTCTCGGGGCTCGGTCCAATCGGGACGCTGCAAGAGGCGTGGAGGGCACCGTTGGAAAGCTCGTGACGCAAGGATCGCGTTGACGCCAACGTTGCATCGAATCGCGAAGCGTGGAGACGGGATCGGGCGAGGAGAGCCACGGTTACCCTCGGTCCGTTCGGCGTCGTAGCGACGTTTTCATCGCGATCGAGGTAGGGGGATGGATACCCGAGCTCGTTAGGACTGTTCCCTCTGCCATGCCCATCGTCTTTATGTCTTCCATAGCCTGCACATCGTCATTTTGGTTTTTGGAGCATGAACATCGTATTTATGTTTTAATCCTCCATGGCCATCGTTGCTGGGTTTTTAGGCTATAAACTATGGTTATGTGATGGTGGAATGGCAGGGAACAGGTTGAAAACGCATCTCCCGTCGATCTGGGTCGATCGGGAGGGGTCCCGGTTACAAACCCCGTGGATTCGGTTCACTGGTCAGGTAGCGGTCCTGCCAGTGACCGTTTCTTTTAATCAGTAAGGCGGTGGACCTTAGCGGTCTACAACCCCTACGCTACAGCCGTTGTAGCGGCCCAACATTGGACCGTCTACTGACCCTTAGCGACTGTACCTTCGACCGCTATTTTACCGTTGACTAGGCAGACGACCTTTGACCCGATAGGTCGGTTAGTGTGGCGGCTTATCGTAAAACCGCCAGAGGGCCTTTGGCGGATCCATTATGGACCGCTAGATCATGTTGATACAGTGTTAGCACAGTATGGTGGTGGAGCTTAGCGGCCTATTAGTAGACAACTACACTCATTCTAACGGCCAGACCGTCGACCGCCATAGACTTTGGCGGGCCAACATTCGACCGCCATTTCCCGCAGAGTTTCAATTACGCATGTTCATTTCTTTATGCGTTTCATGTTGCATTCACCATGTTTAAATTATTTTACAAACTGTGGCATACTTTTATATCCCAATAGAGTTACTTTCTCTTTCCATGTGATGGAACCACTAGTCGTAACCCGACGACCTCTAGTGTCGGCCCACCTGGGATAGGTGGCGGGGTAGTCCCGGTTTACGGTTTTTAAACTAGTTTCCATGGCCCCCTGCTTCACAGTAGCGTCCTATTGGGGGGGAAACTACCTAGAGGCCTGGCTCAAGGTAACTAGCCGGTGTGTGCACATGTGATCAGGGGCTTGGACTGGCACTGACGAGTGTTACCCTGACTAGTTCTTGTTTCTGGTACTGTTACGTGTCTCACTTGTCGTGATCCAGACTTGTGTAGATACTTGAGACGCAATGTAAGCCGTCAAAGGGCGCATCTAGTTTCTCTTTCTGGTGGTCCTTCTCTGTCACGCCCCGAACCGATAGCAGCGGGAAGCGATGCTCGGAACGTGGCAGTTAACAGTCATGATAACAAGAGCGGAAGTAAAACCACGATTAAACACAAGGAGGCCACAGACACACATTGAAAATACGAGCTCTTATTAATATTAAAAATATCACTTAACAATATTAGATTCAAATTAAATGAGGAAATAACAAGGGAGAAGAAAAAGAAATAACCAGACTCACGACACTAGCTAGACTCAAGAAGGTAAAAAGACAGACTCCGATCTCTATGTTCCAGGTTCACTCGATCGCATCGATCCGATTCCCATTTACAATGTTCCGTTTACCGCGTTACCTGAAAAGGATTAGAAGTAGGGGTGAGCAAGAAGCTCAGTAGGATTTATACTCTATCGTCAGGCATAGTTTAAATGATTAACCAATTAATGAATATGCATGATTAATGCGAGAAAATAAGCAGAACTAAATAATCACTAAGATAGAAAGAGTAACGATAATTAAATGGAAGAAATAGTTGCATGTCGATATATCAAGCAAGATTAACAAGATTTTCTACTGAATGGCCATTTACAAGTCAATTTCGAGTCATGTCAAGCAAGCAAGCAAGTACTTCACGCTTTAAGCATGAATAATAAGTTTCACGAGAATGTGGAATGTCGTAAACCCAACACGCTAGATAGTACCGGTGCCAAATGCCACATCTAGTCATTCTCCTCCCCAGGGGATCAAGTACTTTTCGGGTGCTCCTCCCAGGACCAGACTGGGCCCTTCATTTGTTTGCCTTGGCATTGATTTTTGTTTGGATCACAGATCCCATGAATCTACACATCCACAATATTTAATGGCCAAGAGTTCCAAGGTCAAGTTCATGTAGTCAAGGTAAAGGACGTAAGAATAATGATTCTTAAGAGTCCAAACAATAAGCTCATTGATGATCAATAGACCTAACAATAGGTCAAGCCACGAAATACCATAGCCTAGATAGGCTAGAGTAGCTCACATAATTCGAAATCATGAAATAATCACTTTCTGGAAAACTGTAATATACACGGTCAGTAATGGGCCGCTCAATAGTTATACGGTCCATTAAGGGCCGCCTGTCATATGTACGGGCCATACGGGGCCGTATTAAAGATATGCGGTCCAAGAGAATCCGCATACGGTTTGAACGGTCATAATCCAGCCGCACCACCCGGGCTTGGCTAGAAGGCTAAGGAATCACCCTATTAGACTCCGGGCTGCCAAAGATAGGGTAAAGCTAAGCCAGGGCCTAGTCTACTGTCTATTGGTAAGTCTAGGGCTTAATGGTTGGGTCGAAGATTGATCAAGGTTAATCAACCAACACTTAATGGCATAAGCCAGGTATATGCGGTTGTCATTGGGCCGCCTATAAGGATATGCGGTCCACTACTGGCCGCACATGCCTCTCTTAGCCCAATTCGATCCAAGACTTATAACCATCAGTTCAGTCACGTAAATCAGAGTTTCTGGTGGTTCATTAGGTTCTTAGCAGGGATATACAGAGATCCCAAGACGATGTTAAGTCCGCCGGATAGAGTGTCCGGGGGTAAGTTCAAGGCTAGCACGCTAATAGGGCTAATGACTTATTGAAAGTCGATAAATTGGTCAAACCATTCTAATGGGGTAGAATGGCTGTCATGCAACCTAATATTCATTTTAGCCCTAATTTCCATGTCAATTTATCAAGGATCATGATTTACATTAATTTAATTGCCAAAAAGATGAATCAAGATGATAATGATAATGAACAAGATCATGTGGGAATAAATAGCATGTATTTTACAGAAATTTACTTGCATGATTTACCATTTATCATATGGGTTTCTAGTTTACTAATTATCCATTTAGACACTAATATGAATCATATAGAACTAGTACTAAGTCAATTACTGCATAGATAAACGGTTCTTGAAAGACCTTACATCTACTAGGCTAACAGGGGCTGAAGGGGTTGTTTCTGGATTGCAGGAAGTTGGACGGCCAGGGGCATGTCCGCCCATGGGGTTGGGCGGTCAGTAGAGAACCGCCCAAGGGGTTGGGCGTTCAGGTGAGAACCGCCCATCCCTGGGTTATGTGGTCACAGGGATGGCCGCCCATCCAGATGTGTGGTCGTCTGGGTGGCCGTTCATCCTGCCAGGGGATATGTGGTCACTTGAAGACCGTTCATCTAGATATGTGGTTAGATGAGGGCCGCCCATCCCAGGATGTGTGATCATGTAGGGACCGCCCATCCTGGTTATGTGGTCTCTGGGAGACCGTTCATCCAGGACATGTGGTCTATCGTAAGACCGTCCAAGTATAGTAAAAACCCGATTAAACCAACCCTTGCCCGCCCCGACGGGGGTTTTAAGGGTTACAATAAAACTCGAAATTCGAAGAGTATACAACATGGAATTTAGGGCTTTTACTACCAATAGAAAGAGCATGAATCAATTTCATGTTTACAGCATGAAATCATAACTTAATCGAAAAAGGAACAAAGTTAACCCTAATTTAACATGCTTCTACTAAACCTCAAAATATTCACAGGATATTACACAATATTTAGGGCTTCATATACCAAAAGAAAGAGGACTGGATGCTGAACATTTTGATATATTACTTGAGGTTTGAGCCCGAGAGAACCTACCTCAATCAGGGAAGAAAGGAAGAAAAAGGAACAAGACGCGCTAGGTACCCCCCGTCAGAGATCACTAGAATTCGCCCTCGTCCAAGGTTCTCGTCGGCCGCAACAGCTTCCAAATGAAACTAGGGTTCCTAAGGAGCATTTTTATAGGTCGCACACCTTCTAGGGTGTTCTATACAGGGAGAATTCGACCACGCAAGTCGAGTCAATGTGAACACCGCCGTAATTGTTGACGCGCCAAAACTCTGCTGATTGCATCACTTAGGGTTAGGGTTTCGGGAGATTAGCAGAGGGGAAATGATCCTCTCATCCTAGCCTTTCATTTGCCACCGAATTGGGCTCATTTGATTGAGTATTGGGCTCGAATTTGGCGTTTTAAGGTATGGTTAACTAAGTGTTTAATTTGGGTTTAAACCACTAATTCGGCCTACTTACAGATTTTATTTGGGTTGGCCACAGAAGTAAAGTTTGTTAAACGTATTATCCTCTACAAGAATATAATTTTTCTGGATTTTTATAAAATAGTCGAAATATAACTTATTCTATTTATTAAGGAATTATTCTATTAATTGCTAATTAACTTCTAAAAAAAATCGGGGTATTACATCCTCCCCCACTTTAAGGAATTTGGTCCCCAAATTCGTCGGGTATTACCAATTATTTGAATATTTGAACTAAGATGATCTTATTTATCAAAATAATATGTTAATCATACAACTAATGACGAAAGAATTTAGCTACAGCTAGGGATAAAAGAGAACAATACCATATATAATTCTTCATTCGATAGAAGTTGGTTCCGATTCTTCTTATATTTTTGCTTGTGGAAGTAACTTAAGATAGCTAGCCATTTTATGATCCTGATTTCCGCAACGCAGACACGCTCCGCTCCTTCGCCAGCACTCCTTTACGAGATGACCAAGTTTGTGACAGTACAAACATTTCATTTGCGTAATATTGCTCTTCTTCTTCTTATTACTTCAGGTTTCTTTACGACGGACTCGCCAGCCTCTAGCGGAACCGAATCCTAGCTTACCCATGGAACCACTCGCTTTCATTTTAAGAATGGCTTAGAGACCTGCAAAATAATTATATGGTTAACTTTTTCATTACCCTTACGCGTAACACAACGCAATCTTCTATATATTTTATTACTTAACCCAAGATACTACCCAATCTCACCAGGTGACAGGGGATGACATGGGTCTTAAGATTTAGGGTAACCTATACTCTTAGACAAAATCCAAGGACTCAGACAACGGAGGCTCTGATACCACCTCTGTCACGCCCCGAACCGATAGCAGCGGGAAGCGATGCTTGGAACGTGGCAGTTAACAGTCATGATAACAAGAGCGGAAGTAAAACCGCGATTAAACACAAGGAGGCCACAAACACACATTGAAAATACGAGCTCTTATTAATATTAAAAATATCACTTAACAATATTAGATTCAAATTAAAGGAGGAAATAACAAGGGAGAAGAAAAAGAAATAACCAGACTCACGACACTAGCTAGACTCAAGAAGGTAAAAAGACAGACTCCGATCTCTAGGTTCTAGGTTCACTCGATCACATCGATCCGATTCCCATTTGCAACGTTCCGTTTACCGCGTTACCTGAAAAGGATTGGAAGTAGGGGTGAGCAAGAAGCTCAGTAGGATTTATACTCTATCGTCAGGCATAGTTTAAATGATTAACCAATTAATGAATATGCATGATTAACGCGAGAAAATAAGTAGAACTAAATAATCACTAAGATAGAAAGAGTAACGATAATTAAATGGAAGACATAGTTGCATGTCGAGATATCAAGCAAGATTAACAAGATTTTTTAGTGAATGCCCATTTACAAGTCAATTTTGAGTCATGTCAAGCAAGCAAGCAAGTACTTCACGCTTTAAGCATGAATAATAAGTTTCACGAGAATGTGGAATGTCGTAAACCCAACACGCTAGATAGTACCGGTGTCAAATGTCACACCTAGTCATTCACCTCCCCAGGGGATCAAGTACTTTTCGGGTGCTCCTCCCAGGACCAGACTGGGCCCTTCATTTGTTTGCCTTGGCATTGGTTTTTGTTTGGATCACAGATCCCACGAATCTAGACATCCACAATATTTAATGGCCAAGAGTTCCAAGGTCAAGTTCATGTAGTCAAGGTAAAGGACGTAAGAATAATGATTCTTAAGAGTCTAAACAATAAGCTCATTGATGATCAATAGACCTAACAATAGGTCAAGCCACGAAATACCATAGCCTAGATAGGCTAGAGTAGCTCACATAATTCGAAATCATGAAATAATCACTTTCCGGAAAACTGTAATATACACGGTCAGTAATGGGCCGCTCAATAGTTATACAGTCCATTAAGGGCCGCCTGTCATATGTACGGGCCATACGGGGCCGTATTAAAGATATGCGGTCCAAGAGAATCCGCATACGGTTTGAACGGTCATAATCCAGCCGCACCACCCGGGCTTGGCTAGAAGGCTAAGGAATCACCCTATTAGACTCCGGGCTGCCAAAGACAGGGTAAAGCTAAGCCAGGGCCTAGTCTACTGTCTATTGGTAAGTCTAGGGCTTAATGGTTGGGTCGAAGATTGATCAAGGTTAATCAACCAACACTTAATGGCATAAGCCAGGTATATGCGGTTGTCATTGGGCCACCTATAAGGATATGCGGTCCACTATTGGCCGCACATGCCTCTCTTAGCCCAATTCGATCCAAGACTTATAACCAGCGGTTCAGTCACGTAAATCGGAGTTTTTGGTGGTTCATTAGGTTCTTAGCAGGGATATACAGAGATCCCAAGATGATGTTAAGTCCGCCGGATAGAGTGTCCGGGGGTAAGTTCAAGGCTAGCACACTAATAGGGCTAATGACTTATTGAAAGTCGACAAATTGGTCAAACCGTTCTACTGGGGTAGAATGGCTGTCATGCAACCTAATATTCATTTTAGTCCTAATTTCCATGTCAATTTATCAAGGATCATGATTTACATTAATTTAATTGCCAAAAAGATGAATCAAGATGATAATGATAATGAGCAAGATCATGTGGGAATAAATAGCATGCATTTTACAGAAATTTACTTGCATGATTTGCCACTTATCATATGGGTTTATAGTTTACTAATTATCCATTTAGACACTAATATGAATCATATAGAACTAGTACTAAGTCAATTACTGCATAGATAAACGGTTCTGGAAAGACCTTACATCTACTGGGCTAACAGGGGCTGAAGGGGTTGTTTCTGGACTGCAGGGAGTTGGATGGCCAGGGGCATGACTGCCCATGGGGTTGGGCGGTCAGTAGAGAACCGCCCAAGGGGTTGGGCGTTCAGGTGAGAACCGCCCATCCCTAGGTTATGTGGTCACAGGGATGGCCGCCCATCTAGATGTGTGGTCGTCTGGGTGGCCGTTCATCCTGCCAGGGGATATGTGGTCACTTGAAGACCGTTCATCTAGATATGTGGTTAGATGAGGGCCGCCCATCCCAGGATGTGTGGTCATGTAGTGACCGCCCATCCTGGTTATGTGGTCTCTGGGAGACCGTTCATCCAGGACATGTGGTCTATCGTAAGACCGTCCAAGTATAGTAAAAACCCGATTAAACCAACCCTTGCTCGCCCCGACGGGGGTTTTAAGGGTTACAATAAAACTCAAAATTTGAAGAGTATACATCATGGAATTTAGGGCTTTTACTACCAATAGAAAGAGCATGAAAAACTCTACGAGATGCATGAATCAATTTCATGTTTACAGCCTAAAATCATAACTTAATCGAAAAAGGAACAAAGTTAACCCTAATTTAACATGCTTCTACTAAACCTCAAAATATTCGCAGGATATTACACAATATTTAGGGCTTCATATACCAAAAGAAAGAGGACTGAATGCTGAACATTTTGATATATTACTTGAGGTTTGAGCCCGAGATAACCTACCTCAATCAGGGAAGAAAAGAAGAAAAAGGAAGAAGACGCGCTAGGTATCCCCCGTCAGAGATCACTGGAATTCGCCCTCGTCCAAGGTTCTCGTCGGCCGCAGCAGCTTCCAAATGAAACTAGGTAAGGAGCATTTTTATAGGTCGCACACCTTCTAGGGTGTTCTATGCAGGGAGAATTCGACCACGCAAGTCGAGTCAATGTGAACGCCGCCGCAATTGTTGACGCGCCAAAACTCTGCCGATTGCATCACTTAGGGTTAGGGTTTCGGGAGATTAGCAGAGGGGAAATGATCCTCTCATCCTAGCCTTTCATTTGCCACCGATTTGGGCTCATTTGATTGAGTATTGGGTTCGAATTTGGCGTTTTAAGGTATGGTTAACTAAGTGTTTAATTTGGGCTTAAACCACTAATTCGGCCTACTTACAGATTTTATTTGGGTTGGCCACAGAAGTCAAGTTTGTTAAACGTGTTATCCTCTACAAGAATATATTTTTTCTGGATTTTTATAAAATAGTTGAAATATAACTTATTCTATTTATTAAGGAATTATTCTATTAATTGCTAATTAATTTCTAAAAAAATCGGGGTATTACATTCTCTCTCCTGTCACTTGGAAATGTTGAGGTTTATTCTATTGGTAGATTTAGTTCCTGACGCTCGTGTTTAAATTGAATTGGCATCATAGTTAGCTATTACTGTTTAGATAGTTTTACAATTTTACAAATGCATGCTTTACTGTTGCTTTCTTTGTTTAGTTGCGAGATAGGGATCCACGTGACCTCTACTGAGTCTAGTTGTGAGACTCACCCTTACTTTTCCAGGTGAGCAGCAGCAGCCGTCTTTCGCAGCTTCCCGTGGTTTTGACGGCATGTTGTAATGCCAGCAGTGGTTTGTCAGTAGGTTGTTAGTGGTCTTTTGCCTTCCCCTGTACACTTTTGACCGGGGTATGCCCCGTGTAGTTGTATATTTTGACTCTTGTACAGTTGTTGGACTTGTATATTTTGTGGATCTGGACTATTATATAAATTATCACTCTGATATTTAAATTGCTTCCGTTTATAGTTCAAATTGTTGCTATAATTAATATTACGCGCGTGAAATTCCAATTCGTTATGCATCCCCTCGACAAAACCCTCTGACCCTTACGGGGCCTCATCAGCATCTTGGGTGGCTTCCCCGAGTTCTTGGTATCGGTTTACCGGTATCCGGATCTCCGGGTCATTACAGTTGGTATCAGAGCGGTGTTGAGGTTATGTATAAGGAATCGAAATTGCATTAGTCCAGAATAAGTCCATGTGAGTCTTCTACGGCTGACTTAGGATGTTTTTCATGATTACTGATGAGTTTTCTGTTGTTATGTGTCTTCTAGATTAAAATGCCGCATAGAAGAAGAGCCCATGTTCCTAGGGAGGAAAGTGGTACCTCTCCTCCTCCTGCTAATGTGCCAGCTCGAGTCCAAGCTGATCCTGCTCCCCAAGACGATTTGCCGCCAGGTGGTCGTGGCAAGGCATTAAAAGAATTTCTGCTATTCCATCCACCAACCTATGAAGGGCAGGCAGATCCTGATGTAGCCAGAGTGTGGCTAGATGCAACCGAGCGTGTATTTCGTTCTATGGAGTGCACGGAAGATGAAAAAGTGATGCTGGCTACATTTCAATTGCAAGGAGCAGCACTCGCGTGGTGGACCACGGAGTGGGAAGTTGCTTTTCGATCTCGTCTGCTTCGTCAGATTACTTGGAAGGAATTTGTCACGTCTTTTGAGCGTACTTATAGTCCAGCTTATCTCAGGGTGGACAAGATGTATCAATTCATGGAGTTGGCTCAGGGTGACATGACTGTGCTGCAATACCGTAACAAGTTCTTGGAATTGGGTCGATATGCACCTCATATCCTTGCCGATGAAGGTTTGAAAACCGAGCAATTTCTGCGGGGGTTGAAAGCAGAATTAAGGCAGCCCTTGATTGCAACCCGAGTAGCAGAGAAGGATGCGGCGTATCAGACAGCTGCGGCATTAGAACTAGATATGGCAAGATCCCGAGGGCGTACCCAAGTTGACTCAGTCCAACCCAGTGTGCAGCATCAACAGGTCAGTCAGCCGACTGTGACAGGAGTCCAATCTTCTGCCCCTACTGCTAGTGACACCTCTTTTTCCAAGTCCATGTTCAAGAAGACGTTCAAGAAGTTTAAGAAGCGGTATGACCAGCAAGCCTCTTCTAGTACCGTGCAACAAACATCACCTTCTTCCCTGCGATAAGGATCAATGGCTAGTCAGCCGAGACCTTGTCCGAGGTGTGGTGGATATCATCCAGGCAAGCCTTGTTCAATGCCGATGGTTTGTTTTCGTTGTGATCAACTGGGGCATGTGGTTCGAGACTGTCCTTAGAGGCCTAAACCGGTTCAGTTCTCTCAGTTCTCCCAACCATAGCCGTCTCAGTTCAGACCTCCTCCACCACCACAATCTCAGCAATATTATCCTCAAGCTTTAGTGTCTTCATCCCAACAGTCTACTGCAGCTTGCAGGAAACAAAAAGGGAAGGTCTCGCATATAACTCGTGCTGAAGTTGTGGCATCTCATCTAGTAGAAAGTACGATTATGATTTATGGTCATGCAGCTCGTGTTCTATTTGATTCAGGTGCTTCTCATTCATTTATTTCTGAAGACTTTATTACCTGTATTGAGGAGCCGACATCCGAAATGACTTGTGAGTTACTTGTGGAATTACCTTCTGGGGATTTCATGTTCACACCTCTTTGCTTAGAAGAGACTCCCATTGTGATTGGCAATCAGCAGTTGCCAGCCAGATTATATGCTTTGTAGCTGATGGATTATGATATTATTCTGGGCATGGATTGGTTAGAAGAGTATGGAGCCATGGTTGATTGTAGATCGAAGAAAGTCTATTTTCAGCCACATGGGAAACCAACATTCTACTTCCAAGGTATTCGATCTCGTTCTTCTCGCTTGATTATTTCTACTATTCGAGCATGTAGATTACTTAATGCAGGTTGTGAGGAATTCTTGGCTTCCGTGGTTGCTGTTGAGACACCACAGCATGACATCAATGATATTCCTGTGGTTTGTGAATTTTCTGATGTGTTTCCTGATGTGTTACCAGACTTACCTCCTCATCGAGAGATAGAAATGGTGATTGAATTAATTCCAGGTACGGCACCTTTAGCAAAGGCACCTTACCATATGGCTCCAGCTGAATTGAAAGAATTGCGAGCATAGCTGTTAGAATTGTTGGAAAAAGGCTATATCCGTCCAGGCTTTTCTCCATGGGGTGCTCCAGTTTTATTTGTGAAGAAGAAAGATGGAAACCTGAGACTGTGTATTGATTACAGACAGTTGAATCAGGTGACTATCAAGAACAAGTATCATTTGCCCAGGATTGATGATTTGTTTGACCAACTTCAGTCAACTACTGTCTTTTCACGGATTGATCTTTGATCTGGCTATTTCCAATTGAGGATTCAGGAATCTGATGTGGAAAAGACTACTTTTAGCACGCAATATAGTCATTATGAATTTTTGGTTATGCCGTTTGGTAACCAATGCTCCAGTAATTTTTATGGACCTGATGCAGCGTGTGTTTCGTCCATATCTGGACCGGTTTGTGGTGATCTTTATGGATGATATTCGAGTCTATTCTGTAATGACCCGAGAATACGATTACCGGGAAAGACCCGATAACCCGAGACTCGAACTGCCGCCCACGAGCCGGGAGGGCTCGGAAGGGCTAAAAGGAGTGTGGAGGCATAAAGAAATAGGAAATAAAGTAGAACAATACAACAATTAACAGAAATAAATAAACAACTACTGCTACAACAGAGTCCAGTCCAACAGAAAGTACAGTCTAAAGCAGTAAAGCATACCACATGCCGAGTGAACACTCGACCCGGCGAGCTGGCAACTGAGGACCTCTGAACAGTATCCTCGAATCACGAGGAAGAACTGCTGCACCTGAAAAGCAGGGGTGAGTCTCCAAAACAGAGACTCAGCAGGGATCCCGCGGAACCCCAACTGAGAACAACGGCGGCACAGAAAGCTGTAACTACGAGAGCAACAGTAACAGCAGGAATAGTAAACCCGGTGGCCGGTCAAAACTCAACACTACAACTACTCCTACTGTACCAGAAACACACCCCGATCTCACGGTTGGGGGCTACCGAACCACACTAGTACCACTTACCAAAGTAAAAACCCATGGCAACGGCGCCGTAGCGGCCTGTCCCCCAGGACACGGTCGACCTGGACACGCTGTCCAAGGTGTGATCTCGACCACCCGGCCGCGGACACCGCACCAACAAGACGCAACCTTGGTAAAGCTACTAGCACCAGTCTCACGGCACGAAAACCGACACACGCGTCACGACGAGACAACCGAAACTCAACGGTCAACATGACCAAAAATGCGAAGGTCGAAGTCACAGAGACTGACTGACAGTCTGTCACTCCCGACTCGACAGGAGTACCTCCCACTAGAAGCAAGACCGGATGCGTCCACTGACGTCTTAGTCCGCGCCTCAGGTGTCTCCCTCGGGCCCAGCGGGAACTGAGACACCGTACAAGTAACCACAAAGTAAGTGACTAGCTAGGGTCACGCTCATCAACGCGTGTCCACTGCCCCCAACCACGTGTGCACACACAGACCATGCGTCCTAGGTCTGGCCTCTAACTAGTTTTCCCCTGGAGCCGGACTCCGGCTACAGACGAGGGGCCCGACGGAAATCAGTCTAAAAACTATCCTCAAGGTAGCCTCTCCACCACTCCCTGGTGGGTCCACTCGCGTGCACGTAGGCTACGACTAGTGGAGGGTCACTAAAGGAGTAGACTCTCAAATCAACGGAAAATAGCGTCCGAACCTGATGAAGTACGGGGACCGTCCCACGTACCAGCACCGTCGCACGGTGACCACAGTCAGAGAAGAAACGGGACTGCAAACCACGTGGTGCAGTCCAGAGGCTGGCGGTCCAACACAGGTGCGTCGCAGGCTCTGACCCACTAAACCCAACGGTCTTTGAGTCACGAGACTCGGGGTCAAGACCGTCGTATGCAACAGCACAAGGCCGTCAATCGAGTCTAATCTCTAGGTCTAAAACCACGGTAGCACGAGTACCGAGGCAGCTCACGAGCCGTCGAGACCATTCCCTCGAGAAGGTAATGGAGAAGCCGTCCAGCCCCAGGCAGGACAACTGGACTCACAGTCCAAGGCCTCACACAAGACCCACTCAGAAATCGCTTTCCGGAGAAACCGACGACGCACGGGGAACTCTCACCGCACGCACTCCGACACACGGTGACACGAATCGAGAGCGCTACACCCCGGGACCACACTGTACCATGACACCTGGCCCCGACGAAGTGCACAGCATCCGTCAGGCCACGGGTCGACACGTGGATCAAGAATCACACACCCGGGACTCGAATTGGTCAAAACGGAAACACGGGGTTAGACTGGCACATGGGCGGTTCATCTTGGGCCGCTCAAGGGACGTGCGGCTGGGGACGAGCCGCTCAAGAGATATGCGGCCAGGAAGGAGCCACACAAGTGCACTAATCGGACTAACCCAAAGAGAGGATAGGCGGTTAGGGCTGAGCCGCCCAAAGGGATGTGCGGCTAAAGGTAACCCGCACAACCCAACCGACCTACTACAGTGTCGGTCAAAGTGGTTTTGACCAAATCGCACAACCCGACCGACACCCAACTGTTGACCAAAGGTCAACGAGGACATGCGATCAGCGCCTGGCCGCACAAGCCCACGGAAAAACATGCGGCTGGGGACCAGCCGCCCAAGAGGGGACATGCGGACCTCACCTGGCCGCACATCACATGTGTGGTCTATCATCCGACCGCACAACCCCCAAAACCAGACGTGACATGCGGTGCGAAACCAGCCGCCCATACGATGGGCGGGCCCTGGTTCGACCGCCTAATCGTCATGGTGAGCAAACCCAGGGGTCACCTGATCGCGGTCTTTCCACTCCCCGTTCGTGCCGAGATGAAGGGGATACAGCCAAAACCACCCTGGCAATCACATGGACTCCGACCGAAGTCAAAATGATGCACGAATCACGAGAAACAGGTGATTCTACCGAATTTACTCAAAAAGGATTTCCGAGCTTCCCGGAGCCCTACCGGTCCAACGGGACCACCAATCGACACGAAATCAGGGGGGAAAGAACGCTCTTGCCCCAAGGAATCCGTTGACAGTAACCGATCTGGAAACCGTCGCCGTTTCCCGATGGACCCTACGAAACCTACAGAACTACGGTTTCGCTAGAACGAACCCAAACTCAGCCGTTTTCGAGCCGAACGACGTGCAATGACAGGAAAAATGGGTAGGACGCAGTAGTGTTCCGTCACCCTACCTCCACCGAAGAAATCCCGCGCCGAAGCGACTAATCCACGCCGAAAACCGCCTGGAACACGAACGACGCCATCTCGGAATCCACCGAGGGATCGCGCCCACTACCGCCTCGATCCTCACCCATCCTTGCCCGCATCCTCGCCCGCGCCGCCTCCACCTCGCCCCCGCCTCGCTCCGTCGGCCGCCGGAGAAGAGAGGGTAGAAGGAGAGCGTGAGAGAAGAGAGAGGGAGAGTGAGTGAGAAATGAGAGGGGAGAGAGAGAAAAGGGTTTATATAGGGAAATTCTGGAAATTCTGGAAAATACAAAAAAATAGAAAATCACATCGTCGCAATCCTCAGAATGTACTAATCGTGATGGTACCACCCGTGCCCAGGTGAACGACCCGGTTCACCCGCAACGGAGTTCCGCAAGGTTTGCCGAAACCCGCATGCGAAAATCGGAAAACACGCGGAAAAAGCAGCGGAACGCACTCCGGCCTCCGAAACAGCTCCGGATCGCGCCGATCCAAACATGAAAAATGTCCGAAACATCAATTCGGACACAACGGAGCCAGATTCACCGGAAACGCAGATCCGGGACCCGAGAAGAAAGATCAAAAAAATTCGGGGCATTACAGCCCTCCCCCCTTAAAGGAATTTTAACCTTGAAATTCAGGACGAGCACGGGAACAGGGGAAGAACGCCGTAACCCACTGACAACGTCGTCAGAACCCCAGCGTAGAAAACCACGGTTCACGCAAAAGCTCCAGACCTGAGGGACACAGCCAGGCTATAGATACGAACAACACCTCGCTCTACGCGCCGAGCACACCGGCCATCAGAGTAGGCACACACAAAGAACATAGTCCAGCGTCACCTCAGTCACAGCACAACGAAACACGGCACCGCAGCCATCAGCATGCCCATCGGGGAGACATAGTCCCCGACACGAGAAACAGCTGCCAATGCAACCCATGGTCGGCAGACGACCCAGACACCAGTTTCGCAAACCCGCCGACTGGTCTCACGCCCGACACAAAGGAACAGCCAAAGCTGAGCTCCCACTAGCTCACGCAGCCATCTCAACAGACCGCAACCAAAACATCGGCTCAGCACCAAAAACACCTTACTCATGGCAAGCTGAAAGCCAGACATAACACTGTGCCAACTCTGTCAGAAGATAAACTTCGAAAAAGTCCAAATCCCGTCCAGAAAGGCACACCTCAAAATCAGCCACCCAAGGCCTCGCTGGCACACGGCTCTCGCCACGCTCGATCCCTGACAACCAGCATCTTCTGTCTGTGAAAGACCATCCACTGGTCGCCAGATACACGTCAACGGGAAACCTCCGCTTGCTGAGGTTCTTCCTTCTTTCCTGGTCCTCCACTAGATCCGAAGGGAACATTCCAAACCTCGGCAAGCCATCCATCGACTCACACACAGACCGATACCACACCTCTAGCTGCACTCCTCTCGGACTCCGCATCCGAACTCAATCATCGCGCCAACTCGACCCTCTCAGGGGAGCACGATGAAACCAAATGACAAGATACTGGCGTCTTCGGTCATCGCCTCACTTGACTCAGACTTATAGGGGAACCATCCCATGCTGGTCACCAAACCAGAGATAACCATTGCGACACCAACGTCCCATCAAGGACCACCAATCTGACGCCAACCTCCCAAAAAGGTTTCCGCCCATAGGCGTCACTCTTCCGTCTGATCTCATCAGTTCCTTCATCTCAATTAATCCAAGTGGACACCTGCCAATCCCGATTCCGCCCTTACGATAGAGCCACGAGACACCACTTGAACAATTCACGGCACACATCTCTAGGGGAGAAAGCGCCAATCAAAATTACGGCAACCAGGTCGCCATCACCACGACCAATGCACAATGGGTCCTCAAACGACACAAATTCCATCACAATTGGGTCCCCACCGTCACAATCCAACACGACCATAACCAACCGACGCTGCCACGGTCGATGACGCTGTTAAGGCTCACCAGCCCCTGACAGCCACAGAGAGGGACCTCATAATCTGTCAGAGATCACTTATGCAAACACGATCTCATCCGAGGACACAACTTCCAACACAACTCGGGCACGAAGCCACCAACTCTGATCGTCACGTCCTCGACCTCCGTCAGGTGACATCCTCAACAACCCCATCCGGGTCTAACACCGACGCCTGACATGGCTTCCACCTCAGGAACAGGGTACTCATGCGGCGCCCTAGCCAGCACATTCCCCAACACTCCATCCTGCCAGTGCCAAGAACCCCGATACCTCAAGCAACGGCACGGCAACAACACGTCTCACACCGAGGAACCAATCCTCCAATGCTCAACGCAAACTCAGGAATCCGCCCGTAGCAACCAGCGCTACGATCCTGAACTAGTGGGTCACAAGCCCACCAGGCTTCCGCTGCGCACTCTGATCCGCGTGCACAGCCACAAATTCTCGAAAACACCGCCCAACCGGCACTCGTCCTTCTGGAAAAGCGCCAACACCCTTACACGACAAAGGAATGGGCACAACTTCTCATAGGCAACCACATTGCCAAGACAAGGAGCACGTCTCGCATGGACTTCATGGCACACAGAGGCCAATCAATCCGGACACATAATGCAAGACGACGAACCTTAGACAAACACAATCCCTCCAACCAAAGGAGAAACCAAACGCACTTCCGACCAATGGAAGAACTCCACGCTCGACCTGACCTCGAATCTTGCGCACGCTGGGAACAGCACTTTCCAACGCCGAGAAAACCATTACCTCGCCAGGTCAGCGCCTCCGACACACTCGACGAGTGTCACGTCGGACCACAATCACATCATCTCTCGATGCACCACCGCTGCAATTCCTCAAACTGCAATGCACCGAACCAAGAGCCGCAACACGAACCATAACGATAACCGCCGACGTGTAAGGGTTCGCACAGCACCTACGGGCGACGCAGCGGATAACAAAAAATTAATTTACCCGATCCCGGTGTTATGGAAAGCTTAATCTGTGCTCTAATCGGTGTTTCTAATACCCTAATTACGGGTTGCGTGTTTCACCTTGCGCGGAACGACGCTGTCCGCTAAGCCCGATGCAGAAAAACCGAACCGCACAGCTGTACGGCCTCTAGAGATGATCCACACGGATCCTTGCGCAGCGACGGTACCTCCCCGGCACGACCTTCCCCAGCTCAATCACCTTCAGGAGAGAGAGAGAGAGCAAGAGGGAGAAAGGGGGAGGTTAATCCTCTCCCTTAAGCTTAATGCTTGTTAGCTTAAGGGAAGGAAGGAAGCAAGAGTTCGAATGAACTCACGTATGTGGCTATATATAGAGTTTAGGTTTATTAGAAAAGGGTTTTAAAAGACCAAAACTGTATATATGTCCTTTATCATATTATACATATGTATTAGACTCCGTTTACACTCCTTTCCAAAAGGAATTAAATGGAAATAATACATACACTTGTATAATAATTATCCGTCACCCAAGAATCTATTGTGTGTGATCCTCTAGGCCCATAGTCACTCTAGTTTAAGGTCCATTAACTTCTAATTCCCAATTAGAAGTAAATTAAATGTATTCTTCACTTCTACTAGAGCCGAACAATAGTTTAATTTATTCCGAACCTTTGATCACGTTGGGTCAAGTAAATCCGCGTGATCCTAGATGACCCCGGGTTTAAACCAACCTGTCTGGTACCTGTAAGTCCACAGTTACCGCATCGATATAATCCCTCGCTCCTTCTATGAGTCTGGTACGATCGAGGGTACGGTTTCTGTCAAACCCCATGATCGTGCCATTTGACTATGACCTCCTTAAAGTGTATGACGTCCGTTCTAAACGAACTCACACGACCCTGGCCAGGGATTTAACGGAGCGTCAATGTCATGACCCATTAACTGTCTGATATATACCCGACAGTGAGCGATCCCCTCTTGACCATTGATGATCTTCACACGTATCCTGGAGTGGTTAATGACTCGGTAACTCATGACTTATGGTTAAAGTCACTTAGCTAAGTAATTAAACCATTCCAGTCCTCGTGTAAGATCCGATCAATGTCTCAGGTCAAAGGACCAACGATGCTACTGAGACCGTTGGATCTTCAGTTGACATTAGGTATAATCAACCATCTGAAGATCCAATAGCGGATCAGTTCAGTGTACATCCTCCAAGGACATACACCTACACATATGTGTTGGTGTCCCGCACCAATGACCATGAGACTGGTCACTGACACATCATGTGTACTGGTTTAATAGGTAATCAAAGTCCCCGAGTGATTACCCTCCAACCAGGAACAGTTTAAGGTATGTGTACATGTAAAGTCAATCTCATGTTCGAGATCCCATCTCGAGCTGACTTTACAACCACATATTCTAGGGACAACGTAAAGTAACACAATCGCATATTTACGCTCAAACACCACTTTATTAATGAACAAGATCGTACAACTATTGGGTCTACCCGACCCGAAATTGGCCTTTAGCACACCAACACTAACAATCTCCCACTTGAACTACAGTCAATTGCCCACAACTTTGAGGCCCATCTTATCCCGATGACGCTCAAATACAGTCTGTGTCAAAGGCTTAGTCAGTGGATCTGCTATGTTGTCTTCTGACGGTACACGCTCTACCGCCACATCTCCACGATCAACAATCTCCCGAATAAGGTGAAAGCGCCTGAGAATATGCTTTGACCTTTGGTGAGATCTCGGTTCCTTCGCCTGGGCGATGGCCCCATTATTATCACAAAATAATGGGATGGGAGCTGTTATCTCGGGAACTACGCCGAGTTCCAAGATGAATTTCTTCATCCAGATGGCTTCTCCAACTGACTGCCCCTCCATTCAACATGAATACAAATTCAGACATGGATTTACAGTTATCTGTATCTGACTGGAAACTAGAATCTGTGTAAGCTCTAAGCTATAGGTCATCTCCTCCATAAAGCAGAAAAAGATCATTAGCCCTTCGCAGGTACTTAAGGATGCCCTTTACTGCCTTCCAGTGCTCTTCGCCTGGATTTACCTGATATCTACTGACAATGCTTAAAGCATTGACAACATCAGGCCGTGTACATAGCATTGCATACATGATTGACCCTATCGCCGAAGCATAGGGTACCTTATTCACGTGTGTCACCTCCTCAGAAGTTTTAGGACTTATCCCCTTGGATAGGCCAATTCCATGTCTCATGGGAATGAGACCTCTCTTGGAATTTTTCATCCTAAACTTTTTGAGGATAGTGTCTATGTACATGGATTGGGATAATCCTAGCATCCTTTTAGATCTATCTCGATAGATCCTTATGCCCAGCACATAGGATGCTTCTCCCAAATCCTTCATGGAGAAGGTCTTGGACATCCAAGACTTGGTTGATGTCAACATCTCTACATCATTCTCAATGAGTAAGATGTCATCAACATAAAAGACCAAGAAGGTCACTGAGCTCCCACTGACATTCTTGTAAACACAGGGTTCATCTTCATTCCGAATGAAGTTGAAAGATTTGACAGCCTCGTCAAATCTTAAGTTTCAGCTTCTAGATGCCTGCATTAATCCATAAATGGACCTTTAAAGTTTGCATACCTTATTAGGATGTAGCTTGGAGGTGAATCCTTCAGGCTGTACCATGTACACCTCTTCTGACATATTTCCATTAAGAAAAGCTGTCTTCACATCCATTTGCCAGATCTCATAATCCAGATATGCAGCAATGGCAAGGAGGATTCTGATTGACTTAACCATGGCTACTGGCGAAAACATCTCGTCATAGTCAATGCATTGCCTTTGACGATATCCTTTCGCCACTAGTCTAGTCTTGTATGTGTCAATCTGTCCATCTGCACCGATTTTCCTTTTAAAAATCTATTTGCAGCCGATAGGGACCTTCCCTCCGGGTACATCAACTAAGTTCTAAACTTTGTTGGTGTACATGGACTGGATCTCTGAATCCATTGCCTCTTACCATTTCTCGGAGTCTACACTACGGATCGCCTCCTGGTACGACTGAGGATCATCATCCTCATCGATACGTACCTTAGAGGACCCCTCTGAGACATGTCCAATCTCTCAGGTTCTCTCGGTAGCCTACCAGATCTCCGTAGTGTCAATGTTTCACTTTGAATAGGGTCAACCGATACCGTCTCATCTAATGAGTTTGTGCCTATGGGTTGTGGTTCTTGGACCTCGTCCAATTCTATCTGACTCCCACTGTTTTTCTGGAGTAGATATTCTCTTTTCAGAAATACAGCTCTCTTGGCCATTAAGACCCTTTGCTCAGAAGGGTGATAGAAATAATATCCAAACGTCTCCTTTGGATATCTCACAAATCTACACTTATCGGTTCTCAACTCAAGCTTATCACTCTCGTTCTTCTTTACATGAGCAGGACACCCCCAAATTTTAATGTGATTAAAATTTAGTTTCTTGCCCTTCCATATCTCATATGGTATAGAAGGAACTGATTTACTTGAGATCATATTCAATAAATAAGCCGCAGTCTCTAACGCATAGCCCCAGAGAGACAAGGGTAGTCCTGACATAGACATCATGGATCGGACCATGTCTAACAAGGTCTTGTTTCTCCTTTCGGATACACCATTGTGCTGTGGTGTATACGGTGGTGTCCACTGAGAAACTATTCCATGGTCTTTAAGATAAGAAGTGAATTCATGGCTTAAGTATTCACCTCCTCGATCCGATCGAAGAGCCTTAATACTTTTGCCAGTCTGTTTCTCTACTTCATTCTTGTATTCCTTAAACTTCTCAAAGGCTTGTGACTTATGTCTCATTAAATACACATAGCCATATCTAGAGAAGTCATCAATAAAAGAAATGAAATAGAGATAACCTCCTTTTGCTTCTATGGACATGGGTCCACACACATCCGAGTGTATGAGCTCGAGAAGGTCAACAGCCCTCTCTCCATGTCCACCAAAGGGAGCCTTAGTCATTTTCCCCATGAGACACGACTCACAGGTATCAAATGACTTGTATTCGAATGAATTCAAATACCCATTTGAGTGTAAGTGAGAGACTCTTTTCTCACCTACATGACCAAGTCTGCAATGCCATAGATATGCAGAATTCACTTCATCAGCATTGGAAATTTACATAACATTAGAACGTGTATCTAATACATATAGACCATTGACTAATGAACTATTGGCTATAACCAAACCATTATTCATTATAGAGCACCCAGTGCTATTAAAAGCCAATGTATATCCAATGTTATACAAGCCAGAGATTGAAATAATGTTCTTAATAATATCAGGAACATAATAACAGTCATTCAGCTCCAGAATGACTCCTGAAGGTAAACTGAGGCGTGCAGTCCCGACATCTTTGGCAGAAACCAAAGCTCCATTGCCCATCCTCAGTTCAATCTCCTTTTTGTCCAATCGCCTTCTATTTGCTAGCACCTGCACAGAATTGCAGATATGAGATGCACATCCAGTATCCAATACCCATGATGTGGATTCCATATATGACAAATTAAGGTCTATGACAAAAATACCTTCATTTAGAATTACCTTGCAATTCCTTTTCCAATGCCCAGTTTCCCCGCATCGAAAACATTTGTCTTCCTTTTCATTCTTCTTGCCCTTCCCTTTGTCAACTTTGGCGAGTTGCTTACCCGTGACCTTTTTCTTTCCCTTCCCTTTGTTACTCGTAGTGGATATTTGAGAGGCCTTCCTTTTCTTGTTGGCCCGGCCAATAACCATTACAGACGAAGATGGTTTATCTTTCTGCATAGTTCCTTCAGCACTCTTTAACATATTGAGCAGCTCTGGGAGAGTTGCTTCAATCCTGTTCATGTTAAAGTTCATGATGAAGGAAGAAAAAGGAATCGGGCAATGACTGGAGTATAAGATCAATGCATAGTTCAAGATCCAACTTGAACCCCAATGCATTGAGTCTTTCAATCCACTCCATCATTTTCAGTACATGGGCCTGCACTGATGAACCCTCAGACACCCGTGTCCTGAAAAGCCTTTTTGAGATGTCATACCTCTCAATCCTACCCTGCTCCCCGAAGAGCTGGCGTAGATTGAGAAGTATACTTCTACAATCAGTCTTTTCAAATTACCTCTGTAGCTCGGGAGCCATAGAGGCCAACATGTAACATTGGACAAGTGATGAGTCCTCAGATCACTTGGCATAAGTCAGTAACTCGCCCTCGTCGACATCAGGAGCTGACTCAGAATGAACCGTGTCCAACACGTACGCAATCTTTTCGGCGGTAAGGACTATGCGTAGATTACGCAGCCAATCCGAGTAGTTCGGTCCAGTTAATCTATTTGCATCCAAGATGCCGCGGAGGGGGTTGGACGACGACATTATAATCTGGATAAGAAATAAAAGACAACTTAGCATGTGTTCAAATTCTAACTTAGATGTGGTTTTCTATCTTAGTTAGTCCCACTATTTTTCGATCGAACTATATAACCCTCAGTATATAGAACGGGAGATCAACGAGATCTACCTAGTGGGTCGGAATCCCAACGAGACTGATGTACGACCTTGTGGAAAGCACAACAAGCCATACACCATCTCAAGGGCAGTCAACAAGCACTTGCATCTAATGCAATATCCGATATTCGGCCCCCGAGAAATCATCCCCTTGTGGAAAGCACAACAAAGGATATTCTTGGTTAGATCTAACCATCATTACTTCATAGCAATGAGTTCATGACCCGACCCTTGTGGAAAGCACAACAAGGCCGAGTTCAATTTCTCACCCCATTGAGGCCAAGCCTTGGAGCTTAATCCCGCCCCCAAACTCATGGACCTTGTGGAAAGCACAACAAATCCATGAAATGAAGACGTTCATTCACTCCATAATGATGGAGGGCCACGACGACTCCTAGAGCCACGCTTACCAGATCTAAAATTTAATCGCGAGGGAATTTAATTTTATCTTGATCTCACCCTAGGTGGTAATATAAATATATCCAATATATTTACCGTACCTAGTAGTTTGCACAAAATAAATGCATCCAATGCAAAATAAACGCAAGTGATCATGGACTTTAACCCTAATGTAACTAAGACATCCGGCCCGCTTCCGAAGCAGCTGGATCGTCCTCATCGGGTGTGCTCCGCGCTTTCAAACTCCGACGCCGCATCAATTTCAACTTTTACACGGCACGCAGGCCGAAAAAATTAAATTACATGTGACTCAAATTCCAGCAACCCTCAGGGCGAGTACAACAATTGAGGAAGATAGAAGTACATTAGAATTTTAACAGAGAGAGAAAGGAGGTTCGCAGACCCCAATTAATTACATTAATCCAAGTCCATGATCACTTGTCAACCCATTCAAATAAAATCAATCAAGGTTTATTTTCTGAAAATAATCCTTACTTTGAATTTAAAAATGGGATGTGCAAACAAAAACAGGCTAGCTTTATTTAATTTTAAAAATCAAAGCATGATTAACTAAAATTAAACATACAAGCAGGCCAATACAAGGTAAATAAAGTAACGCACGTAAAGAACCATCATTTTCTATAGGGGCATCTAATTGAGATAATTAATTAAATTTAAATTTAAATTTAATTATCCAATAATCAAATTTAAATTCAAAATTTAAACATGCTAATAATTTAAATTTAAATTCAAACTAATTATCCAATAATTTTTGTTTGAAAATAAATTTAAAATAATGTAATTATCCTCAATTAGTAATTTTCTAAAATTTAAAATTTGAATTTAACAATTATCTAATAATTAAAATTCAAATAATTGAATTTTCCACATTTAACTTCAACAAAATTTAAAATTTGAATTTTCTAATTATCTAATAATTAAAAATTCAAAAATTAAAATTTACTGAAGTAACTTCAATTATTACCATTTTATCCCAAGGTAAATAGTAATTATCTCACCTCGGTAAATTCAACACGGTTAAATAAAAATTAACTTTTGACATTTACCATCGAGATAACACTATTAACCTACTCCATAAAATTCAATTTAATTTTCTGTGCATTTCCATATATATATACCATATATATATATTAATGTCTTAGCACAATAAATTAAAAACAAGTAAAGCAATTTTTTTAAAATTAAAAAAAAACTGTTGGCAGGCGCTGGGCGCGCCGCCCACGCGCGACGCGTGGGCGGACGCGCCCGCGCCCGCGCCCGCCCCCGGGCGCCGCCTGCGGCGCCCGCCGCGCCCCCCGCAGGTCAGCGCCCGCGGGCGCTGACCCCGGGTGCCGCGTGCGCCGCCCACGCGGCGCACGCGGCGGGCGCACCGCGCCCTGGGCGCAACGCGCCCAGGGCGCAGTGCGCCCAACTTAGGCCAGCAAGAAATTTTTTTTTTAAAAAAAAAATTTGCTGCTTGAATGCCCAGCATCCAGCAAGAACTGAGATGCCCAGCATCTCATTCTACAAATTATAATTGAAGATTTTCAATGCCCCTAAAACATGGTTCTAAAAGGCGATAAAAACACCGACCAGAGCGCGAACCTGGCTCTGATACCACTGTAAGGTTTCGCACAGCACCTACGGGCGACGCAGCGGATAACAAAAATTTAATTTGCCCGATCCCGGTGTTATGGAAAGCTTAATCTGTGCTCTAATCGGTGTTTCTAATACCCTAATTACGGGTTGCGTGTTTCACCTTGCGCGGAACGACGCTGTCCGCTAAGCCCGATGCAGAAAAACCGAACCGCACAGTTGTACGGCCTCTAGAGATGATCCACACGGATCCTTGCGCAGCGACGGTACCTCCCCGGCACGACCTTCCCCAGCTCAATCACCTTCAGGAGAGAGAGAGAGAGCAAGAGGGAGAAAGGGGGAGGTTAATCCTCTCCCTTAAGCTTAATGCTTGTTAGCTTAAGGGAAGGAAGGAAGCAACAGTTCGAATGAACTCACGTATGTGGCTATATATAGAGTTTAGGTTTATTAGAAAAGGGTTCTAAAAGACCAAAACTGTATATATGTCCTTTATCATATTATACATATGTATTAGACTCCGTTTACACTCCTTTCCAAAAGGAATTAAATGGAAATAATACATACACTTGTATAATAATTATCCGTCACCCAAGAATCTATTGTGTGTGATCCTCTAGGCCCATAGTCACTCTAGTTTAAGGTCCATTAACTTCTAATTCCCAATTAGAAGTAAATTAAACGTATTCTTCGCTTCTACTAGAGCCGAACAATAGTTTAATTTATTCCGAACCTTTGATCACGTTGGGTCAAGTAAATCCGCGTGATCCTAGATGACCCCGGGTTTAAACCAACCTGTCTGGTATCTGTAAGTCCACAGTTACCGCATCGATATAATCCCTCGCTCCTTCTATCAGTCTGGTACGATCGAGGGTACGGTTTCTGTCAAACCCCATGATCGTGCCATTTGACTATGACCTCCTTAAAGTGTATGACGTCCGTTCTAAACGAACTCACACGACCCTGGCCAGGGATTTAACGGAGCGTCAATGTCATGACCCATTAACTGTCTGATATATACCCGACAGTGAGCGATCCCCTCTTGACCATTGATGATCTTCACACGTATCCTGGAGTGGTTAATGACTCGGTAACTCATGACTTATGGTTAAAGTCACTTAGCTAAGTAATTAAACCATTCCAGTCCTCGTGTAAGATCCGATCAATGTCTCAGGTCAAAGGACCAACGATGCTACTGAGACCGTTGGATCTTCAGTTAACATTAGGTATAATCAACCATCTGAAGATCCAATAGCGGATCAGTTCAGTGTACATCCTCCAAGGATATACACCTACACATATGTGTTGGTGCCCCGCACCAATGACCATGAGACTGGTCACTGACACATCATGTGTACTGGTTTAATAGGTAATCAAAGTCCCCGAGTGATTACCCTCCAACCAGGAACAGTTTAAGGTATGTGTACATGTAAAGTCAATCTCATGTTCGAGATCCCATCTCGAGCTGACTTTACAACCACATATCCTAGGGACAACGTAAAGTAACACAATCGCATATTTACGCTCAAACACCACTTTATTAATGAACAAGATCGTACAACTATTGGGTCTACCCGACCCGAAATTGGCCTGTAGCACACCAACACTAACACGACGCTCATCCTCGAGTCCCGAACTCACCGTGGAGCCTTCACATCTCAAGCCAACTCCAGGGCGAACACAACCCATCCACTGACAGAAACGCAGGAGCAAAGACTTACCGGGACATCTCTGCCAAATCCTGCCTCAAAATCAGCAGAACAATCAGGACCGACACGTCATTTCTGACGCCATAGAGCACGACAAGAACATCAGGCTCGACAAAACAACAGCTCACCGAGAAGATCCTCCGCTCACCCGAGCACACTTCTCGATTAGAACACCCGCTCTGCCATCTAAACCACGACCAGAACACCTCAGGGGCTGGAAAAACCTCAAGCTGGAGTGGCCAAAATCGACAGCAGCTCCCTCAGAGCACGCTCACGGCCACTTAACCACGAACAATCCTCTCCAGCCACCTAACCACACTGCAGGTTCCTCGAACGTAGCACCGCGAGTTCACGCCTGCCAGCAACCTCTGCCCAACGCAGCACAACCAGGGCCACCACCGATAAGGGAGAAGGATCTTGACCTCGATCCTTAGACCCCATGCTGGCACGAAAGGCGCGGACAACAACCACCTTCACAACGCCACACAACGCACTCAAGCTCTCGAGCGATAAACAAAGCGGAAAAACAAGCACAAATCCCTATGCCAGCTGCCGACTGCACTGGACCTTATGGACTCTGATCACTGCAATATTTTGAATTCCCATGTACGTCCACAACCACCGCTCTGATACTAACTGTAACAACTCGAGAATCCGATTACCGGGAAAGACCCGATAACCCGAGACTCGAACCGCCGCCAACGAGCCGAGAGGGCTCGGAAGGGCTAAAAGGAGTGTGGAGGCACAAAGAAATAGGAAATAAAGTAGGATAATACAATAATTAATAGAAATAAATAAACAACTACTGCTACAACAGAGTCTAATCCAACAGAAAGTACAGTCTAAAGCAGTAAAGCGTACCACATGCCGAGTGAACACTCGACCCGGCGAGCTGGCAACTGAGAATCTCTGAACAGTATCCTCGAACCACGAGGAAGAACCGCCGCACATGAAAAGTAGGGGTGAGTCTCCAAAATAGAGACTCAGCAGGGATCCCGCGAACAACGGCGGCACAGAAAGCTATAACTACGAGAGCAACAGTAACAGCAGGAATAGTAAACCTGGTGGCCGGTCAAAACTTGGCACAACAACTACTCTTACTGTACCAGAAACACACCCCCATCTCACGGTTGGGGGCTACCGAACCACACTAGTACCACTTACCGAAGTAAAAACCCACGGCAACCGCGCCGTAGCGGCCTGTCCCCCTGGACACGGCCGACCTGGACACGCTGTCCAAGGTGCGATCCCGACCACCCGGTCGCAGACACCGCACCAATAAGACGTAACCTCGGTAAAGCTACTAGCACCAGTCTCACGGCACGAAAACTGACACACGCGAGACAACCGAAACTCAACGGTCAACACGACCAAAAACCCGAGGGTCGAAGTCACAAAGACTGACTGACAGTCTGTCACTCCCGACTCGACAAGAGTACCTCCCACTAGAAGCAAGACCGGATGCGTCCACTGACGTCTTAGTTCACGTCTCAGGTGTCTCCCTCCGGCCCAGCGGGAACTGAGACACCGTACAAGTAACCACAAAGCAAGTGACTAGCTAGGGTCACGCTCGTCAGCGCGTGTCCACTGCCCCCAACCACGTGTGCACACACATACCATGCGTCCTAGGTCTGGCCTCTAACTGGTTTTCCCCTGGAGCCGAACTCTGGCTACCGACGAGGGGCCCGACGGAAACAAGTCTAAAAATCATCCTCAGGGTAGCCTCTCCACCACTCCCTGGTGGGTCCACTCGCGTGCTGGCAGGTTACGACTAGTGGAGGGTCACTAAAGGAGTAGACTCTCAAGTCAATGGAAAACATCGTCCGAACACGATGAAGTACGGGGACCGTCCCACGTACCAGCACCGTCGCACGGTGACCACAGTCGGAGAAGAAACGGGACTGCAAACCACATGGTGCAGTCCAGAGCCTGGCGGTCCAACACAGGTGCACCACAGGCTCTGACCCACTAAACCCAACGGTCTTTGAGTCACGAGACTCAGGGTCAAGACCGGCGTATGCAACAGCACAAGGCCGTCAATCGAGTCTAATATCTAGGTCTAAAACCACGGTAGCATGAGTACCGAGGCAGCTCACGAGCCGCCGAGACCATTCCCTCGAGAAGGGAATGGAGAAGCCTTCCAGCCACAGACAGGACAACTGGACTCACAGTCCAAGACCCACTCGGAAATCACTTTTCGGAGAAATCGACGACGCATGGGGAACTCTCACCGCATGCACACCGACACACGGTGACACGAATCGAGAGCGCTACACCCCGGGACCACACCGTACCACAACACCTGGCCCCGACGAAGTGCACAGCATCCGTCAGGCCACGGGTCGGCACATGGATCAAGAACCACACACCCGGACTCGAATCGGTCAAAATGGAAACACCGGGTTAGACTGGCACAAGGGTGGTTCATCTTGGGCCGCTCAAGGGATGTGCTGCTGGGGACAAGCCGCTCAAGGGATATGCGGCCAGGAAGGAGCCGCACAAGTGCACTAATCGGACTAACCCAAAGAGAGGATAGGCGGTTAGGGCTGAGCCGCCCAAAGGGATGTGCGGCTAAGGGTAACCCGCACAACCCAACCGACCTACTACAGTGTCGGTCAAAGCGGTTTTGACCAAACCGCACAACCCGACCGACACCCAACTGTTGACCAAGGGTCAACGGGGACATGCGGTCAGCGCCTGGCCGCACAAGCCCACGAAAAAACATGCGGCTGGGGACCAGCCGCCCAAGAGGGGACATGCGGACCTCACCTGGCCGCACATCACATGTGTGGTCTATCGTCCGACCGCACAACCCCCAAAACCATACGTGACATGCGGTGCAGAACCAGCCGCCCATACGATGGGCGGGCCCTGGTTCGACCGCCCAACTGTCACGGCGAGCAAACCCAGGGGGTCGCCCGATCACGACCTTTTCACGCCCCGTTCGTGCCAAGATGAAGGGGATATAGCCACAACCACCCTGGCAATCACATTGACTCCGATCGAAGTCAAAACGACACACGAATCTCGAGAAACGAGCGATTCTACCGAAGTTACTCAAAAAGGGTTTTCGAGCTTCCCAGAGCCATACTGGTCCAACGGGACCACCAATCGAGACGAAATCAGGGGGGAAAGAACGCACTCGCCCCAAGGAATCCGTTGACAGTAACCGATCTGGAAACCGTCGACGTTTCCTGACAGACCCTATGAAACCTACAAAACCACGGTTTCGCTAGAACGAACCCAAACTCAGCCGTTTTCACGCCGAATGACGTGCAATGGCCGGGAAAATGGGCAAGACGCAGTAGTGTTCCGTCACCCTACCTCCACCGAAGAAACCGCGTGCCGAAGCGACTAATCCACGCCGAAAACCGCCCGAAACGCGAACGACGCCATCTCGGAATCCACCGAGGGATCGCGCCCACTACCGCCTCGATCCTTGCCCGCATCCTCTCCCGCGTCGCCTCCACCTCGCCCTCGCCTCGCTCCATCGGCCACCGGAGAAGAGAGGGGAGAAGGAGAGCGTGAGAGAAGAGAGAGGGAGAGTGAGTGAAAAATGAGAGGGGAGAGAGAGAAAAGGGTTTGTATAGGAAAAATTCAGAAATTTCAGAAATACCAAAAAATAGAAAATCACATCCTCGCGATCCTCGAAATGCACCGATCGCAATGGTACCACCCGTGCCCAGGTGAACGACCTGGTTCACCCGCAACGGAGTTCCGTAGGGTTTGCCGAAACCCGCACGCGGAAATCGAAAAACACACGGAAAAAGCCGCGGAACGCACTCCGGCCTCCGAAACAGCTCCGGATCGCGCCGATCCGAACACGAAAAATATCTGAAACATCACTTCAGACACGACGGAGCCCGATTTACCGAAAACGCAGATCCGGGACCCGAGAAGAAAGATCCAAAAAATCCGGGGCATTACATATTCTGTTTCTGAAGAAGAACATGTGCAGCATCTCAGGATTGTATTGCAAACTATGCGAGATCACGAGCTTTATGCAAAATTCAGTAAATGTGAGTTTTGGCTTCTGGAAGTGCATTTTCTCGGCCATGTGATTTCTGGTGACGGAGTTGCGGTTGATCCAACTAAGATTGAGGTTGTTCTTCAATGGCAGAGACCAAGGACTGTGACAGAGATCAGAAGTTTTCTGGGTCTTACTGGTTATTATCGAAGATTCATTCAAGATTTTGCACGGATTGCCACGCCAATGGCTCGTCTGACTCGAAAAGATGTGCCTTTTGTCTGGTAAGATCAGTGTGAGCATAGCTTGTTGACACCAAAAATATACAAAGATGAAAAGAGGTCATGCAAGCTAAAGGCTTTGAAGATCAATCAAGTGTGCGGCTCCTGTGTCACCCTTGGAGGCTATGAGAATCAGAACAGAAGAAGATCCGTTACACCTGACGCTCCGTCCGACTGAAGCCGTCACTGGCCAAGCCGCTATCTAGCACGACTATCACTCAAGATAGTCAGGCTGATGAAGACTACGTCAACACCCGGGCAATCATCTGCCTGCTGAAAAGGATCCTCAGTATATTCTGATGCTCGTAAAATAGGACTCACATAGCTTCACACATACCTGTTGGTCCTGGGTGCTAAATAGACAACAAAAAACGCCAATGAACACTCTAAGAAACCCACTTAACCAATGAAAAGGCCCAGTCATTCAAATGGCCTCTATCAGTACAAACTCACAAATGAAATGGGCCCAAGCCCACTACGATGGAAGTCACGCCGAGAAGCTGGATCCAAGTGGCGCGCCGGGGCCACCACGCCGGGAGAGCTCGCGCCGATGGACAGAGGGTCAGCCCTCTATAAAACCCCTGATCTTCGACAAGGCTGAGGTGGGGGGATTCATTCGAAGCCATCTGGAAAAAAAAAGAGTGAGAGCTGAGAAAAAAAGGAAAGGGTCTGAGGGCCTGCTGAAGATCCTGAAGAAGAAGGGGAGAGCTGCAGAGATCTGTGGAGAGCAAGGCAAGGTGGGGTTGGCTTTCAAACGCCCTAAGGGGTTACATTCATCCCTTCCCCCATCTTTTGTTTTCGATCTGTCTTCTCCTCTGTAGTCTGCTTCTATTTGCTTTTTTTTATGCTTTTGCTCCCGAGGTCTGTTCCTCTGTAAACACTAAGCATCAGCGTAGTCTGGTATATGTTTGGGAAGTTATCAGCCTATGTGTGTGCCTTCGTATCCTAATTTTTCCCCAATGTCAAATGGATGTATTCTTCCGGAATGAAATGAAATATGAGATTTTGAGTCTTTCTTTCTTCTGCCCCCTCCCTCTAAAATTTATCGTACCTGGTCATGGTTGTGAGGATGTTTGTTTCCGTTGTATGCACACCTTTCTGATCATCTAAATATGTTTCTGCTACATCGTCTGAGCATCCCTGACCTCTGATTCACGATAAGAGCTCGAGACAGTCTATCTCGTGGCTTCTCATTCGTGGAGCCGTGAAGGATATGCTTATATTAGAGCTCCCCGATCAACGGTTCTTCCACTCTTTCTCTTAGCCTCATGATCGTGATGAAGCCCTAGATAGCCTATCTCGTGGTTCTTCATCTATGAAGCGATGAGGGACATGACAAAATCCTATTGCAAAGGATTCAATAAACGGTTGGCTCCCCAGTAGCAACTCTGAGTGAAATGTGATTATATATACCCTGGGATTATCCCTCTGAAGCCCATTTCTTTTGGCCTTCCATGTAACCCCACTTGTATCAGTCTCAAACTCCCGCAAACCTCGAAGAAAAAGCCTCTGAAGCCCCCCTGAATCAAAGCCTGAAACCCTTGAAAAGAATCTGTCTATGAAAAACCCTGAAAACCTATCTTGGGGGTCTCTCGGCGCAAAGCTGTCCTCAGCGCGCCTCCAGCCCTCGGCGCGAGAATGCATGTGCCGAGGGGAAAGGCGTGCGTCGAGGGAGTTTTGCGCCGATGCCCATTTGTGCCAAAATCCACCCCATGCGCTGATGCTTGCCTATACCTAAACACTCATGCGCCGGTTCGTTCGTGCCGAGACTACCACGCCGGGAGTCCTATGCCAAGCTTATTTCAAGATTGACCCTCACCAAACCTCTCATGAACTTTTACCCTCCTGCAAGAAGGAAGCACCAGGGGTTTCATTCAAACTACTGGGGCTAGATTAAGGGGGTTACACCCCTACATCGGATGGGCTCACAAATGATGTTCCCTCAACCCTGTTAACCTACGAAGTTCTGCCACTGCATGTTCTCCGGCGGTTCTCCAAAGGGGATATTGATTGAATACCACGATGGTGGACATCGACCCGTCGTGTTTTCATCTCTGTGAGTTCCGGGCTATATGCCCATCTCTCTTTTGGCTTCCATCTCGGCACTCCGTGGATGGATGTCCTATACTCCCCTTTTGGCATGAGTCCAAAACAAGGGGAGATGCTGCCGGATTTAACTCTGCTCTTCGATGCGCTATGTCGGCGTCAAACCCTTTGGATTCGAAGGGTCCTCATCTTTGCAGGGTCTCCAGTGATTCATTTGAGGGAATAGAACAATAAGCTCCTTCATGGGCAAATATCATTCGGATTAATCTGTCTTATGTCTAATCCCGTCTCGCGTCACTCACGCACTAACATTCCCCGATCATTCTGGGTTCCATCTCGCCTCTGCATGGATGGTATCTTATTTCTACTTTGTATGAACCAAGATCAAGGGGATATGCTGCCGGATTTGTTCTGTGATTCACACGGATAGGGTTGATAAATAGATATAATGCCGTAATACTCCAATAATCCCTACTATCCTATTCCTGTTCATATGGTTTCATGAGAGACAAGCATGTCCATCCTGTGATGCGTTCTTAGCTTGACCAAAACAAATCTGAAATCACCTCCTCTTGTGCTCCCGGTATATCAAATAATGCATGGTTGAAAATCGGGCCATGCCCGATTGGAAGCCCTCGTTATGCGTGAGAGTGGTTCTCGAACCTAAGTTCTCCGCCCTCATACCAGGAAACAAGCGGATGAGTAATAACGAAACTATTAAACCGCATGAGCATGTGCATGTATCCCATGCCCCTGCAGCTAAGTCAGCACATTAGTCTTATTTCGTTTTGCCCCCGGGGCCCCTCTTCCTTTGGCGATTAATCAAGGGTTGTCCTTCTTTGGAAGGGCGTAATTAATGTCATAGCCTTTATGGTATGACGGACTTTTGGTCCCGACTCGGATTTCACAATCGACTGACCAAGTCAGATCGAGTGCATAATAAATTGTCACTCCGGTGACTGGCACACCTAATAAACTAACTAATAAACAAACCAAATAATAAATAAATAAATTAATTAAATAAACCAAATAACAAAAGATCATTCCACAAAGCTTTAATGAATTAAAAAGGCTACTCACTACTTCTCCAGTGCTTGTTTTACCTTCTGGCTCGGGTGGATTCGTAGTGTACACGGATGCTTCTCGAGTAGGTTTGGGTGCAGTGCTTATGCAACATGGCAAGGTTATAGCTTATGCATCCCGACAATTGAAACATCATGAAGAGAATTATCCAACTTATGATTTAGAGCTTGCAGCGGTGATCTTTGCATTGAAAATCTGGAGACACTACCTATATGGTGAGAAATTTGAGATCTTTACTAATCATCAAAGCTTGCAATATGTGTTTTCTCAAAACGACTTGAATCTTCGACAGCGCAGATGGATAGAGTATATGAAGGACTATGATTTTACTCTTTCCTATCAGCCAGGTAAATGAATGTGGTGGCTGATGCTCTGAGTAGGAAAGTACAAATCAGTCATTTGCTGGTTCATGAATGGAAGTTGTGGGAACAGTTTCCTTGTGAGACATTCAACATGGACATTCCTTCTGATCCGATGGTGACTGTGTGTGCTAGTCTTGTGATGACTCCAGCTATTTATCAGCAGATTAAGGAAGCTCAGGAGGCAGATTCTGAATTGTCCTGCATTATAATGATGCACGATATCGAGTTTGATGATGAGTTAGTAGTCAGCTTCCGAGGCAGGTTGTATGTTCCAGTTGATGATGTTTTAAGAAATGCCATCTTGCGTGAAGGCCATGGATCTCGTTATGCTATTCATCCCGGCACTACCATGATGTATCAAAATCTGAAAAGGCAGTTCTGGTGGCCAGGAATGAAAAAGGATGAAGCTGAGTTTGTGTCTAAATGTTGGAAATGCCAACATGTTAAAGCCGAGCATCAAAAGCCTGGAGGAATGCCTCAACCTTTAGAAATTTCGATGTGGAAATGGGACCATGTTACGACTGATTTTGTTGTGGGTTTACGCCGGACTTCACAGGGTTATGATGGAATCTAGCTGTTGGTTGATCGATTGAAAAAAAAAGAGCGAGATTATTGCCGATCAAAGTTGCTTGGAGTGTTCAGAAATTGGCCAAACTTTATGTCGAAAAGATTGTGCCATTGCATAGAATACCAATATCTATTGTGTCAGATCGCGACCCACGGTTTACTTCTGGCTTCTGGCGCAGTTTTCAAAAGGCGTTGGGCACAGATTTGGCGTTCAGTTCAGCGTATCATCTGCAATCTGATGGTCAGTCAGAAAGGACTATTCAGACTTTAGAAGATATGTTGCGATCGTGTTGCCTGGATTGGCAGGGTTCGTGGAGTCAGTATTTGCCATTAGTGGAATTTGCATATAATAACAGTTATCACTCCGGCATCAATATGGCACCGTATGAAGCTTTATATGGGCGTCCTTGTCGTACACCATTAAACCGGTTTGAATCTGGTGATCGCTTATTGATAGGACCGGATATGGTTCAGTAATGTGCTGATGTGGTTCGTCTGATCAGGCAGAAAATGTTGACAGCTCAGAGTCGACAGAAAAGCTATGCAGATCAGCACATGCGACCATTGCAATTTGAGCCTGGAGATATGGTGTTTGTAAAAATATCTCCGATGAAAGGTGTAATGAGATTTGGGAAGCGTGGAAAGCTCAGTCCCCGTTATATTGGTCTGTTTCCTATCTTAGAATGTGTGGGCCAAGTGACTTATCGACTTTAGTTGCCAGCGGCGATACAAGCAATCCACGATGTATTTCATGTTTTTCAGTTGAGAAAATATGTCCATGATGCATCTCACGTGCTAGATGATTCAGTTTGGCCTGAAGTGACATCAGATTGTCTACATCAGAGTACCCAATACGAATTGAAGATCGTCGTGAGCAACGATTGAGAAATAGCGTCACTCTGGTAATGAAGCGACTTGGGAACGTGAGGATGAAATGCGTCATCAATTTTCTTTCTTATTCGAATAAGGTATAAATTTCTTCAGTTCTCTCCTTATTCTTCCTTTTAAATTTTGAGGACGAAATTTTTATTAGGAGGGAGGGACTGTAATTTTTTTTGTTATCGGGTCACCCACTGGGACCCGAAATACCCAGGGCCTTGTACTCCCCCAAGTAATGAGGGAGCCAAGGTTTGAACTGGGGACCTCATGGTTCCCCATGAGGTGAAGAACCAACTGAGCTACCCAGCTGGTTGTAAGACCCATTCCTTAACGGATCTTTACCGGTATTAATATAGAATTTAATCCATGAATTTAGGAGATTTTTCGAAATTTAATGGGCTATTTCTAGTATTTTATCCCATTTATTAAAGCTTTTAAGAAATCAAATGGGCATAATTACAATATTGCTTCTTTGGCGGTTAAAATGCAATTGGAGGTTAAAAATCAAACAAAAATATTTTCAACTCATTTTTTAACCCAATCGGCCGACCCCCTCTCTCCCCATTTAAAACTCCTTGCCTTTTTGTTATGACAAAGCGAAGCTAACAAAATAAACTTGTTCCGGGGAGGACAAGCACTACTTGACTTAGTGACTAGGAGCGGAGAGCCTCTTTCTTGTTCTTGGTGGCGTCTATAGCGAAGAAGACTTGACCGAAGATGAGAATTTGAATTATTATAGAAGTAACCGTTTAGTCCATGGTCCATTGGATGGTCGGTGTAAGGCCAGAAATTGGAACACATTGATTCCGCTCGTTCCCGTCCTTCGCTTCAGGGCTCTCTCTCTCTCTCTCTCTCTCTCTCTCTCTCTCTCTCTCTCTCTCTCTCTCTTACGCGAACACTCTCTCTCCCTCTCTCGGGGCTCGGTCCAATCGGGACGCTACAGGAGGCATGGAGGGCACCGTTGGAAAGCTCGCGACGCAAGGATCGCGTTGACGCCAACGTTGCATCGAACCGCGGAATGTGGAGACGGGATCGGGCGAGGAGAGCCGCGGTTACCCTCGGTCCGTTCGATGTCGTAGCGGCATTTTCATCATGATCGAGGTAGGGGGATGGATACCCGAGCTCGTTAGGACTGTTCCCTCTGCCATGCCCATCGTCTTTATGTCTTCCACAGCCTGCACATCGTCATTTTGGTTTTTGGATCATGAACATCGTATTTATGTTTTAATCCTCCATGGCCATCGTTGCTGGGTTTTTAGGCTATAAACTGTGGTTATGTGATGGCGGAATGGCTGGGAACAGGTTGAAAACGCATCTCCCGTCGATCTGGGTCGATCGGGAGGGGTCCCGGTTACAAACCCCGCGGATTCGGTTCACTGGTCAGGTAGCGGTCCTGCCAGTGACCGTTTCTTTTAAGCAGTAAGGCGGTGGACCTTAGCGGTCTACAGCCCCTGGGCTACAGCCCTTGTAGCGGCCCAACATTGGACCGTCTACTGACCCTTAGCGGCTGTACCTTCGACCGCTATTTTACCGTTGACTAGGCAGACGACCTTTGACCCGATAGGTCGGTTAGTGTGGCGGCTTATCGTAAAACTGCCAGAGGGCCTTTGGCGGATCCATTATGGACCGCTAGATCATGTTGATACAGTGTTAGCACAGTATGGTGGTGGAGCTTAGCGGCCTATTAGTAGACCCCTACACTCATTGTAGTGGCCAGACCGTCGACCGCCATAGACTGTGGCGGGCCAATTGACGTGGGATGGCGTCGGGGGGGGGGGGGGGGGGGGGGGGGGGCAGGATCGACGGCACTCCGATATCACGAACATGACGGATAACTTGCTACCTCACACAGCTCGGCTCACGCCGGACGGTCTCACACCGCGCGACACACTCACACTCAAAAGAGAAAGAGGGAAGGGGAAAACACAAGGCAAATCACTTCTTTCATTCATATGGTTCATATCTCGTAACACACCCTTAGCCCCCTATTTATAGGGAATACCCATTACACATATACCTTCACAATTTCCCTTATTTACATATATATCCTAGCCTAATAAAATAAAGCCCACCCACCCACTTTTGACTTGTGGGTTTTAATCAAATAAAATACATAAAATACACACAAAATACATAAAAATACGTGTATCACTCAATACACACAAATACGCCGAGTCTTCAGGAAGTCGGATCTCTGAGCCACAAGCTCGGTGTCGGGGCAGTGCGGCGTCGGCTCCGAATAGTGGGCCCGGTGCCCCCACCACCAATATTCGACTGCCATTTTTCGCAGAGTTTCAATTACGCATGTTCATTTCTTTATGCGTTTCATGTTGCATTCGCCATGTTTAAATTATTTTACAAACTGTGGCATACTTTTATATCTCAATAGAGTTACTTTCTCTTTCCTTGTGATGGCACCACTAGTCATAGCCCGGCGACCTCTAGTGTCAGCCCACCTGGGAGAGGTGGCGGGGTAGTCCCAGTTTACGATTTTTAAGCTAGTTTCCGTGGACCCCTGCTTTACAGTAGCGTCCTACTGGGGGGGAAAATTACCTAGAGGCCTGGCTCAAGGCAACGAGCCGGTGTGTGCACACGTGGTCAGAGGCTTGGACTGGCACTGACGAGTGTTATCCAGACTAGTTCTTGTTTCTGGTACTGTTACGTGTCTCACTTGTCGCGATCCAGACTTGTGTAGATACTTGAGATGCAATGTAAGCCGTCAGTGGGCGCATCTGGTTTCTCTTTCTGGTGGTCCTTCTCTCTCCTATCACTTGGAAATGTTGAGGTTTATTCTATTGGTAGATTTAGTTCCTGACGCTCGTGTTTAAATTGAATTGGCATCATAGTTAGCTATTACTGTTTAGATAGTTTTACAATTCTGCCAATGCATGCTTTACTGCTGCTTTCCTTGTTTAGTTGCGAGGTAGGGATCCGCATGACCCCTACTGAGTCTAGTTGTGAGACTCACACTTACTTTTCCAGGTGAGCAGCAACAGCCGTTGTAGGCATGCCAAAATCGATGCTATGATGAGTGAATCTCATGTCACCACGTGATGTCCCAAAGTGGACTTCAATATTGGCTTAATATGAAGTTTTTCTAATTTATTTGGTATTTTTCCATGATTAGCGCCTGGATGTTGGGCGTCATTTAACTGACGACTTGAGGGGTGTCGTGATTTCATAAATCAACGACTGTTCATGTAGGCGTTGTTTCCTGGTTTTTACGAATCCCAAACAAAATGAAATTCAATGAATTGACGTCAGCTTCTGGGGCGTTGATTATTTGGCGCCGTTCCATAAAGGCGTCTTTTCTCATTTTTAAATATGGAAAGTCATTTATTTCTATAATTAAACCCAGGAATTAATGACTGCATGGATGTCGTCATTTTCAAATAACGGCCACCTTCATGTCGTCATTTGGAGTTCCGTCTTCGTTTCGCCTGCTACCTTCCCGTGATGATCCCTTCCTCATTTTAACATCAGTGTTCGATTGGGAAGGTGGATCATTGCTGGAGGATTGATCTCCATGTTTTAATCCTATTGAAATAAGGACTTTTGGCCCTATAACTACCCCACGGTGTCCCTCACGCGCAAGAGGTTGAAGAGTTAAGGAGTTAAGAAGAAGAACACAAGAGAGCTTTTCACATACAGAGCTGCAGTATAGAGAGGGAGAAGAGAGATTTCTTTTAACAATTTTTTGCAGGTTCTTCTAGTGCGATTTTCTTCCTCTCACGGGTGTTCTTCCTCCGGTGGCTTCCTCTACGGGCGATGGAGACTTCTTCATCCATCATGTTCTTCATCCTACTGTAGCCGCCGCTTGCTTTTTCTCCTTCATTGCTGCTAACACAGTAGAAAGGGCACCTCCCCTTTAGTCTTTTTATTCATCATTCTCATCTCACGCATCCTCCCTATAGCTATCTCTGCTAGAGATACTTGCATATTACATTGCTTCGCATCATATATGTAACGACTCGAGAATCCGATTACCGGGAAGGCCCGATAACCCGAGACTCACACCGCTACCCACGAGTCCGAAGACTCGGAAGGGTTAGAAGGATGGTGTGGAAACTACATAAGTATCACAAGTAATTGCAGAAATGAAACAGTTTATATTATTAAGCAGGAAATAAATTAACATTTTACATGGTCCACAAAATAACAATAAAATAACAACCGTAGTCCACAACTAGTACAGAGACAAGAAACGAAAGTACAGCTACACGGGGCATACCTCGGCTCTGACCTCTGGCACTATCTCTGGGCACCCGCACCTCGCTGCACCCCAGACGCTCTCCCCTGGGGCGGCGCCTCACCTGAAACACGGTGAAAATACGCAGGGAATGAGTATCGGAACAAGACTCAGTAGGGATCACTCGAACCCTACCTCGTAAAATGGGAAACCACTACGCTAGCGGTAGGAGAGTACCTCGGAAAGGAAAGCCATGTACTCTACTAAACGAAGGTCCTACGGCACGTATACCGGCACACGTGCCGCGGTGAGACAACCGAAACTCAATGGTCGACCCGGCAAACCCGAAGGTCAAAGCCACGAAACTGACAGTCTGACACTCCGTACTCGACAGGAGTACCTCCCACTAGAAGCACAGTCGGTAGCGTCCCCTGACGACTTACACCGCACCGCAGGTGAACTGCCTGACGTGGTAGCGCCTACCCAAGGCACGAACACCGAACAAGTAACCACAAACAAGTGACTAGCTGGGGTCACGCCCATCGACGTGGGTCCAACCGCCCCCAACCACGTGTGCATACACAGACCGCGCGTCCCTGGTCTGGCCCTCTGACCGATTTTCCCCTCAGCCGGACTCTGGCTGCAAGACGTGGGGCCCGACGGCAACCGGTCCACAAACCGCCTCTAAGCGTAAGCCCGTACACCACTCCCTGGTGCGACCGGTACCGCGTACTGGTAGGCTACGACTAGTGGAGGGTCACTAAAGGAGTAGACTCTCAAGTCAACGTAAAACCACGTCACAATCGCAGGTACGCGGAACGCTCCTTGTACCAACACCGTCACACAGCGACACAAGCCGAATTCACCGGAAAGGAAAGCACGGAGATAGAGGATCGTCACCCTACCTCGGGGTTGTCTGAAACGTGGCGGATCGCCGCCGATCCTCAAGAATCGCTTGAAACTTCACGAACTCCCCACGTCCTTACCGAGCACCGAACACCACCACGATCACCACGCCGCCGCCTATGCCGCGACGCCGTCGCCTTGCCGCGTCTGCAGCCGAAGGGGATGGCGCCGGGGCTAGCACCGGAAGAGGGGGGCCGGTCACGGTGGAAGCGCTCACGGGAGAGAAGGGAGGAAGAAGAAGAAAGAGAAAGGGAAAAGAAAAGAAAAAGAAATGGGAATATATATAAAATCCAATTTTTCAGAAAAATATCGAAAAATAGAAAAATACGTTTTCGAAATCCTCGAAACACACCGATCGCAACGGTATCACTCGTGCCTAGGTGAACGACCCGGTCCACCCGCAGCGAGCTTTCGAAGAAAAAGTCAAAACCCGTATCGGAAATCAGAAAACATACGCGGAAAAACCGTGGAACGCCTCCGAGCCTCCGAAACAACTCCGGATCGCGCCGATCCGAACACGAAAGATGTCCGAAACGAAATTTCAGACACAACGGAGCCAGACGCTCCGAAAAACTAGATCCGAGACCCACAAAGAAGGATCCGAAAGGTCCGGAATATTACATCCCTCCCCCCTTAAGGAATTTCGTCCTCGAAATTGAGAACAACCTAAGGGGAAAGAAGAGGAAGACTCACTCAAATAGGTACGGGAACTGCTGACGCATCTCGTCCTCACGCTCCCAAGAAGCCTCACCACCAGAGTGCTACTGCCACACCACCTTTACCAAGGGGATGATCTTGTTCCGCAGGCATTGCTCTCGCCTATCCTCCACGCAGATCGGAAACTCTGGGAGAGAAAGATCTGGAGTCACCTCAGGCCAAACAGAAATCTCGAGCACATGAGAGTCATCGAGCACATACTTTTGCAACATCGAGACGTGGAACACGTCATGCACCGACGCCAACTCAAGGGGTAACTGCAACCGGTAAGCAACCTCACCGATGCGTTCCAAGATCACAAAAGGACCAATGTAGCGGGGACTCAGCTTCCCACGCCGTCCAAAATGCATCACCCCCTTCATCGGAGAAACTCTCAAGAACACGCGATCGCCCACGGCGAACTCGAGGGGCTGCCTCCTACGGTCAGCATAGCTCTTCGGCCGACTCTGGGCCGCCAACATGTTCTGACGAACCACGTGCACCACATCCACACATTGCTGCACCAACTCGGGTCCCGTCAAAACACGCTCACCCACCTCAAACCAATCGATTGGAGTCCGGCAAGGACGCCCATACAATGCCTCATAAGGAGCCATGCCGATGCTCGAATGATGGCTGTTGTTATAGGCAAACTCCACCAACGGTAGGTGGTGAATCCAACTCCCCTGCCACTCCAGGCGGCAGAATCTCAGCATGTCCTCCAAAGTTTGGATGGTCCTCTCTGACTGACCATCTGACTGAGGATGATACGCCGAGCTAAATGCCAACTCTGTGCCAAGAGCTCGCTGGAAACTCCTCCAAAATCCAGAAGTGAAGTGCGGATCCCGATCTGACACGATCGAAAAGGGGATCCCATGCAACGGAACGATCCGCTCCACATAAAGACGAGCCAACTTGGACACGCTCCAGCTGACTTTAACCGGTAACAACCGAGTCACCTTCGTCAGCTTATCCATCAGCAACCAAATACTGTCCTGCCCACTCGGGGTCCTCGGCAACCCCACCACAAAATCCGTGGTCACGTGGTCCCACTTCCATGCAGGAACATCCAATGGCTGGAGAGTACCTCCTGGTCATTGATGCTCCGCCTTCACCTGCTGACAGGTCAGGCGCCTGGCCACAAATTCTGCGACATCTCTCTTCATGCCAGGCCACCAGAACTGTCTCCGCAGGTTCCAATACATCTTCGTCGCACCTGGGTGTACGGTGTACCTACTCCCATGAGCCTCAGGCAACACCGCACGACGAACCTGCTCCTCCGCTGGGACGTACAGCCTGCCGTGAAACCTCGCAGCACCGTCCTCGCCAAGCTCCACATCAGCCATCGCCAGAATCTGGGGTAACTCAGCGTCCGCATGTTGAGCCTCTGTCACCTGACGATGGATAGCAGGAGTGACAGTCAGACTCGCAAGCACTGCTAACCCTGGCTCCTGGGGAATCTTGAGCCTGAAGGACACTTCGGGCACTTGTTCCGAGAGCCTCCACTTCCTCAACATCAAGGCACTGACCGCGACCTTTCGACTCAAGGCATCGATGACGACATTCATCCTGCCCGGCTGATAAGACAAGGTGAAGTCATAATCCTTCATGAATTCCATCCAACGCCTCTGCCTGAGGTTCAGGTCTTTCTGCGTGAACACATACCTCAAATTCTGATGGTCAGTGAACACCTTGAACTTCTCACCGTACAGATAATGCCTCCAGATCTTCAGCGCGAAGATCACCGCCGCCAACTCAAGGTCATGGGTAGGGTAGTTCTCCTCATGGCGTTTTAGCTGCCGAGATCCATAAGCCACCACTCTATCATGCTGCATCAACACAGCACCCAATCCAACGCCGGAAGCATCTGTACACACCACGAAACCTCCCGATCCAGAAGGTAAAATCAACACCGGAGCCGAGGTGAGCAATCTCTTCAGTTCCCTGAAGCTCTGCTCACACTCCTCAGACCAGACGAAAGGTACATCCTTCCGCGTGAGTCTAGTCATCGGGGCCGCAATGCGAGAAAAATCCTGGATAAACCGACGATAATAACCCGCAAGCCCCAAGAAACTCCGGATCTCCGTCACAGATCTCGGCCTCGGCCACTGCATTACTGCCTCAACCTTGGCGGGGTCCACGGAAATAACATCACCAGAAATCACGTGCCCTAGAAAGTGCACCTCGTAGAGCCAGAACTCGCACTTGCTGAGCTTCGCATACAACTGGTGATCTCGCAATGTCTGCAGCACTACACCTAAATGGTACACGTGCTCCTCGGCAGACCGCGAATAAACAAGGATGTCGTCCACGAAAATGACCACGAACTGGTCCAAATACGGACGAAACACCCTCTGCATCAAGTCCATGAAGGCTGCAGGGACATTGGTGAGCCCAAACGGCGTCACCAGAAACTCATAATGCCCGTACCTCGTACTGAATGCAGTCTTCTCCACATCGGACTCGCGAATTTTCAGCTGATAGTAACCGGACCGTAAATCAATCCGCGAGAACACTCGCGCAGACTGAAGCTGGTCGAACAAATCATCAATCCGCGGCAACGGATACTTGTTCTTAATGGTCACTTCATTCAGCGGCCGATAGTCAATGCATAGCCGTAGACTACCGTCTTTCTTCTTCACAAACAACACGGGCGCACCCCAAGGGGAAAAGCTAGGGCGAATGTACCTCTTGGCCAGCAGCTCCTGCAACTGCGCCCTCAACTCCCTCAACTCCGCGGGGGCCATACGGTAGGGAGCCTTCGCCAAAGGTCCCGTACCAGGCACAACCTCGATCACAAAATCGATCTCCCGCTGGGGAGGTAACCCAGGCAATTCCTCGGGAAAAACGTCGGGAAACTCGCACACCACCAGAATGTCCTCGACATTCGGCTCCATCCGGTCAGTCACAACCACGGACGCGAGAAAACCCTGACAACCAGAATCAAGCAATTGACGAGCTCGAATAGCAGAGATGAGGAATCGAGAAGAGGTGGAACAGTTACCTTGGAAATAGAAGGTCCGCTTGCTCGGATGCTGAAAGTAGACCCTCTTCATTCCACAATCCACCATCGCTCCATGAATCTCAAGCCAGTCCATGCCTAGAATCACATCATAATCCCGAAGCTGCAACACGTACAACCTGCCTGGCATACTCCGCCCATCGATCTAAACCGGAACCTGATCGAAGCAATACGGGGTGACCATGAAATCACCCGAAGGCAGTTCCACTACCAAATCACAAGGCAACTGGGTCACCGGCTCCTCGATGCTCAACACGAAATCCTCCGAAATAAACGAATGAGACGCGCCAGAATCAAACAAAACCCAAGTCGCACAACCCAAAATCTGAACGGTACCTTCCACGAGCTGCGACGCCACTGCCTCTGCCCTGGTCATGTGCGTGATCTGGCCCCGAGCTCTCTGCCTGCCTCCCACGCTAGCTGACCTGGGTAGCGGCGGATACTGTCCCTGCTGCTGCTGCTGCCTCTGCTGCTGGGGAACTTGCTGCTGCTGCGGCCTCTGAGGACAGTCACGCGCCATGTGCCCTGCCTGGTCACACCAAAAACAGATAATCGGCGTCGTTCACTGCCTGCCTGGGTGGAACCCACTACACCGTGGACACGGTCCTCGCAACCCACCCATTGATCCCTGACGCTGCAAGGGGATCGGTTGGTATACATTGCCCGATGAAGCTTGCCCCTGATCCTTGGACTTCTTCTTGCCGAACCCTTTCTTGAAAAACTTCTTGACCTTCGTGCCAAAGGACGCAGATCCCGTCGCCGACGCTGCCTGTGCCGGCACACCCGAACCCCTCAACGCATGCTGGAAGGAACCCTGCTGCTGGGTAGTCGACTGCTGGCTGCGACCTGACAAAGACTGCCCCTGGCTGATCGGTCCTCGGGTCCTCTGCATATCCATCTCCAGAGAAGCCGCAACACGAGATGTTGTCTTTAGATCAGTGGCCCCGTTCGCGATCAGATGGTGCCTCAGTTCCTGCCTCAAGCCCTGAACGAACTGTGCAGTCTTCACCCTCTCATGCTCCATGATGTGAGGTGCATACCGACCCAGCTCGACGAACCGGCCCTTGTACTGTAACACGGACATGTCGCCCTGCACCAGCTCCAGAAACTCACGCATCCGCTGCGTAGCAACGTAGTCTGGACAATACACACGCTTGAAAGTACTGACGAAGTCATCCCACTTGACCTGCTCAAGTGGACGAAGCTGAAAAGACGTCTTCCACTCTGAAGACCACCACTTCCGAGCCGTACCCTGCAACTGGTTGTAGGCCAACACCACTCTGTCCTCGGCAGCACTCTTCGCAGAACTGAACATCCGTTCCATCTCGTCAAGCCAATCACGAGCCGCATCGGGGTCTAGCTAGCCGCTGAAGTAAGGTGGATGGAACTGCAAGAAGTCCCTCACTGCTCGGCCTGGCCTACCCCTAGCTGACGAGCCCTCAGCAGCCTCTCCGCCGAACTGCTGAGACATGAGCTGGTACATGCCACGGAAGAAATCCTCGGCCCCCGGAAGCCTCGCAGTATCCACTGTCTCGGTGGCCGCTGGTGGCGCTCGACTATGCTCCTCCTGGTCCCTCTGGACCCCCTGCTGGATCTCCTGACCTCCAGCCGACTGCCCCTGCTGAGAGCGAGTGCTCCGCCTCGGTGCCATGCTCGCTCCTGAAGCAAAAGACAGAAAACACGAGAACGGCAAGGTCAAGAAAACACACGATGCCCGATGCCAGTGTCATCTATACGTCATCGCTGTGGACTAGTGGACCACCACAATCACCTATGATTCTCGCATAATTCCACAACCGTGCTCTGATGCCAGCTGTAACGACCCGAGAATCCGATTACCGGGAAGGCCCGATAACCCGAGACTCGCACCCCCACCCACGAGTCCGAAGACTCGGAAGGGTTAGAAGGATGGTGTGGAAACTACACAAGTATCACAAGTAATTACAGAAATGAAACAATTTATATTATTAAGCAGGAAATAAATTAACATTTTACATGGTCCATAAAATAACAATAAAATAACAACCGTAGTTCACAACTAGTACAGAGACAAGAAACGAAAGTACAGCTACACGGGACATACCCCGGCTCTGACCTCTGGCACTACCTCTGGGCACCCGCACCTCGCTGCACCCCAGACGCGCTCCCCTGGGGCGGCGCCTCACCTGAAACACGGTGAAAATACGCAGGGAATGAGTCTCGGAACAAGACTCGGTAGGGATCACTCGAACCCTACCTCGTAAAATGGGAAACCACTACGCTATCGGTAGGAGAGTACCTTGGAAAGGAAAGCCTTGTACTCTACTAAATGAAGGTCCTACGGCACGCATACCGGCACACGTGCCGTGGTGAGACAACCAAAACTCAACGGTCGACCCGGCAAACCCGAAGGTCAAAGCCACGAAACTGACAGTCTGACACTCCGTACTCGACAGGAGTACCTCCCACTAGAAGCACAGTCGGTAGCGTCCCTTGACGACTTACACTGCACCGCAGGTGAACTGCCTGACGTGGTAGCGCCTACCCAAGGCACGAACACCGAACAAGTAACCACAAACAAGTGACTAGCTTGGGTCACGCCCGTCGACGTGGGTCCAACCTCCCCCAACCACGTGTGCACACACAGACCGCGCGTCCCTGGTCTGGCCCTCTGACCGGTTTTCCCCTCAGCCGGACTCTGGCAAGACGTGGAGCCCGACGGCAACCGGTCCACAAACCGCCTCTAAGGGTAAGCCTGTACACCACTCCCTGGTGCGATCGGTACCGCGTACTGGTAGGCTACGACTAGTGGAGGGTCACTAAAGGAGTAGACTCTCAAGTCAATGGAAAACCACATCACAATCGCAGGTACGCGGAACGCTCCTTGTACCAACACCGTCACAAGCCGAATTCACCACCTCCCGGGACCCCACGGCACCCTCACGTGTGGCCCCCACATGATGCCCATCATCAATCAGACCACGGGTCAGCTCAGGGATCAAGACTCGCTCATCCGGGACTCGAATCGGCAAGGGATGAGAGACGCGGTCGCCGGAGGACCGCCTCCAGTAGTCGCGGTCTGCTCAGGACCGCAACCGCACAGTCGCGGTCCTCCCGGGGCCGCGACCACCCTGGCGCAAGAAAAATGAACGCGGTCACCTGGTGACCGTGTTCGCACAGTAGCGGTCTCCAGGAGACCACGACTGGCGTGCAACGGTCGAAAACAACGGTCAAATGCCTCGGGGTCCGTGCCGGTCCCCACGGTGAACGAGGTCGCCCCCAGATCGCGACCAACAGTCGCGGTCTGTCGCAAGACCGCGTCCGCCCACCGACACTCTAAAGTCCCAACGGTTCAAAACCTGCTGAAAGCGGTCCCCGCCTGACCGCGACCTGTGAAAACGGTCACTGGTAGACCGCGATCACTTCGGAAAACCGAGAACGGCGGGAAACGGCCGGAAACACCATTCCACGCACCAATCACCCCCGGGTGATGGGGAAACAAAGGGGGAACTCGTCCCCACGCCCTAGTGCATCGAATGATGCCCCCAAAACTCCAAATGGCGCGGTAAAACTCTAGATCGGCACTCAAACCCCCAAAGCATGCATTTCTCATCCCGAGCTCAAACGAACCCCTCTCGGCTCCCCGCCGGCCTAGAAATCACGGGAAAGGAAAGCACGAAGATAGAGGATCGTCACCCTACCTCGGGGTTATCCGAAACGTGGCAGATCGCCGCCGATCCTCAAGAATCGCTTGAAACTTCATGAACTCCCCACGCCCTTACCGAGCACCGAACACCGCCACGATCACCAGGCCGCCGCCTATGCCACGACGCCGTCGCCTTGCCGCGTCTGCAGCCGAAGGGGATGGCGCCGGGGCTAGCACCGGAAGAGGGGGGCCGGTCACGGTGGAAGCGCTCACGGGAGAGAAGGGAGGAAGAAGAAGAAAAGGAAAGGGAAAAGAAAAGAAAAAGAAATGGGAATATATAGAAAATCCGATTTTTCAGAAAAATATCAAAAAATAGAAAAATACGTTTTCGGAATCTTCGGAACGCACCGATCGCAACGGTACCACTCGTGTCTAGGTGAACGACCCGGTCCACCCGCAACGAGCTTCCGAAGAAAAAGCCGAAACCCATATCGGAAATCGAAAAACACACGTGGAAAAATCGCGGAACGCCTCCGGGTCTCCGAAACAACTCCGGATCGCGTCGATCCGAACACGAAAGATGTCTGAAACAAAATTTCGGACACAACGGAGCCAGACGCTCCAAAAAACCAGATCCAGGACCCACAAAGAAGGATCTGAAAGGTCCGGGATATTACAATTTACTTGTTTGCATCATCATCATAACATATCTCTCTCCTTTTTACTCCTCTTAGGGGTTTTAAACAAAAACACACAAGGTGTGTTCATGCCCACTTTACATAGTTCTATTTTACTAGAGCATTGATACTACACACACTTTGGCTAATCCATATTTGCTTGTTTTCGTTTATTTTGCATAGGGTAATCAACATAAAAACCCCCTTCATCGACCGGCCGGTAGAAGGAGGAAGGAAAAGCTCACAATCTCCCCCGCTTCTTACAATGTACATGCGATCATCTTTTATGTTTTGAGGTAACCCCTCTAGCGATCACCCTCCTTAGAGCATCTCATGTCCCCCTTTTTTCTTACATTTCATGCTTAACATTTAACTCTCTTTTTCTTTCTTAAAATGTCTATGTGACACACGTTCACAGCCGTCTTCCGCAGCTTCTCGTGCTTTTGACGGCAGGTCGTAGTGCCAGCAGTGGTTTGTCAGTAGGTTGTTAGTGGTCTTTTGTCTTCCCCTGTACACTTTTGACCGGGGTATGCCCCGTGTAGTTGTATATTTTGACTCGTGTACAGTTGTTGGACTTGTATATTTTGTGGATTTGGACTATTATATAAATTATCACTCTGATATTTAAATTGTTTCCGTTTATAGTTCAAATTGTTGCTATAATTAATATTGCGCGCGTGAAATTCCATGTCGTTATGCATCCCCTCGACAAAACCCTCCAACCCTTACGGGACCTCATCAGCCTCTTGGGTGGCTTCCCCGAGTTCTTGGTATCAGTTTACCGGTATCCGGATCTCCGGGTCGTTACAGGAAGAGTGCGTCGAACAACGCCATGGTCAATGCCGCTCTGTGTCCACCCAACTAGGCTCCTTCGCTCGACACCCATATGATGCACGCAAAATATGCCCCGACGACGAGCATGCGATGAAGATATGAAGAAAAAAGACTATGATCGCCACCAATGAATTATATTATTACTAACAGTAGGAAAACTACTGAAATTATATTACTTACCTTGAAAAAATAAGAACCATTCAGAAAATAGCTTGGCTGAAATGTGGTAGCCTAAAAGTGTGTGTTTTTAGGAACGTGGTCTCTATACACGATGCGACCAAAAAAGAATGCAGTCCATGTGACCACTGCGTTCAAATAGAAGGGTGTGGGGGATTAGAATTCAGCTATTTCTCGCTCTTCAGCTGGCCAAAGAGCAAGGTCATTACGTCTATTGCCTGCCTGGACCTGCGAAACAACATAAATAGAAGGAAAAACCCATTAGATCTGTGGATTATGTAGCATCTATCCTTCAAATAAATAGAACATGCAATTAAAAGGGGAGGATACCTAGAGGGTTAGGTTTTTAACCCCCGCCTAGGGAAAATAGATTGGTGTGTAGTGTAATGCAAAGAATCGAGATAAAAAGAGAGTGTAGTGTACTATGCTATGAAGCGAAATATGTAACTAATAAGGAAGAACAGTAGAGAGCAATAGAAAGTGATAGGATAAACCTTAGAAGAAAGGTGTGATGCAGGACAAAAACGCTTCACCCCATCAAAATAATTTGAACTCTCATGGATAATTTATCAAACACATGACATGCTGCAATTCTTGTTATTTGGACTCAAATCAGATCAAGTATATTGATGCAGGACTAACATCCATAAAGATCAAATCACAAATATTTACTGAGCATACATATCTACGTCCAGATGTCAGAATCATGCCAACTTGAAGTTACAGATAGCAAATAAAACACCCCAAACTATGCAACAGTGAACGAACATCACCTGATTGAATGCCACATAAATAAAGCACTGTACTGACAAGAAACTTCCCATATGATAGCTTGCTGTGGTGCGTTGAGAATACACTGCAAATCTATGCTCAAAACTCATGAAATCTAATTCACAAATACTTGTCCAAACTCAAGTCACATAAACTTTTTTTTTCCTCTGTCAGACTCTGAAGCCGTATAGAATATCAACCATATCCAACATGAAAAACATGAAATCACACCATATTAAAGATACCACTGGGAGACCTGCCCACAATGGTTGGACGTGTTGCTGCTACTGGCTTCTTCGGCGGACGTGACTGGTGGCAGTGCTTGCAGATGGCGAAGTCAAGAAATCACCTCGATGCTGGTGCGGCAGGGGCTGGCAGGTGGCAGCCTGGACTGTGCGCAGATGGCAACCGGTGTGGACCGGAGACCGGTCGGGGCAAGGAGGGCGGCAGGCCCACCCGTGGACGGGGCCGGGAAAGGGATAATGAACAGTGTCCCGGGGAAGAAATCCGCACGTTGCAAGGCGACTTTAATGGAGGGAAGGGATGGGAGATGTGAGTGCGTCGTGCGGGGAGAACAGTAAGTTAAGATCTGTGAACATTGGTGGGTGCTACGGTGGGGAAGATGGGGTTACGGTGGAGAAGAATAAGTAGGCATCAAACAAAAAGAATGATAGAAATGGGGGTTTCGGCTTCCGCCAGAAAGAAGTTAGAAGGGTTTGACCTCCGCCAGAAGAACAAGAATGAGGTTTGACATCCCGCCAGAAAGAGAAAACACACAGACGTGTTTCACAAATTTTTCTCTAACCATTGCATAACCCTAATTAGGGCTAGCACACTAGTATTTATAGAGAAACAAATTTACAAATAAACCCAACTTCCTTCTGCTTTAACACCTACCCTATCTCGACTATTAAAATAAACAAATAATACATAATCGACCAAATAAATTCTAAACTAAAAATAACACATTAATTAAATACGAAAATAGAAGAAAATAATAAAAATAATCTTCATCTAGGATCTCTTCAACGGCTCCTGATAAATCTACATCTTCAAAAATAATTTGTGCAATCCGCTCCGCGTCAAGGTGAGAGTTTGATACTTCCATGGTCAAAACTATCTTCTTGACAGCCCAACTTCTGACTCTCTCCTCGACATAGCATCGGGATCACACGTGAATCTGTCCAATTTGTGATTTCATCTAGTGGTGGGAGTCCTAGTTCCGGGGCTCAGAGGGATTAGAGACCGTTTTTGTCTCCACGAAGCTTGTCTAAAAATCCATTTCAAGTGCATCTCATAAGCACGTCACTATATGGAGAGTTAATGATCAACTGATCAGGAATCCATAATTATTCGGATGGCATATTCTTAGCATGTCCACGTAGGTAACTTTGTTTCAGTTATGTTCCTCATGTTGCAACACCTTTAAAGTTGATTGAAAATTATGCTGAAAATATGCAGTCGAAGGTTTTCGAGGGACACAGAAGAGAATATGAAAGGTTTGAGGGGTATATACATCATCCTCTTGGAGTCTTGGTTATAGGAAGAGATTAAACAAGGACGAATTGGTCTTTTCTCGTCTTCATCTATTTATAATTAAGTTAAACAAATGGCAAATGATGATATAATTATGTGTGAGACAATACAATTTAATATAAGAATATATGTATGGTAATATAAAGAATATAGAGTATAAAACAGAATAAGAATAAAATAGAGTCAGGGGTATGTACATAAATATCCTTATATCTTATGACATATTCGTGTTGGCTAACTTTTTTTTTACTTGTCAATTAAGCGGTCGAGAAATAGACCTACACTTTTATGTCCCCGTCTAATAGTAACTTCTATTGTAATGATCATGACATTTATCTTCATATTTGAATCATGGTTGCATGTAAGACAAAGAATCTCCTGCGATGTAAGGTGCCCAAAGTTGAGTCTTGACCAATTATGATGGATTCCTGATTATCAAAAAAAAATGATGACGATAAATTACTACGTACCATTCAAAATAGAATCTTTTTTTAATACACATGCTTCAACAAAGATTGAATTAGGTGATCAATATAAATGATCATTGAGGCAACGAACGAGAGTTTACTGGACTCAAATGAGAAAACAGAATGAGAAATCAGAGTGCTCTTACTAATATTCAAAATGTCACTTCATCGTGGATCAATGAGTTGAAACAAATAAAATTTTGTGATTTTTTGCATATAATTCTTTATAAATTTATTAAATTGTTGATTAGTCCCTCAGGTATAACTATTTTTCTGTAAATTCTTATAATTTTCACCGTCATACAAATAAGTTTCTACCATTCGTTCCGTCTTGACAAAAGTCAACCTAACTATGGTTAACTTGACCCAAGACGAACAAAAGATCAAGTTAGTCCTAGTTAGGGGGGGGGGAGAGAGAGAGAGAGGGAGAGAGAAGAGAGTTTTGTGAGTAGCTTCACGACCCTACCCTCCCTTATTGCGACGACCTGTCTCAGGAAGTCGGCCACGGTTCTTGCTACCATCGAAGAAAATGGCAGTGGCCCCAAATCCAAAGTCAACTCTGACGTAGCCGATAACCCCATTCCCCCATCCCCACATCCCTCTCGGCCTCTTCCCAACCTTCGGCCCTCAAATCTCGCTGGCATGTGATCAACCTGGTGGTGGCGTAGGAGTGGATGCATGCGGCACTAGATTGGGTGTCGCCTTGGGCTGCTCCAAAGCCCCTTGCCCTGGCGGGGTTTCGAATTTTCAGGTTTTGGCGACTCGAATCTGTGCCCAAATTGCTGCCTTGGCATGTGGAGGTGAGTTCTAGAGGGAGAGGGTGTCATACATGCCAGTGTTTACGGAGGGAGGTCCATTCCTCGATTGGGATTGTTTCTGGAATGTGGGGGACCGCCTATATATGGTGTTTGGCTCCCTGATTGGGAGTTGTTGTTGCTGGGGTTTATCCCGTGCTGGCAGGGGGAGTCGTCTAAAGTGTCAAGACTGGTTGCTTCTTCGACTAGGTGGACTAATAGTTGCGGGACATGCTTGAACTCCGATTGTTTGGCAGGGCCAAGATTGGTAGCTGAACTTGAGTCGCCGCTTGGAATCTAGCTTTAGAAGCCTCCCTGAGTCCACATGCGTCCACCATGATCCTTCTAGAGCCCTTGACGACCTCACCAACATCAAGAAGCACTTATGCATAGGGTTGGGGAGGGGAGGTTTCTAGGATGGGGGGGGGGGGCTATGATGGCAGCCAAGGGAGGGGTTCTCAAGGTGGGGGAGGGGGTCCGATGATGCGACCTCTCCCCCTACCCTGATGCTACTATAGCGGCACTGTCGGGCACCTTCGTTGGGGGGGGGGGGGTCTTCATCCACCGGAGAGAGAGAAAGTAGGAGACCCACATCTAAGGGGTATTTCATCTTTTTCGCTCTCTAAATAGAATATTCTTAAGACTATTCTCTTTTTTAGATGGACGCAAATCACATGCACTCTTCAGTAATAAGACAAAGATTGTAGAGGCTCATATAAAAATAGCTGCAACTTATGAATTAATTGGTAATTTGCTAAGTTTATAGAGACTTATACGGAAAAATCTGTAATTTTTTTATGTTCAATATAATGATCTATTTTGGACTCTTAATCTGATTGTTTTTATGTAATAAGAAGTCAGTTTTATTTTATGGACTATCCAAGCTTATCAACATGATCTACAACACCTAAATGAGTAATTGTTGCTACACACACAAGGGGTATGAATCTACGTGAGATCTATGAGATTGTGAGGCAAAAAATAAATATCTCAAAATGACGTACATCTCACATCATTTTCATTCTTCTTTTTTTTATGTGTTTTTATTATCTACAAGTCTTACCGGTCCCATATAGTTTAAGAAAAGAGGGATGTATATATTTATTACACGATAAAAATATGCTGCGAATATTACTCTGGATGAAAAAAAAGCATCACGATAAATCATTCTACACGGGTTGTTGGGAACAAATGAGCCACGAATCCTAATAAATGGGCTGCACAGGGTTGAACGCTCCCACATGGACCCATTACGAATCCATCTAAGGTCCGTGGATCCAGACACAGTTGCGGATTGAGGCACTTTGATAATGTAATAAGAGTCCGCCGAGATGAGTTATTCTGATCATCCATCTTCATTCTAATTTGATAGCAATATTAACACAATTGAACTTAGTTAGAATTAAGGCCCTTATCTCAAGATTAACTCGTTTTAATTTCTTGTAAAGATATTATACCCAGATATGGTTAAGATAAATTATCAAATCAATAATTATTTTAATTTAAAGATAAATTAATAAGGATCCTCCTTAGTTAGTTTATCCTAACTTATCATCAAAATAGTCCTAAAAGAGAATTAACATGGAATCTCCGAGGCCAACTCAATCAAAACCACCCACCCCATCAGCACGTCAATCTCTCTCCATGACACAAGAGATTCTCTCTGCGACGTGGTAGCATCATGCTCCCCTCCAACTGGGGGGGCATCACACTCCCCATGACAAGACAATACAAAGGTCTCATCACTCTCAATCATCAACTGCGTAAACGTCGTTCCTCCTCTTTCCAACCTTAACCGATTCTCTCCTTGAAAGGATAACGCAAGACGTCGTCTTTTCACAAAGTTGACACTTCTTTCTTCCTTAATCAAGGGGTCATCTGGTTTGTCTCAAAAACATCTTAAAACACCCGGTTTTAAAAGCGTTGGTTTTCAAATATATGAAAATAATTTTATTTAAAATCATCACCGCTTTTAATTGCACCTGGGTTCTTGTTCTGTTTATTGCTCCAGATATATCTCTCTATTCATAGAAGAGAGTCTGCTTGTTCGCAGGTTAGACGAAGGAAATTAACTTCACCAAGGATAGGATACCCCCAAAATAGATCATGTTACTTTGAGTGAGGATATCATAACATGGGATATCTTTCGACCTCTTTGATAATAGAATAAGAAAAATCGGGTTAACTTAAATTCAGATAAATTATTTCTATTTTTTTATTTCTTTACTTTCACAGGTATCCGAGTTAAGATAGAACAATTAATTCTACTTTTTAACTAGAACTAATTATTCTAGAAAAACCCGAGTTAAGGAGAAGTGTGAAAATCATTAACTCCTCTTGTTCCGTCAGTTTCTTAAAACAGCCTATCCCACCTTTAATTCGGATACAAGTCCATATATCTTAATCGCATCGGAATATTTTGTACATGCACTTAAATCAATCGGGATGGATAAGAGTGGAATATCCGTCCCCATCGTGCAAACAAACAGACCCTTGGAAGGAGCCGTTTTGCATGTGAAAATTACTGTAAGACATCATACATACACTCACATTGGATGTGAGGTAAATGGTTAACAGTGTTCCCCTTTTGCTTCTATTAATGTCTGTGTAAATACAGGCATGGTCGAATTGAAGCAGGGGAAAAAAAAGTGGAGGACTTCGTTGACTCCCAGACGGTAAAAATCCAGATACGTGTCTCCTAATTAATCCAGATATGCGTTAATTTTTTTTATTTTCCTTTTTGTTTTGCCATTAGTTTCCTTTTGATATGCTGACAATTTTCCCGTTGACTAAAACAACAATGAGATGGTGCTACATTTTTGTGTCTTTCGATCTCTCACTCTCACCTCAACCGTCACCGAGATGAGTTCGAACTTGAGGCACTGCATTTGAATTCTTCCATTTTGCTTATGAGATGTTTGATTATATTTTTTTAGATATTTTTTGTTCTCTCAAATTCTATTTTGAGTAAAGAATGAGGACTAAATTTTCTTTGAAACACCTCTCCTAATTTGTAAGTAGTGGACTAGTTAATTAATTAACCCTTCAGTAGTGTTTTTCAAATAAAAATAACTCTTTATTTTTTTTTTGAAAAGAGTCAATATCTCTCTCTCTCTCTCTCTCTCATAGGTTATCACCTCTCTCTCTCTCTATCTTTCTCACACACACACACACTACCACCTACCCCCCCCTCTCTCTCTCTCTCTCTCTCTCACAACCACATGCCTAATGGGCATCATTATTTATCTCTTAAATATTATTTATATTTTACCAAACAAGTTAAAAGTTAAATTTTATCAATCCAAAATTATAAAAAATCACAATGAAATATTTTTTCAAAGGAGAACTAATGTTAAGAAAAAAAAATCATTCTCAAACACCCTATTAAAATTTAAATTTTAAATTGAATAGCCAAAAAAAACAAGTGACAAATCAAATGGCAAAAAAGTGTCACACCGCAGCATTGCTATAATTTACGGTTCCCATATATAGTTGTCCGTCCGTCAAGCACCATGGGAAGGCATTTTTTTTTAAAAAAAAAACGTCGCATCCTCTCATCTTCAATTCTAATTAATAAACAGTTAGCACAGATAATTAATCACATTTGTGTCATAACACACCTTCCCGATTATTGCTTTGCGATCTTCAAGAATATACTGAAGATTGATGTTCGATACAGCCTAAACAATTCGGGAAGAGTTCCATGATCTCATGACGTAGAACATTGTATAATTAATACATGTCCATATATAGTGATGGTTCAAACTTGACATTGTGAATTGAAATCCAATAATTATATGACAAATAGACTTTACGTTGTCATGTTGTAAGTCTTGTGACTATATATAACAAATGTACAAAAATATTTTACAAGATACGTACGTAATTGTGTGTATGCCTCTCTATGACAAATAGTTTATACCTGTTGTTTTTTAATTAATGTAGCATCTCCGTGAGAAAATCGACGCTACATCAAGATATTACGACGAAATCAATGACCATCGTTACCCTGCAGTGTTATGTGTTCATCTACAGTAGATCCACAATGACAATTTAATCCATCGTGAGTTTTTGAATAGGTGCTTATTTCTTAAGAAATGTAATTATCATTGTAATCTAACGATGATGTGATTTATATAATAAGTTAGAGTATCTTACAATCCACCTCAAAAAAAATTTTAAAAAAATTGTAAGGCAGTGCACTCCCGTGGTGTGCAAGCGTGCAACAAACCTTACTCTAGTACTACTTATGTTTCTCCAGCATATAGTGAACCAAATGAAACCTAGTTATAAGCTTTTCCATCATCTTTTGGGCCGACGATGAAGCCCATTTGCCGTCAATGTACAATCTACGTAAACAGATTCTTTGCAGGCCCAGCAGTCACTTCACGTTAAGTAAATAACGGCGAGTAAACCTGAGGGACTCACTTATCCACTTATCCAATAATTTCATTGGATCTGTTATGGGTGTGGACGAGTCCATTTTGGTCCGAGTCTACCCAGGCCAATATTATTCACACTCTTATGCAGCTTCCACGACTAATTAGTAGTACCGTACGCCATCTTTCACACAATACTAGAGGGCTGCTAGAATACATGATATCACCTTCCAGCTTCAGGTTGTTCCACTCAGCTGTTGCACAGTATTGTCTACGTCAAGGTTCGTCGACTGAGCGATCCGTATCAGATCGAAATCGCACTGATCCGGTAAGATATGCCCGAGTCGCATGTCACTCGGGCCAACTTGGTCGTCTCCTACCCCGGTAGACCTTTCTTCCCCCATCCTGGTGCCCTCCCAACCTGACCATCTCCCAACCTGACCATCTCGGGCCCCCCGCCCCACCCCCTGCAATCTCCCACAACGACTGGCAACATCCCTTTTGACCAGATCATTGTCGCCACCGCCGGATCTCGCCTACCACCGCCGGATCCTCGTCACGCGTCACCGTCGGATCCTCTTCGGAGTACGCCTAGAAGGTCTCAGAGAAGGATAGAGAGGGAGGGAGGAGTGACTCGGTCCAAGTCGACCGGATCATGTCTCGGATTTTCCTGGATCCGTGTAGATCCGCCTGAGTAGCCCCCGCTCCGACCGAGTCGACAAACCATGGTCTACATAGCTCCGAGATTAGGGAAGATACAACCAGATAAACCTAATGGGGTGTTTGGTTACGTTTTTTTAGATATTTTCTCTCTCAAAATTTATTTTGAGGAAAGAACGTAGACTAAATCATGTTTGGAGCGTCTCTCCTAATTTTTAGGAAGAGAGTTAGCGCTTCATTAAATTTTCTCAAATAAAAAATAACTCTTTCCTTATTTTTTTTTCAAAAGAACTATCTCTTTCATAATCACCTTTCTCTCTCTCGTACACATACGCCATCCCCTTTTCTCTCCCTCCCAAAACCACCTCTCTCTCTCTCTCACTCACACACACGATTATCACCTATCTCTCTCTCTTCAACCACCTCTTAACGAGGAAACTCCATACTCTCTTAAATATTAATTAGATTTTATCAAACATGTCAAAAGTAAAATTTTATAAATTTAACAATTATGACAAAAATCATAATAAAATATATTTTTAAAAAATAATCTTAAAAAAATTACTCCGTGCCACCCTATAAGTATTGCAAACTAGTACTTTTTGTCCAACCTGAAATAAATGTTTTCACTGTTGTATGATAGTGAAGATCGGTAAGACCTAACCCTTAACCTTGCGGTGATAATTTAATCCAATGCCCCCTCTGCATAATGTTTTACCATATACCATTTGAGACAACGTACGTTTAATGTTTTCTTACTTCTCCTTAGATTAAGCATTGTCTGGATGAAATGTGAATTTCACAGGCGGAGGAAGAAGGGCGTGGCATACCACTCTCTTTAACCGTCGTCTGATCCGAAGATCAGACGGCCAAGCTGAATAGAAGTTTAAACTCAAATTTGATGTCATCTTCCTAGCGAACACCAAACTTAAGTTACCGTCAAATGTTTAGATGTCACCGTCCTTACAATCCTCCTATATCTCATTCCTGCCTCCTTATGAACAGACAAGTTCACAAGCACGCTGTTCTATGTCTTGTACAATCTCCGGCCCGTCGAAGGCATCCGTCTATTGCAAGGCCCATTGGACTGGCACTGATGGGTGCAAACTATGACGACGAGGGGCCATTAATTACCCTCACAGCAAAAGGTGATGCACATAAAGAAATAACTATTTTCGATCATAACCTGTAACCCGATTAACTCTCCTCCTGCAGTTAATAGTATCATGCACATAATAATAATATACTATGGCGTCAAACATATTTTTGCTGATAACGTTTGTATAACTTTGATAAATATAAAAGGTGATGCGCGCAGTACCATGATGGAATCCATGGCAAAACCAGTCTTGCATTTTTTTTTGAAATCCAACATGAGCTATGTAATTCACACCCAGCCACCCTAGAAAGCCATATATGCTTAGTTGCTCTCTTTTCTCTAAGGGCCGGTTTGTTTTTAGAATTGTCGGGTGGGTTTCGTAACAGATGAGAGAGAAGGTGTGTGGGGTCCACCAACTCAATTAAGCCCTCACACAAAACAGCTGCCCGGGGTCGAATACCGTGTTCGACCCAAAAGGGTCGAACACGGTAACCCTCTTCGAATAACAAAGAGGGCCTAAGGGTCTCTTTGACGCGCCGGTGGAGTGACGTACTCGGGCGGAGGGGAGGGGGCGCAAATATGTCACCCCACCCCGGTTAACGTCGGTTGTGTGTGAGGAGAAAAGGTGGGATCCACCTTTTTATTTCTTATCGGGTGCGTATTCTCGATTTCTTATCCGCGCGTCGAAGGCGTCCTAAAATCTCGTTTATTTCGTTGTAAAATATAGTAAAATGCCATAATTGTTTTATTTTACATCATTTTTCCGTTATTTGTTTGATTGTAGAATAATATAAATTTATGAGATTACATGGGCCCACGTGGCACTAAGATTCTATAGTTTTGATCTATGGTCCGTATCCACCGGGAAGAAAAAATCAGAGAAAAATGAGTTGAAATTATAAAGAACTAACAAAATATCTTGTTTTATTTTATAGTCATCAAAATAAAACACTTATGATATCAAAAATTAAAAAATATACTAATTTTAAAACTGTGGAATTATATGGATTGAAACAACACCTAGCTAGACTTGTCCACCCTGTCCGTCACCACCGCAACGTACACCTGTCCATCGGCAAAATCAAACTAAACCACTTGTCCTCGGACTAGTCTTTCTTGTCCTCGGACTAGTCTTTAAGACTGAACTCACCGCTCTTTAATTAATTCCCTTGGGATGCTATCACAACCATGCGGCCATTTGAATCAACAGCTAGCGCAGCCCACCGCGTCCAGAATGCATGCATGCATGCATGCAAGAATGGCAGCACGCACAACATCAGTACTGTTCCATGTGAGATCAGGCACCATGTCACGTACCTACCACGGCTAATTCACATGCCACGGCCCCCGATCGATCAACGTGATCAAGGCGCACACAGGCATTCTGATGCGATTGCCTCGTCGTCTCAGATGTCCGCCTAATTAATTAATCTTTATTAGAATCAAGGTGCCACGTCAATCTAATCGTTAACAAGATGAACCCTTCGGATCCCTAGCTGTCCGGAGAGCTTGCCAGTGCAAGGGGAACGTACGGTACGTACCAAACCCGTTTATCTCAAATCTCCAATCCTATATCTATCGTACTTCTACCCTACTTGTAGGGAGGATATATATTTATATATATATATATATATAATATTGCATTATTTTCTTTTTTGTGTAAGGGAGGACTGGCATGCATGTTGTAACCAGCTAGCACAGGTAAGTTCAAAACCAAAGAAACCACATGAGAAGAGTTAAACTCCTGTAGTACAGAGACAGGTACACGACGGTGAAGCACATGTACAGCTAGCGTCCACGGTGAAGCACATGTCAGACGTGCAGTGTGTCTAGTATCGTGGATGGCAGAAACCTGCAGCAAGTGTACGTATATACCCTCTACCCTCCAACACTCTGTGAAGCATGGAAAGGACTACGTACGACGACTAGACCGACCCTCCAACGTCTTCTCAAACCATCGGTACCAGCCCCTTGTCTGGAGGGTGGAGTCTCCGTCTGACACACAATATTCCCGCCGCTGTGTTGCGAGCTTCTGAATTTTTCTGACGGGAACTTTTGTTCCAGATCGAGAACAACTTGCAGAAGTAACTCATTTAAAAAGAGGAATGGTACTCGAAGCAAAACCAGTGCATGCATGCTTGTCATGGCGTCCTTCTGTCATCCAAAGGAAGTTGCTCGGATGGTACGTCCATCGCATTATTCCTACGAGCTAGCCTACGAGAATATCTTTTTATTCAGTTCATCTTGGTACATCATTATATTTCTTCCCGTTATAAGGGACCAAATAAGTTGTTTTATGAGACAACATTAATCGAGGAGTTGGGTATCGAACGTATATTGCTAATCACAACGACGTCGAGACCGGCCTGATCATTTTAGTTGGCATCGAAACGTCAGGTTTGCATGAATGGCCTGGTCATGCATGGTGTTGGGATGGTCCCAACCCTTGTAGCGAATCTAATCCGATGTTTCTCTCTAGTTTTGTGGCAGTTAGGCATTGATATATATAGAGAGAAGAATGCTAATTACATGACTCGGAATATTACTGACTCGGATACGTTCCCCCGTTATATATCCAATACGACTCAGTCTGACTTAAGCCGATCGACAAGCTCAGCAGCAGATTCATCAACTGTTAAGAGTCCCACCGCCGATCGAACTCGATCATTCTGTTCTTTCCCATGGGGAGCATGGTGGTCACAAGTCACAACCATGCATGCGGCATGAACCCCAGCAGCCTATATATATATATGTATACCACGCCCCCAAGAACCATGCATGCATATGCTGCATGCACAAAGGACAGCACACACAACATCAGTCCCCCACGATCATATATGCACCGATTTATTCACTGATCACGACCACCATGAACGACCGACCAATGTGATCGTCAAGGGCTCACGCACGCCCTTGATGCAATCTCTTCGCTGTCTCAGAATGCCCACCTAATTAATTAATCTTGTTAGAATATATAATGCACGCTTAACACTAAGAAATGAAAGATGGCTTAGAACGCCAGCCTGAGTGATCAGTACTTCTAGGAACAAGAGTAAGCATGCATTTATCTATAGTCAGGTCCACTACACATAACCTTTTGAATCCCTGTCCAGAGATCTTTCCTGTGCAAGGTGGGGTGCCAAACACGATGTTGGCGGTGCGCTTCTTTATTCTCTTACATATATTATCTCCGATCCCTATATCGTCCGTATGGTTGTAAGGAGGATCCATAATTACATTCGTCTCTTTCCTGGAAGGGAGGACGTACTGGTACGATGTAATTAACCAGTTGCACAGCAGATTTCAAATGCAAAAGACCAAACCGCAATGGAAGAGCTGTTCCTGTACAGTAGATGGTGTTAAATTAAGCACTCGATTACCAGCACCCATGCCGCGAGGCTCAAACATTGTGTTTTGTGTGAATGGCACAGAGACCAGCCCGTCCACCCTACCAATTAAAACCTCCAACACTCCATGAGAAAGCATGGGAAAAAGTACGTACTACGACGAATGGACTCTCTAATTTCAATCCAAATCATCCCCACAGCTAGCAGGCCCTTCAATTTTTGGAAGAAGGCATCTCAGTCCGACACTTTCCTGCCACTGGGTTGTGATCCCGCCTCTGAATTTTTAACGCAAACTCTCTGCCCACAACTTGCAGGACGAACTCGTTTAAAAAGAGGAATGGTTGAAGCAACACCGGTGCATGCCTGTAATGCATGCTTCCTTATGTCATCCAGAGGGAAGTTGCTCGGACGGTCCGTCTATCGAATTGCTACGAAAAATATAACTGTTTATCTTGGTATATACGATCTCTCACAACACATGATCTTCTCGTTGTATGTTGGAATGGTGCAGTAGAACTCTCGGCAATTTAAGATTTTAAGTTGGATGATTTAATTTAATAATTTTAATATGATAGTAGAGTTTATGATTATGATTTTGGACACTCACTCTGTGTTTCTCGTGATTTACATGATTGAGTCTAAATCATTGCACCCGAGAGGGAGTGTTAAAATAGTCATATATTAAAAACGAGTTAATATAAAATATATTTAAAATAGTGAAATCCTCCGACGTCTTAAAATTTTGAGTTAGATAATCCAATCTAATAAACTCTAATACGATGATCATACCCTGTAGTTATGATTTGGGCTGCACAAAAATCAGCTCGGACGTGAGGTGACATATTGAAATAATACAATAGAACTCTCTCGATCTACTCTACACTTTATTTTGAGTTTAATATCTTAATCCGATATCTCTAATATTATAATAGATCAAATAAAATATTAATCAAGTTTTTGGACCGAATGTATCGCTATGTAGTCACACGGCGGCGTCGACTAAACTGATCACGATTCCATCTTAATCAGTTAGCATCGAAGCATGAGAGGTCTGTATGAATGGGTTGATCAGGGTGGGGGAAATTAATCTCATTTGTTTATGTTTTGGATGTTCCCAAGCTCTGTAGCAAATCTAAACGATTCTCTTTCATCTTGTGGCAACTTGGAATTGAGAGAGAGAGAGAGAGAGAGAATGAGAGAGAGAATGAGAGCATGAACAGACGGTAGTACTGCTGCACGAGAAACAGGCTGGGGATGGCCCGTACTAGCTAGCCAGGAACGCCCAGGGAGATAGAAATCTATTACGTCTATTACTGCAAAGAGGGTCCCGATCGAGCTTCATACATGGCAGCAACTGCCAGAGTTAATCAGACGTTTCTCTTTCATCTTCTGGCAGCTTGATGCTGAGAGAGAAGGGAAAAAATGCTAACATGAACAGAACACTGCTGCACGAGAAGAAGGTTGGAGATGGGACCTCCACTATAGCTATACCCAGCTACGTCCAGACTAGATCTACATTAATCTATATACATTTTTAAATCTTCACTGCATGAGGACAACCATCGCTGAATTGACCACCCCTTCTTGCTTACTGTTACTCATATAGCAATCTTTCTTTACGTAAAAAGAACTATATAAATATATATGCATGGCCGACTTCTATCTAAACGACATTAGCTAGGGGACAATTTAATTAGGTAATAACTATGCGGTGTTATAATAATCTAATATTAAAAATAGATTAAAATAATACGTGTTAATAATCGATAGTGAAGTTATTTATATTTAACATATTAAGACTTTGAGTTGGATGACTCAATTTAATAAATTTTAATACATATATATATATATAATCAGAGTCCATAGTTATGATTTAACCCGTGCACCCCATATTTGTCATAATCTAAGAGACATAATTTAATTTCTCTACACGTGAGAGAACGTGATGGGTGTACTTTGATTCCCCCCGGCACCCCCCCAATACTAGGATTAAGTTAAGTTAAATTTTTTGTCAAATCTACAACATTCTTTCTTAATAACTTGGAATGGGACTTCTAGTTTTGTCACCACTGCACCGGTGGCAATAGCGCCATTTCTCTACATGAAGATGTCGGCGTCGGATGGTCCATGGTATACAGACTGTCTGGGTGTGAACTTGCCGGACGTGGAAAGCTCCGTTTCCATGTGCATTGATCCCACTTTCCTGGGCCGTCCGCTTTGTCGTTACGAGGCCCAATGGGTACCTGCTGGAACTGTAGAAGCCGTACGGTTTAGGAGGGAATGTTACGACAGCAAATTGTTTGTTATCATATTTGTTAATCATTTTAGTCATCCCATCTTATGATCAGATGATTGATGATTTAGTTAAAATGAACTTAAAATTTAAATATGATGTTTTAAGATTAGAATAATAAAAATAGAAAATTATCTCTATACTACTAGAATCTTTCAAAATAACAACTATATATCAACCTTTATCATATTTACCGTAATACTCCTCAAATCTCTTAACTTGAGTCGTAGTGTCCCTGAAGTTACATCCCGTATAAATGACGGTAATTCACTCATGTGAGATTATCATTTTGCCCTCACTTTTATTAAAAGAAGAGAGAGAGAGAGAGAGAGAGAGAGAGAGAGAGAGAGAGAGAGATGCCAGTGGTTCTTCATTGGGGGGGGGGGGGGGTCCTCTCCCTCTCCACCATTAACAACAACCCCGACCTCGACCTCATCTGTCAGAGCGTTAAAGTCTACACTACCGATCATGGGAAGCATCGTGCTATAGACATTAACGGTGGCAAACAACATCACAACAGCGACTTGTGGCGCTCCGACCCCGTGTATGTCATAAAAAAGCCTCTCCAAGTCTCTAGTCTCTACTACTACCTGTGGGCGAGGAAGCTGCAGTGGCAGGAAGATGGGAACCTCCCAATCGACTGCACTGACGAGAGAGCGTCCCCTTCTCATCCACTACACGTTGGGGTGGAAGGTTTATGTTCTAGTCTACTACTACACCAACAATTACCTGAGGTCTGTCCTTTGGGTTGGGACATGGCAAGAGTATGGCTTGTGGAGCATGCTATTTTGGTGCCATGCTTTGATTTCTAACCTCATCTGGCAATCCTCTGGTCTGAGACTCTTGGTATTGCTAGTTGAGCATTGGTCAGTGAGTGTGATCGAATGAGAGTGCCGGTGAAAGAGTAGGCTCTCATTCGAGCGTCGCCCTCTTGACATCCACAAGAAGCTCCCAATTGTCAATTCCAGCAAGGAATTTGAGGGCGATGATGGAGTGACCACCACCTCCACCCGCAGCTCCCATTTGTAACAAATTATTTTTTTTAAATATATTAAATAGAATTAATAATATTAATGTTAATTATGATCATTAAAGAGAAATATTAACACTAATCATAATTAATAAGAATGATAAAATAATTCTTTTTCAGCACTTATTTTCGTTCGCATCCCTATTTTTTACCAAATGAATACTAGGGATATCACCGTACTTATTCTTCGCGAACCAATTAAACGAATACGAGAATAGACATAAGGATAAATTAACTCGGAATGACTTACGCATATTCTCCTTAAAATTTATCCTCGAATCAAATGTGACCTAAAGTTTTAGTAAGAAAGTTGCTCCTGAAATACCTACTCCTTAATTTGTTGTCGTGGACACCTATAAACGAGATTGTACAACCATCGCTTCGATTCCACGCAGTTCCTCCGTGCGGTGGCAGAGTTCGTGGGTGGGGCAAGCAAGCCGTTCTTCAAGTCCATGTGAGAACGAGAGCGACTGGTGGCAACATCGTGTGTCGGCACAGGGCGGGTCACACCGTAATATGACGTGACTTTCATAAAGATTCGAGAGGTTTTATAATGAATAAAATAAATATAGGGATATAATGATAATTTCTAAAGATTCTAGATAAATAGATGTAATTTTTCTTAATAAAAAAATGTGACAAAAGCTACGAGTGCCACCGTATAGTAGCTAACACGACCTATCACCATTGACTACTGCTACCAATCCACTTTCATCCAACATCCGGCCAGTGCTCAAGATGCTCTCTCTCTCTCTCTCTCTCTGTGACACGCACACATCAAATGTAATTTCCAATCTCTGACACACACGCATCCCATGTCCTTCCCAATGCTAGGGTTGCCAAAAACGTTTTTTTGCATTTCTTATTTTTCATATTTATAAAGAGGATAGGTTGAGTTATTTATTTTATTCGTTTGGCGATGGAACGACGACGTACGTTGTAACCAGCCCAAGGAATTTCGAAACAAGAGAAACCCACATGATAATAACATTGAGAAGACGGGTAACTCCGGAGAAAGAGGTGACCACAAACGGCGACACAGCACCCCGCGCCAAAGACGACCCCGACTTCATGTTTAATGTGGATGCCAGAAGTTAGTAGACCATGGCCAGGCCTCCCAACACTCCACGAGCCGTACGTATATATATATATATACATACACGAAGGAGTGTGATGGGAGATGCATGGAATCACAATCTGACACGATGCTGTTCGTGTGATTTACAGGACTTGTGATTGACTTGTTATGCATGGGCCGTACTCTATTCCAAATAATCAAGACAGGACAATCATGCACAAAATCTAACTCATTTAAAGAGAGCCAGACTCGAAGGAAGAATAGTACTGCATGCTTGTCATGGTTGCATTTGTCCTCCAAGAGGAAGTTGCTCAGATGGAACATCTGTTGGACTGCTATGAAAGCAATTAATAATCTTCACATGCTTGGTGAATCTTGATCGATGAGATCTTAATTTTACAGTGTATTTTTCTATCATAATTAAGATATGATCATCCAAGTCATTTTATGATAATAATCAGCAACTTATGACAAAATGTATCCCATGCAACGTCCGTAACGCCAGGAGTCTGAATAACCATACAAGCTATATAGGTTGGGAACAGGATAGAATTCGTCGCAGTTAGTACCGAAACATGGAGGTTTGCATGGCTTGATCGGGATGGAGAAATATTTGCCAATTGTTTATGATGGAGAGGGCCTTCTGATCAAGCTAATCACATGTTTAATCTTCTTTCATCTTCTGGCAACTTGGCATTTGAGACTGAGGACAATATATGCCGATCGATCATATAAGCAAACAGTACTAGTGCTGCACAAGACAAATTAAGGTTGGAGATATGGCGACGTCCCTTTACCCAGCTATGCAAGCTAGATCTTTAGGCTTATAACCCCTTTAATTTAATTAGGTTTCTCCATCCAGTGATATTTGTTTAGCTAAGCATTTATATGTCCTTATTGGTAGGATATGGATTGGAGCATTTTCCGTTTTATTTTCATGTAATGAAAGATATTATTACTTGAGTATATGACTTTTTCATGTCTATATGGACAACATTTTTTTGAGTACAAGACTGTTAACAGGAGTAATAATATAAGTAATGCTTGTTGCATCCCCTTGCTAAATACACTCGATCATGGGATGTGCAGCAAGTGTTTTTTTTTTAAAAAAAATTGTGACGTGAGACTCACGCCCCTCCTAACTTACTGTACACAGCACTCCTCTATCTAAAGACACGACATTAAAAAAAATAGACTTTGACAAAACTTATAATAAGTCACCCAATCCACCTAAAATTTGAAGAAGAAAAAAAAAACGGGGTTTTCTCATTCAACTCCGTGGGATCTAATACGCCACCCCACAACTACCCCACCCGATCTTAACCCCACCCGATTATCAAACAGGGCACTAGAAAATTGGAGTAACAAAGTCTGATTTCTTTAATTTTAGACACCTATACAGTGGAAGCCAAGCTCCCAGTGGAATTTAGTTTTATTATCAAAAGCTTCCAATCTTATTTTTTAAAATTATATTGCTTTCAAAAAAAAATATAACTTTTTTTAAAAAAAATAGAAGGCTAAAGTCCAAAAATGTAGGGGGGGGGGGGGGGGGGGGGGGGGGGGGGAGGAGCGAAGGGAGTTCTTATATATAGCGCTTAAAATCTGAATTACATGTTGTTGATATTAAATTTGTTCTAACACCATCCCCTTCCTAATACACGAGCATGCATTAGAACCTTTAAAAAAGACAACCAAATCAATAATACGTGGAGTGTCATTAATTACTAACATCAGAACACCTCATTTAAGCACTTTTAACATCCCTTATTTTACATGTGATTAAAACATGAGGGAGTCTTCAAACTTAATTGAATTTCGGAAGATGGATCCACGCAAATTAAAGTAACGTCTAAGATGAGAAAAATTATTTTGATCAAAGTTTGTCGTATCGATTATTCGTATTAACTCGATCTGATTTAAATATGATACGTTATAATACGAGATATATATACTTGGACTTCACTCGAAGACACACGGGATGTCTTCTCATCCCCCGACTCCACCGTCTCGATCCAACCAAAATAAGATATGGTAGGTTCAAACTGGTAGTGAGAGTCGGACTGATACTGCAAACCACGAGTACGGACGTGTGGCGCTCATACCAAGAACCAGACGTTCACCGGGGCGAGTGGGGGATGACTTTCCATGAACGGAGAGGCCAAGCCCACGCCTCTCAGGACCACCTCCCTTGCCCTTGAGCCGTTCCGTCCCTCGTACGCATCTGCCGACAAAACCCCTCAAAAATTGGAATCCTTGAAGAATATAATAATGGGAAAGAAAGAGATCGACACGAAGTATATAGAATCCCCACATCATGCAACAACCCCATCTGAGGACAGACATCCTTGGTGAGGACAAAATAAGGACAGGGGCCACTAGGGGATGCTTTGGTTGGTTGAATTTTCAAGATATCCCTAGACATATATATATATATATATATATATATATATGTGCCTACGAGTATATGACTTACTAGATTTACAATCATACCCTTGAAATTATTCTACTGTTTTCATATCTTTATTCTTTTAAAAAAAACTTTCATGCCCGCATATATAAATATATATGTCCGGCTGAGCAAGCCATGCATGCAAGAATGGCAAAACATCAGTCCCCGATGACCATGCAGGGCAGGTCACCAACATCTGCCGCGGATCCGATCGACGTGATCGATCGATCATGGCACCCGCAAGCCTTCCATGCATGCAATCTCCTCGCTAGCTGATCGATGCGCTCTTAATCTTAACAGAATGATGGTATGTATATATATTGGCATGCATATGTACCATACTTAAATAATTCTAAGAAACGAATTAATTAAAGATGGAACGCCGGCCGCTCATATATATGTCTCTGATGTGATGTCACATGACTTTAAATTAACACCAGCTCCAGTGACTTACGAACAAAGTTCGCATTATTTCATGTATATAGTGGAAGAGTTTAAGGGGCCGCCGTTAATTATGCACAAATCATTGCCTCAGTTATTTATATATGATCATCAACAACGTTAAGCCTTAATTAGTCTATAAAATTTGATCAGAGGTATCCATGTAAATTAATAACCCAGTGAACAGCGTAAGTATTATTTTTAAAAGCATCCACCTATTTACCGGAGTGGATTAACTCATATATGCCTAGACATGTATGCCTACAAATATAAAATTTGACCTACCTGAGATGACCCACTCGACCCTAACTTTAACCGGAGTGAATTTACTCATTCCACTTATTTATTAAGAATGAGTTAATCCACTTTAACTCTGTCCGACCCTGATTAAGAAAAAAATATCAAATAAGAAATAACTCATCCGACCACGGTTAACATACTCTACCCGGACTTAACTGGTTGAAAAACAGGCCCTAGAGGATCGAGTGGAGAAGTACTAGCTAGACAGACCCGAGGAAGACGGATGACCACCTCAATTAATTGGGCGGAGCAATCACTTGGACTTATCGGTCCCAGACGACCAACCACGCCCGATTTTACCAGGCTTAACGATTACTATATATTACTCATCTGTTGGAATAACCTGTAATGACATGATAAGGATGACTTTTATTTTTAAAAGACAAGGATAAATTAAGATAAAATTTCTACGATAATTGTCCTTCAATTAACATCCCTAGATGTCGCATGTACACACACACGCGCACACACACACACGCACTCTCTCTCTCTCTCTCTCTCTCTCTCTCTCTCTCTCTCTCTCTCTCTCTCTCTCTCTCTCTCTCTCTCTCTCTCTCTCTCTCTGAACTTTCCAATGCTAGGGTGCCAAAAACGTGTTTGGCATACATATGTGCACGTCTATCTCCATTAATCCTTAATTATCTTCTGTATATGGTTGTCGGTTGCATTCTTTTTCATTTTTGGAAAGGACATCCATGTTTATTTTAATCAACACAAGTAACTGCGAAACAACAGAAACTCTTGTCAGAAGACGGAGTCTGGATCCTCTAAATGCCAGAAAAGATCAGACGCCAACAATGATATAATTAATACATATGTGTGTGTGTGAAACACAAAGATACAACACCATACACGTACATATAATGCTTGAGTTCATAAATATAATGCAACGACATTAACGTTGTATTATCTGTTGATCAGTACTGTTACATTTGCAACCGATCGACTAAATATACATGTTAAAAAAGATAGAAGGAACCTACTCAAGAGGTGATAATTAAGAACATGGAGCAGTCGACTCCAATAACTGCTACAGTTTGGTCCTCTCTGCTCGTACCCAGAGAATATATCATCTCTTTCTTGGAAAAACGAGTTATTGCGGACAAAGAGGTGACGATAGATCGACGACACAGCACCCGTACCCAGGCCCCGGGCTTAATTCGTGTTTGTTGTGGTTGACAGAGAAACTAGAGCCTAGAAACCGTACGTACTACCCATTTAAATTAAGCCTCCCAACATTCTGTGAGGCATATGAAGCATCACCATCCCCTTGAGACGCATGCAATTTTAGCCTGGCATGCCCCTGCATGTTCCTCTGACGTACAGCGCTCGTGATCTCGACGCGTCGTGCACATGTCCTTCGTTCCAAAGAAAGGACAACAATTCGCAGAAGCTAACTCAGATAGGGGAATATATGGTTGAAGCAAAGACTAGCTATAGTGCCTTCTAGTCATGGTCCCTGCTGCCCCCCCCCCCCCCCCCCCCCAAGATCGAGGAAGTTGCATGCATGCTCCGATACATAGTACATTCATTGGATCGCTATCTATGAGAACGACTCATGTCCACATGCATGGTGAATTGTGGTGAGAATTTTTGTAATATATATGTTTTCTTATTACAAGGGATCAAACAAGTCGACCGTTAATTTATGACAACTTTCACTTATCAGAAATTAACCAGTTGGGTCAAGTTTATCTTTTATATATAAGCATATATACATATACATATATTTATGTATATCGAAACATGAGGTTTGCATGGCTTGATCAAGATTGGGGAGAGAGTGAGTCTCTCATGATCGGGAGGGTCTTGACCTTCAAGCTAGCTTTCTAGCCAAGCTAATCAGATCTTTTTCAATTCTTTCATCTTCTGGCAACTTGACATCTGATCAGACTGAGGATAATGCTAATCATATGAGCAAACGGTAGTGCTGCACAAGAACAAGGTTGGAGATGGCGACGTCTCCCTTTAGCCAGCTATACAATTAGCTAGTTGGTAACACCAAATAGCCTGGCAATCAGAGACCCACCTCGCTATCCATGCATGTTTTGGTGGCTCACCGCCACTTCCCTTTTTAATTGATCACATGGCCCAGTACGTACTGGTCTGGGACCGAGGGGATACTTATATTAATGGAGAGGGGAGAAGAGAAGAACTGGGGTCCCAATTAATCTGGCGCTCCCACATATGGCCGGCTCACCATGCATCACTTAATTTCGACTCGTTATTTTTTGAGTAGTTGGTTGATTTGGCTAAAGCATTTATATGTTCTTAATTAATGGGGAGATTAATTTGGATTCAAACTCTTTTAATTAATATTTTCCCTTAATTACGAATGGGAAAATATTGCCATACATGATACGACCACTTACGTACGGCTATTCTATGCCAACATGAATCTCATCGTACTTTTCGAGCTCAAGATCATTTACGAAGTAATAATCACCGTATGTGGACTCTACAATCCATGCGAAGGAGCATTCCCAAGTCCACTTACCATTGTAATATGTATATGTCTTCTCAACAGGGTCTCCTCCCCATTTGAGGAGCATTAAAGGGGTGGTTGGGAGTAATTTTTTTTTAGAACTCTTTTTATCTCAAAAATTATGTTGTGTTAATTTTTAACTTAAATTTTAAAATTGATAAAATTTGATAACATCTGTTTGATAAAAAAGTGATATAATTTTTAAAATTTATATAGAATTATTTGGGAAGGGGGGAGCCGGAGGGAGGGGAGGGGGCTGCACAGGGGGGAGCCGGAGCCGGAGGGGAACCGGAGGGAGGGGGAGGGGGCTGCGCGGGGGGGGGGGGGGGAGCCCCTTGATGGGCAGTCTGGAAGACAGCAGCGACGAAAGCCCGAGGCCCGACCGGGAGAGGCCGACCACACCCACGGCGTCGACGGGCAGGGACTTCAGCACCTCCGGGGAGACGCACACGGACGTGAAACCCCGGATCGTGACTTCACCAGTGGGGTTCCTTCCGTCGGTGGTGGAGATGGTGACGTTGGCGAGCGTCAGGTCGGCGACGCCGCACCGGCGGGTGACGGGGTTCACTGCCGTGGCGCGGCCGGTGCAGGGATGAGGCGCGCGGTCGGAGGGAAATTAAGGTGCCGTCGAAGGGAGGGGGAGGGGGAGGGGGAGGGGGCTGCGCAGGGGGGGAGCCGGAGCCGGAGCCGGAGAGGGGGAGGGGGCTGCGCAGGGGGGAGCCGGAGCCGGACGGGGGGAGGGGCTGCGCAAGGGGGGGGAGCCGGAGGGGGGGGGAACCGGAGGGAAGGGGAGACGCGGGGGAGGGGAGGGGGTCGCGAGTGGGAGAGAACGAGACGTCGCGAGTGTTTTTTTTAAAAAAATTGGTCTTGTGTTATTTTATTTTTGAGGAAGATTTACATGGGAGTAGATTCTCTCCCTAAAAATTAGGAGAGACATATCAAACAGGGTTTATAGATCTCTTACTCTTTTTTAAAAAAATGGAGAGAAAAAAGAAGTAAGAAAGAACAACCAAACACCTCGTTACATAAGACATTTGACCGAGTCACATCCACTTAATTTTTATTTTTAATCGCAACAAATTTGATATATATATATATATATAAAGCATCTCCTATCTAATTTGCGGACTCGTTCAAGCTCATTAACTATGGCAAAGATGGGACACAGCAAGTATTTTTAATCATCTCTCTAACTCACGAAGAACTTCATTTAATTATGTGCTTATTAGAACATTAGGCTATGTATAGTAGTAGTCTTCAAACTTAAGCCCAAAATGAGGACAACTTCCCTGAGCGGACGTGGTTCATATAAACAACCAGATGTTGACCGGGGGCTGAGCGGTGGGGAGGACCTCGATTGGATGGAGGGCAGCAGCCCACGTCTCCCAAGACGGCTCCCCTCTCTCTCTCTCCTCATGTACCTCGTACGTAGCTGCCGACAAAAACCCCCCAAAGTGGAAATTTTAGAAGAATATGATAACTGAGAAAGATGACGATGGTGGAGTGCGAGTCCCCACATCCGCCCCCCCCCCCCCCCCCCCCCCCATTCTGAGCACATCCGTGGTGGGGGATTGAGGACAAAGCAAGGCAGCGGCCAAGTCACTTGGGGATGCTCTGATTTATATATCAAACTTTTATATCCCCATAAATTACCAGATTAATTTCTATTTATAATCTTGAATTAATGAATCTATTACTTCTGATATCTTCATACTTAAAAAACAGCCATGCATGTGCCCCAGTCATCACCAGCATTGTTTGATTTAAGGGCACACATAAGTAGAGGAATATTTCGGTATCATATTTTTTTCTTAAATACCGTGCTTTCTGTCACATCATCGTCTAACCGTTCGGTTCCAAATTTAAGTTGTAAAAAAAAAAAGAAACCTAAAGTCGATGCACCTAAGTTTGAGATGCATATCTATGTCGGGGCATCAATGAAAATTTTGAAGATGACAAGAGTACATATACAAAGAAGTTAATTAATAATTAATGTCAAATTTAAAGATAGGTTACTCATCTCTGTCTTAAAACTAGATAGTGTTGGACGGTAAGAATAAACGTGTAATCTCATAATATATAATAATTAATCGTACGAGGAGTGTAACATTAATTAATTTCAATAAATGATAGGGGTGTCTTTACAAAAACCCAAGCTTTTGGATCTTCCCTTCGTGAGGACAGCCCACCGGCATGTCTAGGGGTGGCTTTTTCACCGGCCTAACCAACCCTATATGTGATTATATAATGGTGTTGGGGTTTCTATATAAATTCTGAACAAACCTGAGCTGCAAGACCATATATAGTTTAGTTGTTAATCATGTAAAGGCCTGTCTGCGGTTGGACTAATTAAATATATCGGGGGGCGTACGTAGTTGTGGCCCCACCGGGTCACAAGCACTCCTCTCAATTGGATCCTTCCGGGGCCCCCCTGGTAAAGACTATTGATCATAGCGACATAAAAATGTTATGAAAAGAATTTATATTTTAAAGTTTAAAATTATAAACTAACTGTAGTGGGAGAAAGAGGTAATAAAGACAGAAATTCTATGCGGCCTTGTCTTACAATCCAACTATATAAACTAGAGAGAGAGAGAGAGAAATTCTCTAGAGATGTGAATATAAGATTTGTTAAATTTGAAAAAAAAAAGGATAAACTTTAGTTAGACTCAGTTGATTTAAACTCAATTCTCTCACTTTATGTTTGAGAGAGAGAGAGAGAGCGCGCGCGCCAGTGGTCGACCCTAATCTCGGTCATCAGCCGTTCCACTTTCCTTGATTCCGGATTAATTAATATGATTATTATCACCGGCTGCACCGGTGGAGATAATTAGATTAGATGAGACGTCGCCTTCGGACGTAGGGTTGGGGACTCCTGCTTCAAGCCGTGAGTGTACGGGAAAGGCAAGTGAGAAGGCTCCACTTACCATAAGTGGAAAAGAGGGGTCCATTCTCGTGGCCGAGCCGCCGTTTCCCCTCCCCATCGTCCCTTCCGTGGCCCCGTTTCCCGTTCCGTATCCTTTATCCGCTAGTGCTGGTAGAAGTCAATCGAGTTGACATGGGTGACGTGTTATCTCGTCCTGGTGTGGAGTTCGGAGGGGGTTCTCTCTCTCCCTCTTGGGGGGTGGGGAACTGGGAAGGGTGTGACAGAAAAAAAAATGACAAAAATGTGCTACACAATTTGATAACTTTAGAAAATTATCAAACAAATAATAGATAATAAATTAAATGAATTGGCATAAAGTCGAGTTGCTGTATTATGCAAGTTCAGATAGGCTACGCTTTGGTCAATCTATTCTTAAATAGGTTGGGATCCTATATCATTGGAAGATTTCTTTTTCCCCCCACAAAATTTTTGACTATGCAAATTGAAATGTCAATATATGGCGGACGGAATAAAGTCCAACTCAGCCATGACTCATTCATATACAGCAATAGCTACCACGCATGCATGCACCCCGATTGATTGAGGAGAACGCCACAGATGACCGGTCTAAACTATGACAGCAACCTCGTTGATCAGACCTATCATCCCTATCCGTCCAAGTCTTTACAATTTCTTCTCGGTAAAGTCAGTTCAAATTTAAGTTATTTTATAAAAAAAATTAATAAAGAATTATTTTCATATAAAGTCATCGACAAATCTATCTATATATGTAGATCAATGTTACGAGAATCGAATCGATATCTGGACCAACTGATGAATTGATTCGATTCGAATTGGTTAGACCGTTCAATCGAATCGATTTGAATCGTGACGTCGTCATAATATTGATACATAGTCTGACCCGATTCTATAACCCAAGATAATAAGATATAAGATATAATGATCAAAATAAAAAACTATACATGTATAAATTATTAGTCATGATTATACAATTATACAAGTAAAAAAATAACAATAACATGATTAAATAAATTGACCTTAAAATTTTATAATATTCTATTGATCTTCACTATTCACAATTGATATCTATGTTCTTTTACACTTTTAAACTTCAAATATATGTAAAATAAAATAATAAATTAAATTAAATCAATAATAATAAGATAATTTTATTCGCACATAAATATCATTTTAAATATCTAAATATTTGTATATATTTTTTTGATTTAAAAGGTGAATAAGGTCCGATCGATTCACCAGTAGAATCGTAGTCCGTCTTATTCGTACGTTATTTTAACATTAGATTAGACCGATCTTAATTAGACCGATTTCTAGATCATTTCTCGATCGGACTGATCCGACCGACTGATCCAATCTAATTCTAATAACACTGATGTAGACATTATTTTCAAACCCAAAACCTCTGCTACAGAAAAAAAATACATGGAAAGATGCTAAGAGCGTGTGACTCGTTTCGGTACTTGCATCTCCCCATCCATGGAGAGGTCTTGGACTCGAAGCTCTCCCAGATTAAATGAGCAAGCTCCCCTCTCACACATCGTCAAAACATTCTTAAGAAGAAAGAATTTGATCCCAAGACCTTACACTTCTCTAGTGAAAGAACCATATGCCATTCAACAACAGGCAGTCCATTCAAATCCCGGTGGCATCCTGCAACGGTGATATACATGTGCCCCTTGGGGCTGGGCCACCATGTGATTATTGCACGCTACGTACACTTCAGCGGAGGGGGGGCCGGGGGGGGGGGGAGATCGCCCCCTGATGTACTCCCCCCTCCCCACTATATTGGGTGCCCCTACGACGTAGCGGCTCGTGTTTAGCAACATCAAGGTTGTGTTGTGTGGGTACTTGCCGTGTCGCCACCTTCTTCCTTTCTTTCTGTCTTTTTTTTTTCCCTTCTCATTATGGTGTTCCCACTTTTGAGCTTCAACCATTGTCCTCGTAGATGGGACTTCACTATTCTTTGATTCTATAGCGCTAACAGTGTTTTCACTCCATGAAAAAAATACAATAAGAGTGGTCAGGGAATCATTTGATTTGACATAAAAATCAAAAAAATATGAAGAAATATTGTTGAATAGTGTTTCATAATAATTTCATAATATTTTACATCTAGTTAATTTTAAGCTGCACTTGGTATCACTTTTTTCGATGAATTCTAATTATTGAAGATTTAGAGCGAAGAACATAGGAGAGAGACGATTATATTTAATACATTTTTAAAAAATTTAAGATTCAAAAACTACTTCCTATATTCTAGAGGAGATAGATATAAAAATATATCTTTTCTCTTCTCACCAAAAATTTATTTTGAATTGATTTTAAAAAGATAACTGAATTCTCAATTGTTAAACGACGTCCACGTGTTTTCGCAATTCTCATGTCAAATATTTTTTATTCTCACTCGTCTTATCAAACATAATTTTATAAAATTGAGAAACAGTACTGCATGTATTTTATTACATGTCTCTCTCGTGGAACTCCTTGTACTCCATTTTAGAGTAGTGCCTTGGGAATTTTTTCCGTCGTACTCCTTTTTAGAATACTCCCTTGGGAACTTCTTCCCGTGATAATTAAACATCACCTGCTGAAGGGCGACGATGGGATCCTTAATGGAATATGAATAGTATGACCCTATAAAAATTAAGAGTTAGTTACAAAAATAATTTTATTACATACAAATATAATTGTAAAATTGTCATTCTTATGTAACTATTTATATTAATAATCTTTCTATATTATATTACTTACAAAAATACATTTGTCCTTGTCCGCTGCCAACATTATGTTAAGATCACTTATTTGATTTTAATTAGTATTTAATTAAAATTTTAAAAATTTAAAATATGCCTAATCTTTTGTAAAAAATTTCTCTATCTACACCTATCTATCTCTTTAACCTCTATCCATCCTCTCTCTCTCACACACACACACACACACACAATATGTCAATGACAATAACACTTTCTATAGGAGTATTTTCACTTAAAATTTGAATACTCTTTCATCGTGGACTGTGACTAATCTCAAGGATAATTTTGTACTTATATTCCCGCCCAAAGATTATTAATATTAAAAGTCATATAAAGATGACAATTCTATGATCATATATGTAAGAAAGCTATTTATGCAATCAAACCTGAGATTAAATGACATCGAGAACAAGAAGCATTGTTACCTTGGATGGCAGAGAAATTAAGTTTGAGAACTCGATCCGTTAAATAGCATGCATTATGAATAACACGGAGGAAATCGAATGGCAAAATATATTGAACATAGCATCGACCTTATTAATTAATGATGGAGATATTAGAATAAATAAAAAATTTAATGACTCAATTAGATTTGCATATGGCACACCAACCTTTTATTCTTATTATATTAAAGATTGTCTGCAGGAAAATATTTCCAGGGGAAACACAGAAGCAAAGATAAAAAAGGAGAAAAGTGAGAGCGGAAGAGAAAAGCACGAAAGAGAGGGGGGGGGGGTGGAAGAGGGGAATAAATGAGAGAAGAAAAAAAAAGGAAAGTGAGAAAGAGAGCACGATGCCATTCCTCCCTGCTGCACTTGAAGCAACGGGAGAGGAACAATATTTGTGTTCTTCATTTTATTTGACATAATTTGATTTACTATTTGCATTCTTCTTATCCTTTCTAGCTGTTTCTACTTCTATAATACACTGGCCTGTATTCCAGGCTTTTATGCATTTAAGATATTTTTGTTTCTCGGCCAACCAGCTCGTTGTAATAATCATTTTGTAATTTAAGAGCCACCGTCGATAGCTAATTAAGTGCTCGGGAAAAACAGTCTCTGAGATGGGCAAGCATCCATTATTCTTGTCAATCTTATAAGAAGAGTACTGGGAACCAGTACATTTTACGACAAAATTTGTGATGTTCATCCGTACGATTAGATAACTCATAGGAAGACATCGGAGGCACTGTTGATGGGAATCATTTTTTTGGGTGAGGGAGGGGAAGCGGGGGTAGAAGCATCTCGGGTCCCGTAACGTCTTCGGAGAATGTCTCTTGAGAGGCGTTGGGAGACACCTACACGCACCTCCCCCTGAATACGCGCGCGGATAGACAGAGCACGCAACTTGAACACCCTGACCCATGGAACTTGAACCTAGGATTGTTGGAGCCCCGAATGGGATAGTCTCGTATCGAAAAATATATGTGGGTTCTTTGAGCTTATAGTCATGGGCCCTTCAACCTTAGCACCTAAGTTTTAAGATTTATAAGATAGTATCAGAGCAGGTCAAGACCCACTTTACGTCACCTCCTCTTTAATCTGATTTTCACGGCCCATCTTGATCGTGAGGGAGAGTGTTGGAGTCCCGAATGAGATAGTCCCATATCGAAAAATATATGTAGATTTCTTGAACTTATAATCTTGAGCCCTTCAACCTTAACACCTAAATTTTAAGATTTGTAAGAGAGATCTCATAAGTTCTCCCACGAGATGTTAACCGTTCGGCCATGCCTTACAGCCAATATGAAACGTCCCCCCACAAACAAAAGAGAGATTGATTTACACTTTAGTTATTTTCTCTTCATCTTTTTTTTGCGATAATCTTTTGAATTTCACTTCCATTCAGATCTGTTTGCCCCTTGGATTGTTCAAAGGAAGAAGTAGGCCTTGGCTGCGGCCACGTTCCCCTACGTGTTTCTTAGTCTTCTTAAGGGGGGGCATGTGGGTCCATTGAGATTTTTCTACACCCCGCTAGCAGGATTGGATTATAGAACGTGAGAAAGTTCACAGTTATTGCAGCTGTGCTAGATGCCCATGTTAGGCTACAAAAACAGCTGAAACCCACAGTCAAAGACTTGAGGTCTTTGATGCTTCCTTCTCCAGTTACAAGTGCCCGCTTAACCCTAAATCTAAGGACATATAGCTAGCATCCTTGTTTAGTTTCCCTTCTCGGAAAAGGTTTTGGCATCACCAATGTAGTGCCGTGGTGATTAACTTATGTTAAGGTCGCTTTTCCCACACCTTGAATTGAGGTCAAAAGCTCAAGATTACCACACTAGAAAAGAATTTACATGTAAACCATGGGGTAATGGACAAGCCTTTCGTGCAACAATGCCAACAGGCAAACCCCTCCATTCATTCGCGGAGAAAGTATGGCCGTTCTCATTTAGAGCTATCCAAAGCGTAAGAGTAACTCATTCTACCATTTTATATGGAATGAGTTATTATCAGGATAAGAATAAGTTATCAAATTTAAAAAAGATAAACTCAGACTGTCTTTGAAAATCGAGTAAAATAAGGACGGATACGTCATTCGCCCAGCTGAGGTCGAATAGCGTGTTCGACCCCACCTGGTCAAACGGCGTATTCACCTTTTTCTTGTCGTGTTGTGTTTAATCGACCAATTTACAGATGCCCCAACAAAGTCGAACATGCAGAAGATCGGAGAATACACGTCGTCATCGGCTGTCACCGACCCTTACCCTATTCACCCATGTTCTATCCGATTATCAAAGACAGTCTCAAAGAATAATTGATCTTGACCGACTTTATATAACTTATCTTAATCTGTTATCAAAGATGACTCGGTGAAACCTAAGATACAAAGGTAACAGTCTAGGTTCATCTTCACATGGTTATGAACGAGGGTAACATACGAGAGATTAGATTAGATAATTGAGTTTGATCATCACAACTTATCTGTTGATCGAGAGTCGATAAGTACTCTTTTTAGAGAGATTGGGAAGATCCCACCATTAAGTACCATGTACGATCCCTGACATTTTTTTTGAAAAATCCAAATCCTATTTAAATGGGTTGAGGTCGTTTTGGGGTAATTTTGGTTGGGTGTATGGGGGGGGGGGGGATTAAAAGTACTTGTGTACTCTTCTTTATGGTTATTCAATTGGATGAACATTGTTTGAGTAGTTTGTCGAAATATCATTCGTCAACATTGTGACACTATTCATTTGAATATTGAGAAGTGAGAACACTCCCCCAAACCTAGCTGTGAAAGGACCCCCCCTACTGCCATCCTCCTCCCCCCCCCCTAGGGCATCCGGTTCCCCCAACACAATTGGCCGATTCCGTTTTACGGAAACAGTACCAGTCACGTGATACCAATCGTAATTACCAGCCAACCATCCCCTTTAACGGTAACGGAAGATCTGATACTCATCCTTTTCCTCTTCACTGCGGCGCCGCAGCGCCCGGCTTCCTCGTTTTTACCTTGTTCTCGTCAAAGAAAGGGTTAAGGAAACGGGAGTGGACGGACGGGATTAGATTAATTAATCGTTAAGGTGGGATTATTAAAATCTCGAGTCTGTAGGCCCTTTAGGGGGAGAAAAAAAAAATTTCTAGTTTCGGAACCACGGAACGCCCCCCTGTCTTTGGACGCGTACGGCTTCTGTCCTTTCGTCGCAACCGCACTGTTGGGATGTACTCCACTCTCCGGGTGCTCCCCAACCGTCCGATGGGAATCTGAGGGTCAAGGATGGGAGACGTAACGGGGTTGGTGCTCCCCAACCGTCCGATGGGGATCTGAGAGTCGAGGATGGGGGTTGTAACGGGGTTGGGATGATCTCGTACTGGCGTTTGACGAGGGGCGAGGGGGACGCGTGTGTGGGGAGGGGAAAACATCGGCGATTTTTTTTATTATTTCGTTAAAATTCTTATCTTACGGGCTCTTTCTATTCTACGCATAAGACAGGGTCTTTTGTGCCGCAATGAAGTCCGCTCATGGTCAGAAAATCAAATTCGGAGTGACAAAACAGATGGTAAAAGAATGCGACATTTCATAGTAATAAGCTAATAACATTATTGTCGTCGGAGAATATTATTCCAACTTAGTTTTGCCCTGGGGAATGATATCGGATTCCCGGCGTACTGCGCCGCGGCGCAGAGCATCTGTCACCTTCTAAGAGCTGCAATCCATAATCGGAGTACTGGCGGTGGCCGGTGAGTCGCAACGACATCCCATCCCCCCCGCCCCAACCTCATTTGCCAAAAATGCACACATTGTTTCTTTTATAATCTGAAATTTAATAATAAAAAATTGATGACCATGAAACTTTAACGAATCAAAAAATTCGGATTCATAAAATCTGGCAAAGTCGATAGAGTACATTTAAACTTTTTCTGACTACATTTATTTCGGGGATGCATTTGATTCATGTTTTGCTTCACACGTCCCATCTGCTCCTCTCTCTGTTCCCCTCCCCCCCCCCGCCACCCTCTTTCTCTCTCTAAACCCCTCCCGCCCCCTATCTATCCTTGACCCCACCGCCCCGCCCCCCCCCCACCCCGCTGCGTCCGCCAGTGGCGCCCTCGTCCTCTTCCTCCTCCTCCGCCCTTTTTACCTCCACCCCTCCTCCCTCGCCTCCTCCATGGCCACCGCCCTCTCCTCCTCCCCCTCTCCTATGGTATCCGACCAAGTGCAAGAACTCCCCCTCTCTTCTAGTCGCCGCCGATTGCCGACACATCCCTCTCTGGTAATGTGACGCGGCGTTGCGATCGATTTCGAGTCCCCCACCGCCGCTAAGGTTCGTCGATCCGCCTCCACCGCTCCTCTCTGTGTGCGGAACCCGAACTTTTCTTCTGCGGTGTCGCTCTCCACCGATCGAGAGCTTGCTCCGATCATCCGCTCTATGTTTTGGCTTCCTCTTTCTCAATCTGGAGTGGCCGGGGAAAGTGTGGAGATCACTGTTCGATCCGATCGTCTTGCCCGTTTGCGGTTGATTCCCTTGGGTTTTCTTTCTTTTTTTTGTTGCTGCCTTTTTGCTGGTGTTTGCTTTGTGTTGTTGTGTGCGGGGAACGACTTGTTCTGGTGTTGTGCAGGAAGGAGATGGCAAGACCGAGGTAGGGAGCAGACGGATGTAGAGAAGTGGCTGGGGGCGAGCAGAGATCGATCATTCATGTTCCGGAAGAACAAATCCGCACTCTCCTGCAAGTACTTCTACCTCCTCTGGCTCTTCTTCAGGAAATAATCTCGCTACCCGATCCTCCCTAGTCTGGTGCTGCTTGGGAGAAGGACGATTGGAGGAAGCGGGAGCGAGGTTGAGGAGGAGTGGAGCTGAATCTGGTTGGCTGTAGATATTGTCTCCGGAGGTTGAGGATGCTAGATCTCAATGTTTCCTCCCCGGAGGATGGCGGCAAGCTCGAGGGACGTCCGGGGAACGCCGGCGCCGTTGAGGACCCGGGCACGTCCAACTCCTCCGTCCTCAATGCGGAGGGCTCGAGCAACGCCGGCGACGAGGAGTCGTGCTGCACCCGGTCGGCAGGGCAGGCGTTGCGTTTCGGCATCCTGAAGGATGGGGGCGATGGTGACACCGAGGAGGTGGAGGAAGGAGAGCGCTCCGTGGAGGAGGAGGTGAACAACAGCGGTTTTGTTGTGGCGTCGCCCCCGTCACAGTTTGTCACGAGGCAGCTGCTTCCGCCGGCGGCTGTCCACCTGGAGGGGAGTGGAAGTGGGTATGGTCCACGAGCAGTGGAGATGGCAGCTCAGCTGGCTCCCTGTTCGTCCGCGCCGGAGCCTCATTGGGTTGGTTTCAGCTTCCGCCAGTTTGATGTTGCGGCGCAACCCGAGGATAGGATGAAACAACAGCAGCAGCAAGTGAAGAAGAGTAGACGGGGGCCTCGGTCCAGGAGCTCTCAGTACAGGGGTGTCACCTTCTATCGCAGAACGGGCAGATGGGAATCTCACATCTGGTTAGTTTGCAAATATTACGACGCTAGCATACTTTTTTCCCTTGGTATTCTCTATCAACGTGTTTGACGATTTTTTTTCTCTTTTGCCTTTTTTTGGGTTCCCAGGGATTGCGGGAAGCAAGTGTATTTAGGTAAGAAAACTTCTATTTGTCAATCTTTCTGCTTAAGGATTTCTAAGTTGATCTGTTTAATGGCATTTCTTTTCCCCATTCCATACTTCGCGATTGGACTTGTCAGGAGGTTTCGACACTGCTCATGCTGCCGCAAGGTCAGCACAGTGCTACCTTTCTCATTTTTCTTGCTGTGGCTTTGTCTATCACAGAAATTAAAATATTTTGTTTGACTATTTCAGGGCTTATGATCGGGCTGCAATCAAGTTTAGGGGAGTCGATGCTGACATCAATTTCAATCTTAGTGACTATGATGAAGATCTGAAGCAGGTGAATTTAGGTTCTTTTTCTATTCTAACTCTATCCACGGGTGTCCCTCTTCAGTCATCAGAGAGTAGTCAAGGGTGTAATATGTTTTCCTTTTTATAATTTATTTGTTGTCTCAGATGAGAAATCTGACAAAGGAGGAATTCGTGCATGTGCTTCGCCGCCAAAGCACTGGATTCTCAAGAGGCAGTTCCAAATACAGAGGCGTAACTCTACACAAGTGTGGCCGGTGGGAAGCTCGGATGGGACAGTTCCTAGGCAAGAAGTAAGTATTATTTATGTGTGTCAATATGTTTTCTCAATTTATTCCCTGAAAGAATGGTCCTTTTCATGTTGTTGTAATCTTTTGTCATCCTGACATGGTGTTGGTAAAACACAGTCAGTTCTGTGCTATCCGTTCCCCGCCAGTGGCGGAGTGGACAGGTCCCGGGTTCAATACCTGGTTCCCCCTCCCCATTAAAGAAAAAAAAAGGTTCTGTGCTATGCTGAAAATGCCTAAGCCATGGAACTAGATGAATGAGTTCCTTTATTAGTTAAGCCACCTGGATTTTGAAAAGAAAACCTTGGAACAACAGTGTTCACCAACGAGAACACAATGCTTCCATGCAGGTACATATATCTTGGGTTGTTCGACAGCGAAGTAGAAGCTGCAAGGTTCTACTGATCATGGATTTTCTGCATCCTGATGATGAGTTTTTGAAACTTAGTCGTATGCTATTAGGTTCCTGTTCTAATACATCTTTCTTTTGTCTTCTGGCCATTAGAGCTTACGACAAGGCTGCTATCAAGTGCAATGGAAGGGAAGCTGTTACAAACTTTGAGCCAAGTGCCTACGAAGGAGAGATGGCCTTACAGATGGATACTGAAGGTGCTGCATGAAAAAGAAAAAAAGCCGGATCAGCTATTTTCCAGTTTGGAGTTACTGTAGATAAATCTAGAAAAAGGAACCTTGTGAACTCACTGTGCAATGTAAATGTTTTGACAGCATCTGGGCGAAATATTGATCTGGATTTGAGGATTTCTCAACCCCTCATCCACGGTGCAAAGCCTCATGGTGTTACAGCGAGTATCCAAATCCAGAGAAGCTTCCTAGAAGCAGCAGACTGCAGGAAATCTGGGGTAATTAAGTAACAATGAAATTGGTGTTTTTTTTTCCATTTGATGGCGGTAGAGACAACAAGTTTTTATTCTTCACTAATGGAAAAAAACCAAATGACCACTACACTTGCAGCAGCATCTCTTGAAGCATAAAATGCATCCCAGCTTGATCTTTAATTAGATTTACGTTATATTTCTATGCATCAATCAATTTGCAAATACTCTTTTCCTTGTTCTTCCTTGCTACATTCTTTTGATCAAAACAAGGTATAGGACATTTTCAAATATTGTGTGCACTTGGTTTTGAAGCTTCAAGACATTTCATAGGGGTTCACTTGAGAATGCTATTTAGCCATTGCGTAATTTGTTTGGAGGCTGTCAGACTGACAGGTTTTCTGCATCTCGTATAACAGGACAACCCTACTTTGCTCATGGCCAGGCCCCATGGATTAGCAGTGGGACCTGAGAATGCTCCTGTCTACCCCGCTTTATGCCCTGGTTACTTTGACAATATTGAGGTACGTATACCAGACTCTTTGCTCGCATGACATCCTTTTTATGCCATGGATGGATTTTCGTTGTTCATGTGGAAATTGTTGCCTTAGAAAATCTGTTCTGACGCTAAGTATCTTTTATCGTACATTAAAAGGACTTGGTTCTTGATTTAAAGATATACTAATCAATGTTTTACATGATTCCAGTACTAATATTTGGTGAGTTAGCATGTATTAGTCCATCCCAAGATATTTTACACCCTGCTGCAGTGATCAATTTTCATTAGATGTGCTCTTCTTTCGGCGAGCCACAAGCTGCTGTCTTGTCTTGCATCTTCCTTTCTGTTATCACTGAATATTCACGTTTTCTTTATGCTCTGTTAAGCCTGTGAGAGGGAGAACCATTTTCATGTCCTTCGCAGTTGAGTAATGCCCTGAATTTCCTGTTCTCCTCCCTCTTGGCCGTCCTTTCCTTTCCATACAAGATCGTTTGACGTGTGGCCGCTTCTGGGAGACTGTTTAATGTGGGCATGGCATTTAAGCTCCATCTGTCTATCCTGCTGATTTGTCGTTTGAACACCACTCTTTAATTATGGTGGCCGAGCTGCTGTAGTGAGCGGTCCTAATGACCGCTGGTTTTGTTCACTAACAGGGTCAAGAGGCGGGCAAGAGGCCTGAGACCGGCTCGCAAGCTCTCCCCAATTGGGCATGGCAGGTGCACGGTTCTGCTCCGTTGGCGATGTTCCCTTCTGCAGCATCATCAGGATTCTCAGCAACCACGGTGACAGCTGCGCTTCCTCCTCATGCCCAGCCATCCTCACCCATCTACCACCACCACCCCTTCCATCCACCAAACACCCCTCATTTCTACCGGAACTGAGCTCCATGGAGGAAAGCGGAGTCGAGATCACACAACGCAGACGCACAGACCCAGCAAAAGGGAGCCGCAAAGAGCAGACGGACTTCTTCAAATAAACAAACCAAGGTGCTGCCCTCACTTCGCAGATGTTGTGGCGGATATCGCCCAAACAGGTTAACATGTTTTAATTCTCTGCATGGGACACCCTGTCCCCAACACTGGCCACGGCGGTTTCCTCGGACCATTCTGATTTCAGAAGCCTACACGTCTGTGTGTATATATATATATCGCTGAGGACCTTGGACTGAGAGGGTTCACAGTGTCCGCTTTTGGTGTGCTTTGATGAATCTTACCCCGCTATTCCTTCTATTTGCCTTCGGTTGTAATGTACTGTTAAAATGGTGTGTGATGTGAACTTGTCACGTTTCTTTATTAGACCTAGAGAGAGAGAGAGAGAAAAAAAAAGAAAGGCCTACTCTGCTTCTGCCTCTATCCTACGTTGTAGTTTCGTTTCAGGCTCTAGAGTAAATGCCTCTACAATTCAAATGCCTCCCTCCCCTCTCGACACGATATCATATCCCCTGTGTCAACAAGAGGCGCTACGCTCCATGTCTACAGAATAATCATCCATTATTTCGGGTGTATCAAAAAATCAGTTGATATTTATTATTCAGGACTAGGCCACGTGTCTCGACTCACGTGGGTGGTCATAGATCTTCACACGGGAACATCTGTCTCAACTAGGGTTGGGAAGGGGACGGAGGATTCAACCCTAAACTTTTGTTCCATGCTAAAAGATCCGGAAAGGATCTACTTTCCGTTTACGACTGTTATTGACAGGACTGGACACGGTCGTGGCGCAGTTTAATTGGACGGGGCACCACCTTACCCTGCCCCACGTCGTTCGTTCTTGGAAGGACACCTTTTCTGGCTTCCTCTCCCACTTTACTACGCTCTGTTCTGGTCTTTCTATAGCAGGCTCCAGCAGCCTTCTCTCTCTCTCTCTCTCTCTCTCTCTACTGGGACGTACACGCCCACGTTGGGGGCCCCCGCCTCCGGCACATCATATGCCGCCTGTCTTTTAAGGCCATCTGTACGTACCTTGTATTGGCTGCTCGCAAATTATTGAACCGACAGAAACCTGGCCAGCGCCGTTTCTGTTGGCTGGGGACCGTTTGCAAGTTGTGTAACGCTTGGTGGCAGCAGTCAAAGGAAACGAGTAACTCGGGGCAGCACAGGTCCCCCTGTGGTGGCCATGTCTGAAGAACAGGAACTTATATCAGCTTTTTACGCTGGAGGAGGGTCCTTGGAGTGAGGGCGAGGGGATGTGGGCGCCCATTCAAGGGGAAGTAGTAATACCCTGCGGTGCAAGGAATTTTTTCAATTTTTTTTTATGTTTTGTCCCACTGACACTTCAGTTGTATCATGTAATCTTAGATCGGATAATTATAAAAAATGATTAAAAAAGACAACACTTAATGAGTTAATTTGGTCAGCCCATGTTCTTCCTTTTTTTTCCTTCCTTTTTGTGGCAGTCCAATTTAAAATTAGACGTTATGGATGGGTAGTTTGCCCCCCACCCCCCAAAACTATTTTTTAAAAAATAATATATATATATATATATATATTTACTTTAGGGAATCGCACGGTGCCCATGGTGTAAACAAGTGGAACTCAGGCATGAAGACTCCCATATTAGGAAGACTGGGTGAGAAAGCTGTGATAATCACCTATCTTATTATTTTCCTGAGAAATACTCGCTCCACATCACGTTGGCTTCATGTTTTTCATATCTTTTCGTGTTCTGTAAATTTCATCCGTCCTATGTTAAAGTGTGACTGCACACTCAAGATTGTGTAGCAAATATTTCTTCGTTATATATATATATAGTCTATAATATAATTTGATTTGGCTCGCTTAAGTGGTTATCTGGTGCTGTGCAAACACTATCGGTGATATGCGTCTAGTTCCAAATCAGGTATTCACAAGTCATTGCATACCCATATTTAGTTGTGAGTCCCTCCACCAAATTCGAGTTTTGGATTGGTTAAGTTCACTAGCACGATGTCGAAGCCGATTTGCTCATCTGGTTTCCTCTCTCTAATCTTGTTGAAGGGGCATGAGGGAGAGGGGGTTAGCAAAAACTGTTTAGTCCCACAACAGACGATGCTCGTAAGTCACTTTATATTTATATTAATTTTAGATCTCTTTATCTATTAACTCGAGTTTTTTAATTGATTGTTTGATTTCATAAAAAATAATATAAAATATCTTATATCTAATTAATAAATAGTGTTTCATATTTTTTTATTTTTCACAAGTTTACGGTCGTACATGATGAAATTTGAGCATAGAATTCTAATCTTTTGGGGCTGGTTTGTTTCTCGGGCAAGATAGGTCGAACACCGCATCCGAGGTCGAACAAGGACTTTATGTGTGAGGGGAGAGCGTGAGCCCCACCCCCCATTCTCTATCATCCGATAACAAATCTCCCGACAATTCGAGAAACAAATCGAGTCTCGTGGATTAATGTGGATTTGGGGTTGGTGTTTTGTTAGCCGTCCACAAGACAGAATGCTAATTTTGATCTCTCTTACAAGATCCTTTTCTATGTCAGTAGCAAATATCAGTTTGGAGTGACGAAATTACATGGATGCCTTCTGAGTACCACCAGTTCCCACAGCCACGGGTAGCCGCCAACAAGTCATGGACAAGGATTGCATTCTCAGTGGTGACATGGACATCCACCCTCAAGATGAGAACTGACAATTTTTTATTATGGCTGAAAAATTAGGGTTTTGATTACCATTACTTGTGTAATCCTGACATCTCTCTCTCTTCCTCCCCCCCCCCCCCCCTTTCCCCCCCAAATACTGTTTTGTGTGTGTGTGACAAGAACCGTCTCTTTTATGCATGTTCCTTGGATACCTAAGATTTATGTCCCCAGGCTCTGCCAAACATTGCTCCATCACATAATGGAAATTTTGGATAAAGCATGGAAAATGAGAGCATCTTTTCCCCAACTGATCCTCACTCGTTCATTCTCAGCCTTACATCCATCCATTGGAGACGACGTTGTTCCCGTCGGGGGGTTTCTAGCTTTGAATGCTTTGATGGCTCACAATGATCTATATATCGTTATTCGGCCCTGCTTGATTATGGAATAAGTTAAACGGATAAGTTAAATCGTAAGTAAGACATTTTATAAAATATATTAAAATATTTTGATCGAGAGATAAGATAATTTAGAATATCCTTTCGAGAATTGTGAAAAAATTTAATCATTCTTGTTCTATCAGGCCCTGTTTGTTGTTCAAACAGGGTTACCGCATTCGACCCAAAAGGGTCGAACACGGTATCCGATCCTGGGCAACTACATTTGTGTGAGGGGAGTTGGTGGGCCCTATTTTATCTTCTCTCTTCTCGATTTGTTATTCATCCGACATTTCGAGTATCAAAGTGGCCCTCGAAATTTTTGGTAGAATAACTTATTCTAAGATATATCCTAACTCAAATGAAATATCTTGTACGAGCAACTAAAACGAATAAGAAAATTTTTAGTGAAACATCCCGATTTATTCCCCAAACAAATAGATATCAGTGCAAGGTGCATGGACTACCTTCCGAAGGAAAGAAATTTTATTGTCTTGGATGGTGCAAGTTGTATGTAACGGCGAGAAAAGATAGAAACTTTGTTGTTTGGATCCTCGGACACTTACCCACGTTGGAGGAAACTCCGTGAGGATCCAGTAGCTGCTTGAAGGTGGTGCCTCTCTCTCTCTCTCTCTCTCTCTCTCTCTCTCTCTCCCTGCGGTCCCATGAGAGAGGAAAGGAGACAAGACGTAAACGACGCCCACTTGACACCTCCATTGGACAGTAACACGTTTCCTTATTTGCCCCAAAGTTGTTAGAATAATTTGATCAAGTACAGACCGAAACTATATATATAACTGCACGTGAACAACGTCCAAAAATAGTTCGTAAAATTAAGTAAAAAATAATTCATAAGAATTAAAAATAATTTATAAAAATAAAAAATAATTCATAAATTCGTAGAAGTGAAAAGTAGTCTATATATATGGTTAGACTATTCTTTACTCTTATGATTATTTTTCATCGATCTATCGTATAGTTTTTTTTTTTTCTACTCCCACGAGTCTATGTGAGGACCACGTCATGCCGCGTACGGAGAGACTCGAGTTGCATGCACTCAGCTTATTAAAGGCTGCAACATACTGCCAACGATGAATCATAAACTAAGTTGCAGAGTTACTGCACAACTAACTGTGTAGCAATTAATTCTCGCCAAAAAAAATAAATCTCTCTAAAATTTGATTTTGTCAAATGTATCTTTCGTCAGAACATATTATCATGAATATTTTTAAAATTGTGAAAAATATCACGATTATGCACTTCCCGTAACTCCCGTGTATTTAATCCGAGTTACGTGTGATTTGAAGAATAAGATTTTTGTACGTATACTCTTATAAAATTTGATTTTATCAAATATATCTTAGATCTAACGACCCATAGATGACATATTTCACATAATATTCTTTCCTGTCGACGACATTAAACTAAAGGGATATAATCATAACATTTTTATCTAAATAAAAGATATTCATTATAATATGTTTATTTGATAAAATCAAATTTTACGTGTAAAAATCTCAAAACAAAAAAAGTGATAGAAAAGCCATTTTTATGGAGAGAGAGAGAGAGAGAGAGATCGTAGTAGGGTTACCTCCGGTCTGATTGCCAGTGCAATTTTCAAAACGTTATTATCACAGGTCATATAAATCTTAACCAAAGAAAGATCGACGTGAACAATTTTGAAAGAAAAAAATACATGAAATAAAAAACTCTCTCGTGATGTGCTATGCACTCCATCAAAGGGGTAGCAACAAGGTCCCCTTAATTGCTAGGTACGTACCTTCCTTTGAATTTTCGGCTCTACCCTTGCGGTCTTGCACCATCCCTTAATTGCTAGTTTGTATATCAGTGAAGAGAGGAGTGCAGATCCGATCCCCCCAAAACAAGACGGAGTGATCTCTCCCTCAGATGCTGCCCCGAAACCATAAAGTTCTAGCCTGTGGTTTGTACTTGCCAGCAGAGTTTTAACATATGTCAGGCAAATTTTAGAAATTTCTGTAAATAAATTGTTGTTAAACATACATTTGCAAGTAAATTACTTCTGAAAATATATTAATAATCATATCATTGCGCAATAAATATACTATTTTTATTTACAAATATATCATTTTTTACTAAAAAAAATTTTAAAAAACCACACTTAGATATAATCTTATATGATACTTATATACCATTTAGTGTTAAGTATTAATATGCTTGTTAATGTATTTTTATAAATTTATTTATAATAATAATTTATTTACAAAAATTCATAACCCTTATACACATGTTTCCTAACAATAATCAATCACATGGATGTTTCGACACTTATATTTTTGCTGCGAGGTTATTTTAATCCATGTGCATTTAAAAGTGATATTTATGTAATTATTATGCACGTAACATAGTTATTTTTATAGCTATTCTTACAGTTCAGTATTTTCTTTCAAAAAAGAAATCCAAACATCATCAAGAGTTCGTGAAGATCTATCTATGTCTCAATACTTTTTTAAATGGCCAGACTAATGGAGAGACTATTGCTTTTTAGGAGTTTTGCATATAAATCATCGTTACGAAAAAAAATTAAAAATATATTATTTTCAAAAACATTTTTAAACGCATATCATTACTTTAACTAAAACATTACAAAAATGCGACTTTGGTTAACGTCCGTCCAAAAATAAGTGAACATTCTTCAGAATGTTATTATTTTATTATTCTCCTTAGTTGAAGATCTTTTGACGAAATTACCTATACTTTAACTACTACTCCCTGTCTCTCACTTGGGGGTGAGGCCCATCGCCTCGTGCACTTCCTCCGGTTGCGCCACCACCTCCCCCGTGTCAACCCCACCAACTTAGCGTGTCAACTCTCCCGCGTGGAGGCTGCGGCGTGGACTCCGTGCGGGAGGCGGCCGGAAAGCGAGGCAAAATATTTTATATCAATACAGATAACATTATACGTCACTGCATATGCATGCATTGTTATTATATCACTGTCATTTGTTCCCATCAAGGTTCATGTACATCGTGGGACGTGGGGTTGGGGTTGGCCCCCTGAATGCCATGTTCCTCGGGTCGATTCCCCTCTTCTCCCGAGTCTTATTTTGGATGAGAGGTTGGGCGCCGTTACCATCTGCTTTAATTATAATTTACATCATAACTTCGGGAGGGTATTCCCTTGATCTACCCTCTTTTCTCTTTCTCACTTTTAACCATAGTTTGTCGACTCAGTCTGACTCGAATGTGTCGTACCGTATCTGAAAAAAATCGATATGTTGCGGATCACCTCCAGGATCGATCGAGTCGAGCCGAGTCACAGTGTGAAAAAGAGAGAGAGAAGGGAGAGAGAGGATCGAGTCGGGCCGAATCGGATACGACTCGACCGTATCGTATCGAATCAAGAGGATCCCGATCTGATACGACTCAACGAGTCGACAAACTTTGCTTCGAACCACTTCGAGTAGTAGATTACAGTTTAGTTGCCTTATAGAATTTATCAACTCTTCGTCACATGGTGACGTGTGCGTGTGTGTGTTGCGTGCGTGCGTGAGAGAGAGAGAGAGTAAACCTTGCTAACCTGACACATCAGAGAATTTTTCAAAGAAAATCTTGTATCGAATTAGATTTTTGTTTAACCACATGCTTAGGGGGATCTTTATTGAAAAGAGTTAACACATGCTGCAAATTCACATGAGATCGACGTGAAGTTTTTTAAGTAAGTGACCCAGAGAGAGTTAACCTTGCTAACCTGACTCATCAGAGAATTTTTCAAAGAAAATCTTATGTATCGAATTAGATTTTTGTTTAACCACATGCTCAGGGGGGATCTTCATTTTAAAGAGTAACACATGCTGCAAATTCACATGAGATCGACATGAAGTTTTTTGAGTAAGTGACCCAATGGTTGGGCACTAGATGAAACAACCAAAGAAGTGGGGACTGGAAACCTAGCTGCGCAGCTCAAAAAGAATCTGGAACATGCGATCTCCCCTGCAAAGGGGAAGCAGGTGAACCGACTTCAAGATCGACATGAAGTTGAAGAAAAGATGAAACATGATTGATAAGTTTTGCGTTCAACGTGGATCCATAGAGGGTTTACAATACTTGCTTCAAACCAATATTTGTAACAAATATTACTCTTGTTGAAATGTATTATATTGCAACAAAATATGTTCCGGGTGAGTGGTGTCAACACTCAGAGAGAGTGTGAGTCTCTCAGTCAATTAAAATTATCATTGACTTTAGTCTCACATTAGATTCCACGGAGAGTTACATCGACTTGTAAGAAAAGAAATCCCCTACCTCAATGTTTAAATTTTGGGGAAGGATAAATAATTCCTAACAAAATGATCTCTGAGCTCAACTTTTATCGGTCTAACGTGACGTATCAAAACACCATTTACCTGCTGCGTATGAACCAATATTTACAACAAATATTACTCTTGTTGAAATGGATTATATTGCAACAAAATCACCGAGAAAAACAGTGTAAGAAAAGTGTAGGTTGAACTCTAAAATATCGACTAACTAATTAAAAGGCATATCCATGCGAGGAACTTGGCACTGATGTCCTTAGTGCCGATTACTCTAAAATCAAAAAATTACTCCATCACAAGAAAATCCACTCTAACTCCCCAACCCCCCCCCCCCCCAACCAGACCAGTTCCACGAGCCCACACAAAGGAACGACATGCACTGCACTCTACAAATTTCCTTTTTATTTAACTGCTAGATCTTATCTTATTTTCTTTCCACCGTCATAATGATGCACACAAGACTGTCTAATGTTATTTTCCCACAACCGCTTTGTCTCTTAACAGCGTATGCAAGCTTACGGAATAAGATAAAAAGCTTCCCATAAACGAATGTTCCAAATGAGAAGAACGAAGCCTTCCCGGCCAAAAAAAGAGTTATACTCTGCAGATCCTCGGCCAAATTAGGATTTGAAATTGTGCCGTAACTTGAACAGGGGTGGGCTATTGAAGAGGGTCATGACCAAGGGCCAACGCAGTGCTACAGTATTGAGAGGATTCTTTCCGCTTGAACTTTTGGCCCCATTTCTCAGCCAAACTAAGAAAAGTAATTTCAAAGAGGTTACCTCCCTAGTTCACAAATAAACGGAGGGCATGATTTTGAATATTCCCAAATTCTGCTTCCGCCAAGTCTCCAGAGGCATTATTCTCATAACGCCTGCTAGAAATTTAAGCTTCGGTGCAAATAAAAAGAATACTTATTTAAACTGAAGGAACAAAAGTACAAAACCCTGTATGCTCGTTCTGCTGGGCGAAAAGCTTGCGAAAATACAGCACCATGAAGGCGAACCTATCCCTCCATGCCAAATTGTACCAACAATAATAAGAGTCAATGAATTCTCTCTGATTCTCAAGATTAATCAGGAGTAGGTGCACCTTGATTTAGTTCTGCAAATCTCATACCAACCCTCATGGAATGCTTCAAAAACTTTTCAGCACACCGTCGAACACAGGTCTCTTCTTGTTTGTCAAGAGACTTCCGCCGGAATGTGTCCACGCACTCAATAAAGCATCTCTCCACCAGTGAATTGTACATCCTCAAACTGCAGCAAGATGATGAAACAGAAAGCAAAAATGTTATCAGCATGCATTCAGCCATCCGGTCATGAATACAAAGACGATTGGATGAAAAGATATACGCAAACTACATCTTCTTGTAGTCTGCAAGCAGATTCCTATCAGCAATTGACGAACAACAATGCACCTGGTCAAATCCCGAAATAGCCCAAAGAAAAGCAAGAGTAACGCTTGCTAGTGGTGCAATAAGTTTATATATATATATATAGGGCCAACAAAAGCTCCTGTCCGCACAGTCCGATCCAAGATGGAGAGACTCAAAAAAAAAATCGAGCGTGCTTTTAATGGGCCAAAAGTGATCGGCCCAGCATCAATGTTTTCTTTTATTTATTTATTTTTAGCCATCCGATCTGGGATCGGACTGTAAGGGCATGAACCTCACGTCACCCCTGACCACCAAAAAGAATACTTTAAAAAAACTGTTGCACTGATGTTGAAGCCAAAAAAATGATATAAAATTTAATTATATATATATATGGATGCCGCCCCCCCATTCCCTCCACAAGGGGGTTTGGAACGGATCCAACCCCCAAGTGGGAGGTTTGGACCGGATCCAACACCCACTTGGGGATTTTGGACCGGACCCAAATGAATGCTTTGGACCAGATCAATCTACAACCGCCTGAGGGCTCTATAAATACCCCCTAGTGGGACCCAGGCGAACACACAGAGAACAGTGGAGGAGAGTGTCCGTACTTGTGTTTGTGCTTGGGAAGGTCCATCCTTTGAGTTGTGTTTGCATTTGTGTTGTGCTTGTGCTTATGCTCACAGTGAGGGTATGTCATTAAGTTGTTCCTCCTTGAGTCCGCACACATGTTCTTGTGTCGTGGTTAATGTAATCTCATTGTAAATATTTTTAGAGAAAACAATGTGATCTTCTAAAATAATCAAAAATCTCATAAGCATCCCAACTTTTACAAAAGGGTCTCCATAGATGCCCTTGTGGTGATATCCCTCGTGCCACTCCTTGTCGATCCCCGATGTTGCGCTAATGGACGCATGAAGCTAGACCCCAACCCATCAGAGTTTGAGAAGGAGAAACAATCTCCCGAGAATCTTTGGCCAACATGTCTCCACCAAGGAGGGACTTGCACCTCATACCAAGATTACACAAAAACCCTTGTTCAGTCCAGGTGTTAAAAAAGTATCCATGGTATTGACAAACTACACAAATAACCCTGAGTTTTTCTAGAAGGAATAATCACAAATAAACTCAGAAAAGATTCAGAGCCTCAAATAAACTCCAGAATAGTCCAAAACTGTAAAAACTATCCCGGAAGGGTCGAAACTGCAAAAAAACCTCAGAAGGGTCGAAAACTGCCAAAATACCCTGGAAGGGCTGGAAATTGCAAAAATACACAAGAGTCAAAAACTGCCAAAATACCCTGGAAGAGTGAAAATTGCCAAAATACCCTAGAAGGGTCGAAAATTGCAAAAACACCAACCCTGAAGGGTCAAAAACTATAAAAATACCCAGAAAAGGGTCTAAAATTGCAAACCCAAGATGGGTCAGAAATTGTAAATATACCCAAAAAAGGGGGTTTGATCTCTATGAAACTCAAATTCAATAGTCTATTGTTCTAGTGGTGGAATGAAGGCCAAATGTAAATCAAATGACCCGCCTATGTAATCGGGATTTCATGTATTTTGTAAAGATGAATCCGAAGAATGAAATGCTTAGTTTTCTCCAGCAAATGTGTATCTCTAATGGGTGATCTCTTTGATCATATATGTTGGATAAAACCCCCAGTTTATTGTTCTAGTGGTGGAATGAAGGCCAAATGTAAATCAAATGACCCGCCTATGTAATCGGGATTTCATGTATTTTGTAAAGATGAATCCGAAGAATGAAATGCTTAGTTTTCTCCAGCAAATGTGTATCTCTAATGGGTGATCTCTTTGATCATATATGTTGGATAAAACCCCCAGTCAACCCCCAATATCACAACGGATACTGGGGAGGTCAAAAAATATTTCTTTAACAGTTAATCAAGGGTATTCGGACTCTACGTCGATGTAAATAAACAACGACTATGGTCGATGGGGAAATGTCATGTACTCGAATCAAAATCGTCTAATAAATCTAAATTCGTGAAAATAATAATACACCCGCTACTTAAATAATCACTAATGTGCATTTTCTTCTTTAAAGAAGAAACATTTATTTATTTATTTATCTATTTATTTTTGTGAGTTAAACAACTGCCTATAGGTGCAACAACCCAGACAGTGCAACAACTTTTACTAGAAGCAAAAAGGTTAATTCACCAAAGGAGAAAAAGGAAGAAGAGAATACATGCTACTAAAACAGTTATTCACTTCTACGCTCCGCCTGCAATGCAAGTTGATGTAGCCAAAAAGGCCTTTTGCATATATACACTTGTAAGGATCCATTTTGTCAAATATATCCCTCATTTAGACCTATTTATTTTTGTGAGTTAAACAACTGCCTAGAGGTGCAACAACCCAGACAGTGCAACAACTTTTACAAGAAGCAAAAAGGTTAATTCACCAAAGGAGAAAAAGGAAGAAGAGAATACATGCTACTAAAACAGTTATTCACTTCTACGCTCCGCCTGCAATGCAAGCTGATGTAGCCAAAAAGGCCTTTTGCATATATACACTTGTAAGGATCCATTTTGTCAAATGTATCCCTCATTTAGACCTATTGTCAAGAACACCCTCCAAATAACTCAAAATGTTATAGTTATGCTGGAGGCGAATATTCGGTCGAATATACAAAGGTTACTGTTCGGATAAACAAAATACCCAAAATATCCCGAGAGAGAGAGAGAGAGAGAGAGAGAGAGACCAACTCCCCCATCCCCCCCTCTCCCAGCCCCCATCTCCCCCTCCGACGAACCCCCCCACTCTCTGCTCGCAGATGAGGACAAAGGGACGAGCTCGATGGGGTCGCACTGCCCGAGGTAACAGTGCTGGCATTGGACCACGACGTTGGCAATGAGGAGGCTTGTGTTGCGAAAAGCCTGGCCATGGCATCAGGCACGTAGGACCACCAACCACCGACGAGGCGGCCTGCGTTGCAAGAAGCCTGAGCTCCGCTCCCGCCCCACCACCACCAGATCCAGGCCGCCGCAGGAATCCCTAAGGTAGTAGTGCACCTCCCTCCGCCCCTTCTAGTAGGACAGCACCACCTCCTCCCACCCCACGTAGCCCCCGACCTTCTTCGCCATCCGCAGACAACATGCCGCTTTCACCGCCCCCTCCCTCGAACACCACCGCAACACCACTAGGAATGACTATCTCAAAATTCTGAAACCACAACAAGAGGAGGAGGAGAGGGACAAGGGGGAGGCCGGAGATTGCTAGAAGAAGAAGAAGAAGATTAGGGGAGGAGATCTAATATGGTCCTCTGCTTGGTCTACTCCTTGCGAAGATCACCCGACCTCCAACTCCTTGATCGGGCAATCTCCGGTGAGGACTTTCTTGAGGGATTTGCCATTCCCCCACCGAAACCGACCCCACCACTGGCGAAGGCGGCTTCGCACCTGCACTTTGGCATGCCATAGAAGAGGGAGGCCACCCTACAAGAAGGGGGGGGAGAGAGAGATGAAGGTATGTTAGTAAGTTTGTCACTTGACCCTCGTTTAACCCCAATTAAACCAATGAGACTTACAAAAGGGGTATAACTGCAACATTTTGAGTTATTTGGAGAGTATTCTTGATAATAGGTCTACATGAGGTGTTTATTTGGCAAAATCAATCTTTATAGGGGTATATATGCAAATATATATTTGGAGGTCGGGGCCAACCTGAAGCTCATGTCTGTACAGTTCGATCCGAGATGGGGCAGCTCAAAAAAATAAAAACCGAGTGTGCTTTTAATGGGAGAAAAGTGATGAGTACTTTTAATGGGCCAAAAGTGATTGGCCCAGCATCAATGTTTTCTTTTTTTTAGCCATCCGACCTCGGATCGGACTGTAAGGACATGAACCTCAGGTCAGCCCTGACCTAAAAAAAATACCTTAAAAATTAACCAAAAAAAACTGTTGCACTGCCTACTGGTGCAACAACCCAGGGGTGCAGCAGCTTTTACTCAAAGCAAAAAGGTTGATTCACCAAAGGAGAAAAAGGAAGAAGGGAATACATGCTACTAAAACAATTATTCACTTTTGCGCTCCGCCTGCAATGCAAGCTGATGTAACAAAAGATCTGATTGCACATCATTTAGTGGAACATAAAATGATTGAGCCCTTTATATAATATTTTTTTGTCGGATTTTCGAGGTCAAACTCACCTCGGCTACCCACTTACTAGACCTCCACCCTAGCTGCAACCATGCGCGATCCGAGTTAGTGGAGTGCCAAGGAGAGCTCAAAGGTCAAACACACCTCGGGGATCCTACCATGGGGAGCATGCGGGCCTGCAGGATCCCAGTTCAACCCCATGCCCCTTAGTACTCATGACCTCACATTCCCAACAAAAAGCCTTGAGCCAACCCACCTAAGAGCCGTGCTCTTATATAAATGTTTTTATTTATGCTTTGCAACAATTCCTACAAGACATGCATGTGCAGCCTCATAGGACATTTAGGAACACCTTTTCTTTTGAGATGATTTCAAACTCAAAAAATATACAACTGAAACTTTTATCCCAATTTTTAAAATTACTAGACATGAAATCTTAAGGAGTTTGCAAATTTAACATAATTCTTAAAGGAGTTTACTTTCATCAGACCAAAAGCTTCTACTTACTTTTTCTCTTCCAAATACAAAACGAAGAAGTTGGTGGGCTGTTTAAAAATGGGCAACACCGGCCAGATGAGGGAGAAGAAGGAAAGAGGACAAGGGGAAGCAAAGAAGAGACGAGCATTACGAGGGAGAGAAGAAGGGAAGGTGAAGAAGCCAGCACACACCTCTTGGAAAAAAGAAAAAATGCAACCATTAGGCTACCTTTTTCTAAGATAGTTTTATGAAGAGTCTGCCTTCTCACTTTAAAATGGGAGAGAGGATACCAAACAATGTTTGTGCTCTATTTTCATTCTAAAATAAAAGTTAAGAGAAAACTGCAGCCAAACACTCTATTGCATTATATCTCCATAAGCACAAAGGCGCTTGTTCGTTGACATTAAAAAAACAAAAAAGTGACCCTTCGTTATAAAATTCACTTTACCATGCCCTATTTTCTCATTCGCATTTATGTTTCTCATTCGGTCCCGCCTCTATTTTCAGGTGTACCTCTTGGCAGAGAACAGCTTTTTTGTCAGAGCCAAGTTACTGGACCTTTTTTTAACTTTCTAATGGATTAGATCTATTGTTCACCTCCCAAAATGTTTACTATTGCTGTGTTGGCCTTTACCAGTTTTAGGAGCTGTCTTGTGATGAACTAAATATGACATTAACTGAAGGTTGCAAACGCTCAGGGGAAGCTCCATTGCTCATTCCTGTGGCAGCCAAGATTATTCATTTTCTGCTTTCCCCTTCTGGAAATTCCATTATCAAGCTTCATTTTCATTAGATTTGCGTAATTATCATAAATTCCTATGTTTCTTCTTCACCAACAGTCAGAGACCTCCCCATTATTATCTTCCTTTTTTTCTTAATACTGAGAGAGTGAACCCATGCACCCAGGAACGAGGCCTCCCCATTATTTTGTTTTTCATCAAATGTGGACAGTACCACAAATTTATTAAGTATGCAATGAAGGGCATGTACAAGTGTATAATGAGTATACTCACAAAGTACCTCTAATAAAAAGACAGCCCACACCACGACAGTGTGACACACATTTGCCCACTACCTAACTTTTTCACACAAAAAATTAAGCACATTCTCCATTTTTTTGTGACAATTGTAAAGTCTCCACTTCTATGGTCAAACATGAAAATATATACTATCTTCAACCTTGTTTGGTTACAGCTGCCCTAAATAGCCAGCCAGAAGGTTGAAGACAAACAGGTAGATCTATTATTTCAAGTATAAAGAAGACAAACTTGAAATTTGTGTTTCTCTGCATTCCATTTCATCGGGACCAGAAATGTCCAACCATCAAATATTAACCAAATTTTGAAAAGCCATGCAGCATGATGCTATTTCCTTCTGTGTTGGCGCACACGTGTGTACACCTGTTATTATTTCAACCTTCAAAGGCTGCAATATCAAAGATTAATCGATACTCCTATGTTGTACATCTAAAGCGAAATGAACAGTTTTTAATGGGAATAATTAATCGTGATTAACAGGCAAAAAAACAAGTTAAACATAAGTTATATGTGAAAAATAAGACATGAACCAAATTTTCTGGCACAATGTATGGTTACCAAGTTGCTCCTCCATGAACTATTTGCCTTTATGTTGACTAAGTGGTAAGTACAATCTGTCTAGATATCCTATTCCCAGGTTTCTTCTATTCCCCTTGCCTGTGTTCCTATGCCCCGTTTTTTCTATTCCCCTTCTGAGAATGTGACATGAATAAAACTGTCAAGTAACTGTTTTTGGGTCCTTGTTAAAATATCCTATTCCCTTTTGGAATTGAGCATCAAAAGTATGCTTCTACTGGAGCTAGAATGCCACAAACCTCTCATGCCAAGTAAAAGGAAAATGACAACATACATACAAGCAGAAGACTTATCCAATCAACCAGGGGTAAGAATATGGATGCAATTCACAAGATGGATCATTCTCAGGATTTTGGAGTGTGTTGATATAACAGCAATATTTCCACCCCTCAAGTTTACATCAGGGTGCTGCGAAGAATGGTAGGTGTATATAAATAGCATTATCTTGCTCCAAGACCGCAGCTGAGCCCTCTTGGAACTAGGGGTGTCAATGGGCCGGTCGGGCCAATGGGCCGGTCCGGCCCGACCGGCCAGCGGGCTTGGACCGACAATGGGCCGGGCCGCACTCCCCTTTTCAGCTCATGGGCTTTTAGTCGGGCCTAAAAGCCCGAGCCCGACTATTAAGCGGGCCGGGCTCGGGCTTTTGAGTAGGCCCGTCGGGCCGACCCGGCCCGGCCTGACCTTAGGTTGCCTTCCTGTCATTTTGTGACAATGAAAATATATTGAGAGAGTAAAATGTAAATGCCGCGCCCGTGCATGGAGCGAATCATGAATCCTACTTCAAATCATATTTTTTAATTCTCTTTTTATTTTATTCCGTCATCGATATGATCACTCTCCTCTCCCCCCACACAGCAAACACCTCACCCATTTCCCGTGTCTTTCGAGTGGTTGGGTGTGTCCGGCCGCCTCGCTCTTCTCCTCACTTGGATCGCCGCTATCGCCTCCTCCTCCCCCTTGTGGATCTGCCCACCATGGCATTCGACAAGATCAAGGTCCCCGACCCCGTCGTTGAGATGGACGGTGAGCCTCTTCACTTCCCTCATTTCTCCGATCGTGGCCTGTCTGGTGTGTATTTTGCGGTCATTTGTAGTCACTTTGTGTGTGTTTTCTCGTCTGCTCCCCGATCTGTCCCGGCGTCCTATTTTGTTGGCATGGCTACGTGAAGGAGGGGGATGTGTGCTCCGAGCTTGTCAGATCCATTGTTAAATCTTCGTTGGCCTTGTTGGTCATCATTTATTGATAGATCGGTTGCGAATTGTGATCTGTTGGCGCTGATCAGAAAAAATATAACGATTGGTTTTTTATGACCCCCCGAGTTCTTCGCATGTTTGTCATTGTCGAGAGATGATGTGTTGATCATGATCACGGACAGTTGAAAGTGGAGCTTTTCTAAAATCTTTTTTGTTCATTAGTCTTTTGTCGGGAGAATCTGATCTTTTAAAGTTTAATGGAAATTGTTGACCTTTTTACATCAATTATTTTTTATTGTTTTTCTTTATCCGGTCGGGCCGGGCCGGGCCTAAGTCGGGCCTTATGTTTTAGAAAAATTATCGGGCCCAGCCCGGCCCTACATAACCCGGGCCCGGGCCGGGCTTGGGCTTTAAACTTAATGAGTCGGGCCCGGGACAGGCCGACCTAAGTCTGGCCTGGGCCCGGCTCGGGCCCCGGCTCATTGGCAGCCCTACTTGGAACCAACTGCCAGTTATAAGAAAATAACCACAACGAGATCATAATAGCAAAAGGACTCTGTTATCAGCAATAACGGTCAATAGGGCAACCAAGGTACTATTGAGAATCTTAATCAGGATTGAAAAATGATTTTTCCAGTATTAATTAGCATCCACGTGATGTGCATTTTTAAATTTGCTTTTTTTTATGTGCATGCAATTTATCAATTCATCATTTAATTAACATCCTCTATGCTGGTAAACCAGAGATTTAGTCCCACATCAGGCAATAATCAAACTGAAAGCTTCCCTATAAAATAATTTCCATGGTTCATCACTCTTCAGCGTTCATCGTTGACATTTTCTATTTTCTAAACAATCACAACTGCCTAATAAAGTGACTAGCAGTTCTTGAAACAACCAGTAAATCCTTTCAGTCTATGAAATGCAACCATATGGTGGAGTTAACAAAACCTTTTTTTTAAATCGTTCACAGGACTACAGCTATTTCAAAGGGCAACAATGACAGAAAATCTTGGTAAGCATTAAAGTAGGTAGTAGAGTTGCAGTAGGCACAAAGAAGAATATATGATCTCATAAACAATGCTTCATTGCAGAAATTAATGAGAACTGTTTTCATGGGGTGATGCATATGAAAAGGATATACAAGTTCAAGCCCACGCATGGGAAGGAAAAGTGTTGCATCAGAAGGAAGACTTGTAAAATGCAGATATAAGGAAGGCAGAATAGGGGATCGGGCTCAGATCACCAGTCCAAAAACTGAACTAGATCGGCTGGATGTACTGATCTTGTCCGAGTCAATCTTATGTGTTATAGAGGTTTTTGTGTTCTTACATTAATTTAGGGTTTTTTGCAAGAAAATCATTGTTAAACGGGAATTTACAAAAAAAAATCATTTCTGGAAATCCATGAGTACGCATATCACTGTGTAAATCTGAATTGTGCAAAAATGTCATATTTATTTGCAGGCATACCACTTCTTTTTGCCAAAAACTTACAAAAAAATCATGCTTAAATGACATTTATGCACTATTTGAATTAACACAATGATATGCCTGCTAATACATTTTTAGGAATGATTTTTTGTAAATTTATGTTTAACAATGATTTTTATGCAAAAATCCCATTAATTTACAAGGAGTTTTATACAACTTTTGCACCTTTACCTTCTCGATCTTGAGGCTTCTTTTCTTTCCTCTTTTTGTAGCCTTGCAGGTGGAGCCTTGGAACAGAACAAGGAGGAGGTGGTTGGTGGCCAATGGTGAAGGAGGAGGTAGCTAGGGGCAGAGGAGAAGGAGGTGGGGGTGGCGAAGGAGGAGGAGGGGGCATGAGGCAAACGGACATTGGTGGCAGGGCGGCGACAGCGACTGTGAACAGGTAAATTTTCTTCTTCTTTTTTCCTTCCCCTTCTTCCTTTTTTTATGGTGTTGAACAGGGAAGGACAGGCAGGACCCTGCTAGGATAGGGCCGGAATAGTCGATCCTGGTGTTGGATGAGCCAATCCAGACCATAATTGACAGCTTCGGCCGAAACGTTTCGGTTTCGGCCATACCCGATACGAAAACCAACAGGTTTACTGTGCAGGTCCGAAACTTAAAGCAGATATCGGTTTCGGCCATACCCGATACGAAAACCAACAGGTTTACTGTGCAGGCCCGATACGTGAACCCCCCCGATTTCGGCCGAAACCCATTTTCTCCCCCCCGAAACCCCATCCCACAGTCGAAACGGCCGAAACCCTGCGGCTGCTGCGAACGCCTGCTGCTGCTTCCACCTGCTGTTGCTGCTGCGACCTGCTGGCTGCTGCTGCGAGCTGTTGCGACCGTCGGCTGCGTGCTGCTGCTGCGAGCTGCTGCTGCTGCGAGCTGCTGCTGCTGCCGCGCGACCAAGGGCCAAGGCTGCTGCTTGCTGCCCTGCTGCTGTGCCTGCTGGAGGTGGACAGGGAGAGGCCGAGAGGGAGCCTTGCTGCGCACACCGGGGGCCAACACAACATCGAGGGTTTGATAGATTTTGTTTGAGGTTAATTTCATTGGGTTAATTTAGGGTTTGATTGTTTTGTTGTGTTATTTTGGTAGGGTTAAAAATTTGGGGTGAGCAAGCCTTGCTTATTAAATTTCTTCCAAGGGTGATTAAAGCCTTAAGGGTTAATTGCTAATTAAACCCTAATCGGTTTATAAAAATTGGGGCTTTTGTCTATTTAGATTTGCTTAAGCTCAATTGAACTTAAATTAAGCTTCATTGAGGATTTTAAGGTGGGATCATGTGGGTAATTAATTTTTTCCAAGGGTGATTAAGGGTTTATTGCTAATTAAGCCCTAATTAGGTCATAGAAATTGGGGCTTTTGTCTATTTTGATTTGTTTAAACTCAATTGAAGTTAAAATAAGCTTCATTGAACATTTTGGGGTGGGAGCATGCGGGTAATTATTTTTTTCCAAGGATAATTAAAGGTTAATTACTAATTAAGCCCTAATTAGGTCATAGAAATTGGGACTTCTGTCTATTTTGATTTGCTTAGGCTCAATTGAAGTTACATTAAGCTTCATTGAACATTTTGGGATGGGAGCATGCGGGTACTTACAACTATACTATTTGTCTTTGACTGTCTTAATACAACATCATGTCTAGACGTCAGCAAACACAGGAGCAGTAAGGGCATGAGGATCCAGGGTGGGCCCATATGTCCTTAATTGATGCTAAGAGAAGAAAGGTGAAATGTAATTACTGTGGTAAGGAGATGTATGGCGGAATTACCAGAGGAAAGCAACATTTGGCAGGGATAAGAGGAGAGGTGAGACAATGTGACAACTGTCCCCGAGAGCTGCGAGAAGAGATACGCCAGTGCCTTCTGGGAGAAGGGAGAGGGTGCAACAAAGGGCTGAGGATGAGGCTGAAATTGCTGAGGAGATTTCTGGCAGAAGGGTTAGGAGGGATGATGATGAGGAAGGCACTGAGGATTCTGATCCAGAGCTGACTGAAGCAAGGGAGCGTGAACAAACCGCTCGAAGGAAAGGGAAGGGAGCCATGAGTTCAGGGACCTATGAGAGTACAGCTGCACGACGTCCTGACGTTAGTGCTGTCCCACATACGCAGGGAACAGGTCCCATGGACAGCTATCTGCACAGAAGGCCCCAAACTACACAACCTAAAATCAAGCAAGCATTGAGAGGGGTCAAAAAATCAGCAGAAGTTGCAGGGCATACATTTAAATCTATCTGCAAATGATTTTTCCATGCAGGTGTCCCTGCACATGCAGCTTCAAGTGAATATTTCCAACCTATGATAGATGCCATAGCAGATGCTGGCCCTGGCTTGCAGGCCCCCTCACGTCGAGACATATACGGCCGTGACCTTGAGGGAGAGGTTGAGGAGCTCCATGATTGGGTTGAAAGCTTCAAGCATATATGGGTGGAGAGAGGATGCACCATCATGTGTGATGGTTGGACTGGTACCACGAAAAAATCCATGATAAACTTTTTGGTCTATTGCATCGAAGGTACAGTGTTTGTGAAATCAGTTGATGCATCAGATTATGAAAAGAATGCAAATTGTTTGTTTCATTTGATGGATGGCATGGTAGAACAAATTGGAGAGGAGAATGTTGTGCAGGTGGTGACTGATAATGAAGCCAGTTACAAGACTGCAGGGAAGAAATTGATGCAGAAGTGCAGTCATTTATATTGGCTCCCATGTGCAGCACATTGTCTGGATCTGATGCTTGAAGACATAGGGAAGGAAAAGCATGTGAAGAAGACAATTGACAAGGCACAAAAAGTCACACAGTATATCTATGGCCATCCTAGGATACTAAATATGTTCAGGGCGCATGCCAGTGGAGGGCGAGATATCATCCGTGCAGGCCCAACCAGAGTTGCTTCCAATTTTATTTCTTTGGAGTCTTTGCACAGATATAAGATTGATCTCAATTCTTGATACTTTATCCTTACTGATATGTAACAGTTGATGCAGCTTCAAATTTCATTTATCTACACAGGTACAAGAATGAGCTGAAAGCTTTTATGTACCACAATGCCCTGCGGGACTACATCGACAAGGGCACAGTTGATGCACAGATGGATTATCTAGATGTCTGCCACATCGTGGACGATAACAAATTCTGGGACAGGGTGTCACGGCACTTGGAAGTAGTCACACCCCTCGTGAAGGTCCTAAGAATGGTTGATGGCGATGAGAAGAATGATATGGACTATCTGTACGAGACCATGGACCGTGCCAAATTGGAGTTGCAGCATTCCCTTCTCAGACATTATGCAAAATGGTGAAAAATTATTGACCAGAGATGGGACAACACATTACACCACGACTTGCATGTAGCTGGTGAGTGATTAATTGTACTGAAATTGGGGTAATGCCTTTATGTTATTTTATAAATTTCATTTAGTTAATTATACACAAATGCAGGTTATTTCCTCAACCCTCGATTTATGTACGGTGCCGATGCACATGTTGATGGCGAGGTGCTTCAAGGGACTTTAAAAGTCATTGGTCGTTTATCGAGGAATCCAGAAAAGAGACTAGAGGCCGAAGTAGAGGTTTGCCTTTATTTGATACTTTCAATAACATGTATAGAATTTATTTAAGTAGTTATGTTAATGTATTACTTTATGTTTGTAGATGAACCATTACAGAATGAGGACTGGGACATATGCTGACTCCCAATTGCAATACGCTGTGGGAAACTGTGAGCCCAGGCATATTTTATTTTTTGGATTTCTTAACCTGATGAATATATATTTCTACAACTAAAATGCATTTGTTTATGGTTGGTGGAACAACTGACTGGTGGATAATGGTGAACAACTGAGATGTGGACAGCAATGCATTGGCTTTCATTGCAGTTAGGGTGCTCAGTCAAACAACATCGGCAAGCCAATGTGAAAGAAATTGGAGCACGTTCAGCCTTATACACTCGAAGGTTCGCAATCGGCTAAAGGCTGAACGGTTAGAGAAATTAGTGTACTGCCACTACAATATGAGGTTGAGAATAAAGAATATGAGGTTGAGACAACAGCTGCGAGACAAACGCGCCGTCGGGGATGCCGCTGCAGAAATTGATGTGGATGCCTTATTTGATGATGAGAATCCGTTGCAGTCTTGGGTGGAGACACGAGAGCAGGTTGATGAGCCTGTTTTTGATGATGATGATAGAAGATGGGCAGAGGGCATACTAGATGAAGATGAGCCAAGAGATCCTGAATTAAGAAGAAAATCAAAGAGGGCCAGAGATACTCATGCCCACATGTCTAAGGTTGTTGAGGACACTGAGGAGCAGCATGATTTTCAACCAGCTAGACACTCCGACTCAGATAGCAGGCCAGTCACTCCTAGAATGGGCAAGGCACCTACATCCTTAAGAAGAAGTACATCAGTGCATGGGCAAACTGAGAGAACAAATGTTGCTGCTCGAGAGGACCCGGCAATTGAGCAGTTGAAGCAGATTTATTTGAGGCACACGCCAAGGGGAACAGGATTCATGTCAAGAGTGCAAGAAGAAAGCACACCGGCACAGGAAAAAGCATCCCCAAAGGCCAAAAGGCGACTGGAGACTGCAGGTTTCGTGATCCTTTGATTTTTTGTTTTTGAAAGTAACTTAAATTCTTATTATCAGTTCGAATCAAAAAAGGTTTTGGTAGGAGATAGATTCTATATTTTCGTATGTGCCAGGTGCTATAGGTGCTACTACTGGCGGTGGGGATGCTGGTGGTCCTTCCTCCTTCCACGCAGACACAGGTAGAGGATACAGTCAGGGTGAGGGAGGACATGAGTCACAGAGTCAATATGGGCATCCATCAGGTTATGGAGGTGGCCAACATGAGGCTACGATTTATGGGTCGTGGGGTTATGAACCATCATTCAACTTCCATCCGGCCAGTTCCTCTTCTCTTCCTCACGATTCTTATGCTGATACTGGATTCGGCTCAAGCCAACCAAACACTCCAAGAGGGATCCAAAGAGGGATGCAGGACTTGGCTACCTCATTGTTTGGTTATAGTGAATATAGACCATACATGCAACCTGGTTATGGGTATCAACATCAAGGGCCAGACGATGAGGGAGAAGGTTCTTCTAGTAATTATTATCCATATTAGGTAAGAATCAATGAATTTTTGTAACATTTATTTTGTCTAATTTGGTTTATTGTACTGCTTGTATTAATGTACAATGGAATATTACTTTAACTTTCACATGTTCAATGTTTAAAGTTCAATTTTTGTAGTTGTCTACTTCAAGGTTATTGCACTAACTTATACAGTCAAATGCATGTATAATGATTTTTGTGATTTTAAGTGATTATTTATATTTTTAATAATTTTTTCATATTTTTTAGAATTAATTTGATTTTTTTAACCTTTTATCTGGGTTTCGGCCGGTTTCGGCCGAAACCGAAACCGATACCGAGTCGTATCGGTTTCGGACCCGGCCAAAACCGAGTCCGAAATCGAGTTTGCCATCCTTGATCCAGACCGATCACAACCCCATCCACCCAATCCCCAACAATAATCAGGGTTGGGTAATCAAGGTCAGGTTGGTTTGGCTCAAAAGTGATCGGATTGGCCGATCCGGGCCAATCCAACCTGATTCTGCCTTTCTTGGATAAATGTAGCACAGGTTATGGGGTCTCTACTTGTAGACATAGAGACAAGTAGGTGAGGATCATGATATCCTGCACACACACACACTTTTTTTTTGAGAAGTAGATGGTACCACAATCGTATTAAATGAAAAGAAAAGGGATGTACAAATGTAAACAGTCAGTTCCCAAAACAATCCCTATACAAAAATTGGCTACCAAAGTGATATGCCCCTAGCTGTCCCCCAACAAAAGGAAAAGAGAGGAGTTATGGGACTCCACTTTACAAAGGTACATACTTTCTCACAAACAAAAGAACACACATACACACTTCCTCGTAGACTCAAGAGAAGGTAGGTGGGGATGTTGGTGAAAAGGAGAAAGGTGGACAAGTATGTAAAAGAGAAAAGGCGTAACCCCCCCCCCCAAAAAAAAATCCTCTTGTATACAAAGTCACTGGACAAAAAAAATCCACAAGGCGAAACCCACAACAAGGGGATGTATCATAAACTACTAACAAAGACCAATTGAAATACAAGAACTAGGGTCATTCACACCTCTCAAAGTCTTTGGCCATTCACACCTTGGAGGTGATTTGAGGTTGAAGACGCCCGTGTCAGACACCTTAACATAACTCGGCCGATTGTGGGTCAAATCAGCGCAACATTCTGTCGATTGGTGGGGTTCCCTTTGATCCTAGCTCACAGAGAAAGGATTCATTTGCTCTGGCTTTCTTGGCTGGTGCAGCGGTCTGTTTGGGTAATGAGGACTTCCCTCTTCCTTTTGAAAATTTGAATGAAAAAGAAACAAAGGAAAGTGATGTTTGTCCTAAGAAAGGTTCAGGAGAGACCCTAGCAGTCAGGTAAACAGCCTAGCATCAAAGCCTTTTGCAGCTTGTGGCTGACAATTTAGCCGGCCTTCGGAAGCTACAGCATAGTCGTCCATCGCAGGCAGTTTCTCCTATCTATCGCCAGAGGAGAGCTAAACCCCTCAAGGCAGCTCTAAAGAATGAGGTGACACAGATATCCGCCACCCGAATGGCATCGGACTGTTTGCCATTCGTTGAGTAGGTGTTTACGACAGGGAAGTCTGCTGCTATTGTGGCTTCCCCAAGGCCGACAATCGGGCCGCCTCTAATAGAAGAAAGGCTCTCATCAACTCTTGAACGCGATCCGACAGACCTGCGTAGTTTTGCGCCAGTGGAGGAGGATGTACTGGTGCTTTTCCAAGGAGGGGACTCCGTGCCAGAAAGGAGTCCTTCGCTGAATGCTGCTGTCGAGGCAATACCTGCAGGCAACATCGGCCAGTGTTCGACACACCAGAATGGCTCTTCTTAAATGAGGATTTTCTACCCTCCTGGAGCAACAAGGAGCTGATCAAGAAAGCCAGTGCTTTAGGTCTGCAAATTGGCAACACCTGGAGCGGTTTCAGAAATTACTCAAAGCCCTTCAGCACAATGGACTGCCTCAATTGAAGACGGTCCGAGGCAGACATGAATTGGCTTCATTAATGAAGGATGCCCGTAGTGCAGGGGTTATTACCAGGCAGCGGGCTAGTGTTACTGCAAGGCAGTCCGTTCGGTTTCTGTGTATTCTCTCGTGGGTCCACTAGTAGTGAGGCTGGCTTCTTGCCAGTGTATAGGTGATCTTTTTTTTTCTGTTGGTGGCAATGAATCTCTCCTCAATTAAGATTGCACTACCTCTGTTTTTTTAATAAAATTGGTGATATAATCCACATTTCTTTCATAAAAAAATAAAAGACACAAGTTACCTATTTCCCTCTTGTTGTCAAAGATGTGGACGTTCCTCTCACCCAAAATGGGCCATACTCTTGGATGAAGCACCATCAACCAGATAAACTTATCATCTGTAAGGCCCAGGTTGTGATAAGTTGATGGCTGAGCTAAACATAAAGTAGCTAGTTGTGGGGAGAAAAGGGAAATGAGCTAATAGGTGGTGTTTCTGTGCTGCGACCCTAAGATGAGAAGTCCAAAGCAGCTAGCTGCAATAACTATTAGAGATGAACCAAGAAAGGAAGAAAAAGGAGGGAGGGGAGAAATTATGAGAGCATAGGTATGCACAGTATACCATGTGCATGTTGTACAAAACTAACTCAACTAAGTGACTAGTTGCTTCTGTTATGGGACCATGTGACCAATGTTCTTATCGCCAAAAATGGAAGACTGACGGTAGGGTGAGGATTATTTGGGTTCAATCCGAAATCCACACCGAACGGGTAGATTTGGTTCGGTTTGGTTTGGGTTGAAATTTAAAATTTTCGGTTTGGGTTAAAACTGAACCGTATTAAAATTTTCGGTTTGGTTCGGTTTTGATTTTCAAAAAACCAAATCAAAAAGTATAATCCGATTCAAGAGTATTTTTGTCAAGTTAATATAAGTATATAACCCTAATTCCAAAAGATGCACATAATTTGTATCAGTTTATTGAATCAAGAAAATAGTGGCTCATAAAACAATAATGGTTCACAGATAGTTATGCAGCACAAATTCTCTCTGGGTTGGCAAATGGCAATTGGCATATTTACATGGGAGGAATACAATTCACAGGAAGTTATTTTCATAAAAATTGCTACAGAGAAAAGTATCAAGTAGAAAATCAAACAAGTTCTAAAGATGAATAATTAAACATGGCAGGGGTATTAAAGCTGCAAATATACGTGTTGATCCCAATGGAGAAGTGAAGCTGACTGATTTTGGCATGGCTAAACATATACTTCCTTCTTAATCTCTTAGCTTATTTAAAGTGGTTTGGTTTGCTTTCATATCTTATGTTTTGGATTACCGAAAGGGACACACTGAGGTTATCAAATGTTAACATTTCAAATTAATCAGAAGGATGTGTTTATGATTTCGTTCTTTCCGAGCAACCCTGAATTATTTAGAACTCATGTTAGTTGTCTTTGACATGCAAACCCAACAGTGAGACTTGTCAATTATGGTTTAAACCGGTTTGGTTTCAAAATCGTTTGGTTTAGTTTGGTTCGGGTTGAACCTTTAATCTGGCTTGATTTGGTTTGAGAAAAATTCTCTTCAAACCAAACCTTGCTCACTTCTAACTGATGATGATGTTCAATGCCCTTTGTAATAATTGTCCATAAATAGTTGATCATTTATTCTTTGAGTGCTATATCAACAAGCATATTTGGGCTATTCTCAAAACACCCACTGGACAATCATTTATTTTCTCACTGTGGAAGGCATGTGGGCTCATTTTAGAGGAATGCAGCAGACAAAGAGCACAAGAATCTTTTCGACTCTTCCTCACACGCTGTGCTGGAGCAAATGGAAGAGCCACAATGTCTTCATCTTCCAGAGAAGTAGAGTTCACATAGTGAATGTTTTCACTCAAACATCAACTTATCTCCATAATCGGCCTAGATTTATTTCACACGTTTCTTTGCAACCATGGAAGAGCCTTTCCGGGACAGTGTCATTGAAGAGTCATCCTAAGCACTCACTAGTAATTTTTTCTTTTTGCTCTTGTTTTAGGTGTTAGAGGAACATCTCCTCTTCAACTTCGACTGTACCTCCTCTATTTGCAATAAAATTGGCAGCAGTCCACTGTTCAGTCCAGATATTACAAAAATACCCCTAATCTGTCCAAAATTACAGAAAAATCTATGTTCAGTCCAAAAAATGACAAAAATATCCTGGTCTGTCCAGAAATTACAGAAAAATCCCTATGCTATATGAAAATTACACAAATGCCTTATGTTATCCAAAAAAAAAACACAAAAGTCCCCACTCAGCTCGAAAATTGGATACAGGTCCCTGATCTGGCCAAAATTACACAAAAGTCCCTGCTCAATCCAGAAATTGCACAAAACTTCTGTTTTGTCACAAAAGCATTGAAAACTTCTGTTTTGTCACAAAACTTCAGGTTCACGCATTCTACACGACTCGGTGGAGTGGAATCATGCCACTTCCCCGAAGCGGTGTGCACTCTCCATAACTCTGCTTAAGGCTAACCATTCAAATCCATGTGCCTTTTCATGGTCAGAAATGTCAACCCAAAAACCCAGAAATGTCCAAAAAATGCAAATATACCCAAAAAGAGATGAAATTATAAATATACCCAAAAAGGGGATGAAATTGTAAATATGCCCAGAAAGGAGATGAAATTGCAAATAAACTCAGAAAGGTGATGAAATTGCAAATATACCTAAAAAGGGGTGAAATCGCAAATAAATCTTGGAAAGTTAAAAAATGATAGACAAGTCAAGGAAACCCTATAAAATTGCATAAATACCCTACGAAGTCAAGCAAAAACATAAATATCCAAGAAAGTCAAGAAATGACGAAAATTCTCTGAGAAGTCAATAAATGACAGAAGTGCCCAAGAAAGTCAAGAAATGACAGAAGCACTCGAGAAAATCAAGAAATGATGAAAAAATTTTGGAAAGTCTAGAAATTGAAAAAACAACCAAAAATGTCAAGAAATGACATAAACACCCATAAATGTCAAGAAATGACATAAATGCCCTGGAAAGTCAAAAAATGACGAAAATACCCTAAAGGTTAAGAAATGAAAGAAGCACGGGACATGATAACGATGTCCAGGGAAATCAAGAAATTACAAATAAACCCTTAAGAGTCAAGAAATGACATATAAGTCTAGGAGAATTAGAAAACTAAAGAAATACCTATGAAGGGTCAGAAACTATAGAAATATCAATGAAAGATCATAAACTATAGAAATGCCCCGAAAGGGTCAAAAACTGTAGAAATGCCCAAGAAGGATCAGAAATTGCAAAAATACTCAAAAAGAGTTTGATCTCGATGAAATTTGAATCCAACAGTCAGATCTTGACTAGAAGCAAATTCAACGATCCGATCGCGACCAGGAGTAAATCCAACTGTCCGATTGAGGATAGAAGCAAAAGCAACAGTTCGCTTGAGGTTAGAAGCAAATTCAATAGTCCGATCATGGTCTGAAGCCAGTTCAATGGTCTGATCAACGAAGGGAGCAAATCCAGAGACCCAAGTGTAAGCAGAACCCATCCGACAGTTGGAATGTGACCGAATGTAAACCCGATGACCCGATTGCATAATTGGGGACAAATATAAAGGTCTCAAAAGACCAATTGTAATCCAAATTTCATGTTTTCAAAAAATGAAAGTCTTCGATTTTCTTGCAAGAGTATATCTCTAATGAACGATCATCAAGATCATATCTATTAGATAAAACCCACAATATCACAACAAATATTGTAGAAGTCAAAAAGATATTTTGACAGCTAATCAAAGGTGTTCGGACTTTATGCCGATATAAATTAACACCAACTACGGTTAGTGGGGAAAGGTCCATCACATGAATCCAAAATCTTATGATAAAATAAATTTGTGGAAGTAATAATGTGCATGCTATTTAATTAACTATTAATGTGCATTCTTGTTCAATAAATAAACACCTTAAATTTCCATTTAATTTCGCACGTTAAACATCCACCCATTTTGCTTAAGAAAAAGTGATTACAGACTCAGTCAGACTTGCATAAGCAATAGGTTTTCAGATTTTTCTGAGTCTTTAATTGGTTCATACGATATATGGTGTGGTCCACAAGATGTATTAGTATATGATTAAGAAAGAACAAGAAAAAAGAAAAGCTGCTAACTTGTAGGGGACTGAGTTGGATCAATACACAAGGTTTTTGAGGATTCTGAAATAGTACTGGATACTGACATGGCAATATTGCATTAGCTAACAAAGCAAGAAAGAACAAGTGAATAAGATACTAGATCACATAAAAGCTGGGCCCTAGATAACGTACAGCCTCACATTGACTGACCGCATACACCCGCAGAAGGGAAAGCAGAATCTCATGCTCCAAAACAAGAATGCAATGGTCATCTTTTTTTCAGTCAAAAATTGATTAAAAAGCACTGCAAACAGTACACTAATATAGAAATTAATAAACAATAAATCTTGCACAGGGATAACTGTCCCTAGTTTTTTTTTTTAAAGTGGTTGGTACCACTGATTTTATAAATAAGAAAAGAGAGATATATGGGGATAGCTGTCCCTAGTTATGAATCCATCCAGGGAAGATGGATCAGTTCCTTGCTAAAGGGTCAAAACCACTGACTTGCATAGGGAGATGCAACATGCGAGATGCAGAAAGGAAAGATTTGCTGGTTAAATTTTCTTGCTAAACCGACTTACATGGGAAGATCCAATGTAGATCCATCCCTTTCCAAACACACTGACCTAATATATGGACCTGGATATCTGAAAATAGCATCAGAATGTCTTTGCTGATTAAAAATACATGTAGCCAACCACCACCAGATGAAGGCAGACTGCAACACATGCAATCATATTGCAGTTGTAATCATCCATCCACGTGTTGCGTCTAAGCAATTTACAAATGATACTCTAATTGACATCTTGGAACTGTAGCCACAGCTTTGATGTTCTTATTGTAGACATTCATGGACATAATTATGTCATGCATTTATTTTACAGCCATGTTTCCACATAGGCAACAATTTCGTAATGATAAAAACAATTTAATATTTAGCAAGTTAGCATCTATCCTGAATTCTGGTACAGGTCACAAAGTGCAGGGTATCATAGATGGTAGTTTCGGCCGAAACCGAAACATTTCGGTTTCGGACCGAAATGAAACGACACCCAAGTCCGAAACCGGGCCGAAACCAAATGTAGGGTTTTAAGAAAAAAATATTAATTTAATTGGTTTCGGACCCGGCCGAAACCGGTACTGCCATCCCTGCAGGGCATACCATCAAGTATCAACTTGTTAAGACATCTATATATCCCCTGGCCCTGATCCATCTCCATGGTAGCTATAGCTTTTCTTTCTTCTGAAAAACTCAGTCCATATCAGTTCTAATTTTGAGTGGAAAACTGGAAATTGCAGCCTGGCCCTATAACAAGCCAGCAAGCTCACGCACTATACCTTAGAAATCTCTTTCAAGAAAGTGCAAGTGTTCCAACAAAGTGCAATTTGGAGAGTGAGACTATACAATAAAAATTTACCTAAAAGAAAAGAAGTAGGCTCGAAACAAGTCACTCCCTCATTTTCATTTCTCACATGATTTTGAGGCATGAGGATCATGTGTGAGCCATTTTCAGATATGCATGGGCACAATGACTTGTCGGAATATAGTGCCCTCATTCCAACTATAAATGACCACATTCCTAAGCCATTCTTGATAAATGATTGACAGCTCTATAATCACCCATCATGCACAGTTGGAATCTATCAGTTCCCACTTGCTCCTGAAACGAAACAAGGAATATTTTCCTTTCTCGTGAAAGAGAAGCACGAACCCCCCCCCTCTATTTTTTATACCCACATAATGAGAAAGAGAATCAAAATCTCATTCCACTCACCCGCAAATTCACCCATTCTCCAAATGCCACAATGGCAACCAACAACACCATGATTCTTTATAATGTGTTCCTCAAACAGCACTCCAACTGCTGGCTGAATGCATGTTAGTTGGATTATAGAATGCAAATTGATATGGCATAAAAAAATATTAAGAACTCGATAAAAACAGAAAGTCTTAACATCTAGATTCAGGATCAACAAAAAAGAGCATTAACTCGATCTTTTTTTCTGATAAAACTTCATATTCCCCACTCCTATACAAGGCCTCCACTGAATCCTTCCCCACTCCTATACAACGCATTCGAAGTTTAGCCACTCATCCATCTGAAGATGCCCAAGAAAAAAAGGGGAAATGATTCGTCTCACACACAAAACTAAAAATCCCCATATATCTGTGCAGATGACTTGGAGAACTTTAAGATTCTTTGGCGAGAAGAAGATGACAGATCCTATAATGCAGAACCACATGTAGATATCCACCCTCACCCTCCATGCAGCAAAAGAAGCTACTAAATTTCACACTGAAAATCCAACACAAGCCACTTCATTGCTTAATCTTCTACTTCATTCCGGTCGTCCCAAACAAAATAGGAAATGACCATCACAAAAGCACATGAAGGGACTCTAATTCGACAGAGTGAAGATGGATTTAGCCTTCCCCGCCGAGTTGGATCACATTTGAACAAGCACAATAACTGCATCATCCGAAACAATGGAACAATTCCAACCAACAGCAACGAAGAGAGAATTAAAGGGAGAAAACGATGGGGTGGTTGTACCTGTCGCTGACCTGGAGCCGGTCGATCATTTGGGCCATCTTGATCTTATCTTCCTCGGGAAGATTCTCCAGGTCCCCCTGCATGCTCTTGTCCATCTCTGTTTTCCCTTCGATCCTCCCCTCGGAAGCTTTCTAGGGTTTTTTTGGGTGGGGGGCGCTCCAGAGGTTTTACCGGTCCGAAGCTTTCTTCCTTCGTGGTCTCCGGACCCACCACTCGCAACTTCCGAGAGTGGATGATCATTTTTATGCGATCTTCACCGTCCAATAACTGTAATCTTCGAATATCGGAAGCTCATCGGATTAACCCATCGGATTATTCAAATGTTGTACTTATGATAGCCATGTCCAAGTGTCAACGGAGCCAATACATACAACGCGAAACGCATGACTATTTGAATCGATCCGAATATTAATTCAGATTATCTGATTTCACTCCTTCATCTAACGGACAATTATAACATTTATTCATATTCGATTCACAACTATTTTTTGAATAATCTGAGTAATTTGGTCCAATTTTTTAAACCTTTGCAAGTTAGATTTTTGATCCACAAATATAGATAGATCATAAGGAAAATTTTGATATAATGTGTACATATATATATATATATATATATATATATATATATATATATATATATATTATTTATACATCTATACGTATAAATAACCTAAATATAGGTGAATCATAAGAAAAATTTTCAAATTATTTTGCTTCTTATTCTTATCTCATGATTTCTCGCTACTAGCTTGGATGTGGCCCCAAGTCTAACTACTAGTCTTCATAATAATGTGTCCAAAGTTAGAGGACGCTCCTCATAATCTAATTGAAACATGTTTACTTAGTGCACACCTGAGTTAATTACACACACATGTCTGCACCAAGTAAATTATTTTTTAAAAAAATATGACATGGTGCTTAGGTCCTCCTAACTCGACGTACAAGACACACTCCCATTCAACAGGTCAAAAAAATCAAATAATAAAAATCGGATTGAATAAATAGTGTTGTGTCCAAATTTTCGTGAATCGACTTTTTTTTATTTGATTCTTTGAGGCCATCAAATAGAGGTGTGCCTTGTATGATAAATTAGGGAGACATAGACTCCGCGTCACGAAAAAATAAAAAAAAATAGTTTACTTGGTGCACACTCTGAATGTATATAATTGGCCCGAGTATGCACTAAGCATAACTCAATCCAATGTGATGGAGTTGGGACTGAGCGTACCTTGCATAGGGGTAGGGTTGAGCTCGGCCAGTTCCAAAATTTTCTCTGGCAACAGCTCTGTAGCCAACCTTATCACATGGATGAGCTTGTCAAGGGCCGCTATATTTTCCAACATGGAAATCTAGAATAAATCCTGTGGAATAGAGTTGGCCCAAACTATGGAGAAATTTCACCCCTCCAAACTATGTACATAGAAAGAAGGGCCATTCCAAGAGTGCATCGTGCTCGACACTCTCTTCACGAGGGCTTTCCCACACTTTCCCGAGAAATACATCTACTCATTATGGATGAGACTCTTCTTCAAGGTATAACAGTACCAGAAAAGACCCAAGGTCAGAGCTGCTTGGGTAAGGAGGTGCATTGCCCAAAAGGTGAAGACAATGTGCCATGTATTTGAAACGAGCTAAGAGGGGGCGAGGGAGAAGTGATGGAGGAGCTCGGTAGAAAAGGGTGATAAAGGGAACCTAAACCTAGCCTAGACGACCTCCTTGTAAATGTAAAAATAACCATCTTGAGGTGAGTTTGCTCAATCCTCCAACCTTGTCATTTCACACTTAACGGATGGGGGAAATCTAAACTTTGCCCTAAAGATGCTCAACTAGTCAGTACTCGGTGCCGCTTCCCCCAAAGACTATGCCATTCTCCGAGGAGCTGACTTCACCCCATATGTGATCCAAGGTACTGGAACCTTCACTTCCACCACCTCCGCTCTCTCCTCAGCCTTGAAGATGGTGCATACTAGGCTAGCGGGGCCACTTACTCTAGAGTCATGTGGTGACTCGCTCGCTCCCCGACATTGTTCCTAAACAGAAAAGAATGAGATTGAATCCACCCCTTAGTTGGATAAAGAGAGCTCTTCCAATACACAAAACAATGAGCCACCCCCTGCCTCCTTTCGAGCTCTCCCGCCCCCAGTTGAACTCCCATGGTGCAAATGAGAGGAGGCTCCACCCCTCCTTATGTATCCCTAGGGTTGCAGCTCAAAGTTGGGGGCCAACTGGTCCAATCAATGGCCAGTGATCATTCCCATGCACAGATTAAAATCTCAAGACTGATGTCTCGTACATCAAAACAATAGGACTTTAATGCTTAGATGACCTCGTATCACATACATACCCTATGATGGGTATCCGTATCCAAGCGAGGATCTGGACCTAGGAACTGTAGAGCCCATCTCAGGGCCTACCCAAGGAACGCTAGACATCTTAGCAGGAGGTCAGTACAGACTCTCCTTCGCTTTACCTCTCTGATTTCAAAGGAGACCCCGCGCCTAGGTAAGGAGATAAGTTGGACACCCGATGCTTGGCACACCCCTTGACTGTGCTGCCCTAGATAGGAACTGCCTCAAAAATACCTCGTTGTCTTAGGCATAGAGGGTTTCTCTAGGACCCACATCCTAGTCCTAACATTCACTTGCCCCTTTCCCCTCTCAAGGGTCCACCGCGGCAGCTGATCGACAAAGTTCCCCCCTCGACCAGGCTCGGGCATGACAACAGAAAGGTAATTTTATTTTCATATAGAATAGAAACCGCTTCTAGCAACTAAATTATGAGTTATTACAATATCTAAAACATCGTCGACACATTGACCATGATTAAAGCTCTCCTAAGCCACCAATCCGAGGTTTGATAAATGATGATAAGCATGATCGGTACGCCTATAAATGAACACATCCAGAGGTTGACATTATCTAAAGTAGACATAGGAACGACTCCACTCTCTTCCGATTGTAAACAATCTCTTGACTAGGAAATCTCGTAAACACAATGCTGATTTTTCTATGGCAAAACATTTTTGTATGTTCCGGAGACCAAATAATACGCACATGTGCCTGCATATGCAAACGCACTCCCGAACATACATATATACAGACACTTCACACATATATATAAAGACACGTGTCGTGTGCATGTGCAATTGCATGTACATGTGTGCATGTATGTGTGTTGGTAGACAAACGTATATCTTAAGTTGGTCTGACTAAAAATAGCCCAATGAATTAATCTAGGGTCAACCCAACGTCGCCTTGATTCAAGCTGGAAATTAATGTCAACTTTCGTACAAGTGGGTGAGATAATTGTAGCATAATCCATAAAAAAAAATAGTTTTATGTTGTGTCCAAGATTGGTCTGTGCTAATTGATGCCATGGATACAAACCTTCCGTTTCAAACTTTTTAGATTCTCATGAGGATACCAAACCACACTTTCCCCCTCTAAGATCACGGGTTATGGATGCACTTTCGTAACCTGCCTATTTGTAACAATTGGCCATTTCTGACAAAAGAAATCCTGACATATTAGTTTCTACTGTTTTATGTATTTTCAAATATATTCCTATACTTTTGATAATATCAAAAAACTCCTCGCAGATAAAGGACGTTTCTTTTGAGAAATATTTCTTTTTTTAATAATGAAAAGGACCTAATTAACCTTGTAATTAAACCTATAAAACTCTCCCCCCACCCCCTTCCAATGTCGACAGTAGGCTGAAGCCCCCGACTCACTCTCTCTCCCTAAACAATAAATGGTAAAAGTGCAATCTTCTAATGTTTGGTTACTTTTAAGTTTTAACTGGACTTATGTCAATCTCAAAATGCAAGGATTTTTTGTAAATAAATTATTGTTACATACGAAATTGAACATATATCACTCTTGAAAATGTATTATTCCCACCGTCTTAAAAAGCTTTCAAATATGTTATTGTGGTTAATTGACGTAAACAACATCTCAAATATTCTTCAAACATTCTAATATTCACGTTAAGTGATGGTCAAATGACCAAAATGCTCCTCTCGTTCACATCACTGTATGTGTGTGAGAGTGAGAGACCGACGACGGAGGGAGGGGATTTTTAGGCTGATCGTGGGGGGAAGGAGAGAAGGGGGGCACTAGGCCGATGGCGGGCTCGTGGTGGCGGAGGGAGGGGCAAGGGGAGGAGGTTTCCAAGTCGACCATGGGGGAGGGAGAAGTGGGTGACAGGGGGCGAGGAGACTAAGTCGGCGGCGGACTAGGAAGTGAAAGAGGGTGACAGGGGAGAGGGGGGAATCAGGTTGGTGGCAGGCTAGTGGTGGCAGAGGGAAGGGCAGGGGAGGAGGTTTCTAAGCCGACCATAGGGGAGGGGGAAGGGGGCGGCAAGGGGCATGGGGACTAGGTTAGCGGCAGACCAAAAAGGGAAAGGAAGTGGCAGGGGGAGAGGGCACCAGATCGGCAGTGGAGGGAGGGGGAAAGGGACGGTAGAGGGAGGGGGGCATCGGGCCACCAATTGGGGGAGGGGGAAGGGGCCAGCCGCCGCTATTATCTTCTTCTTCCTCTCCTCCTGCCGCCACCAAGAGCCCGCCGCCCTTCCTCTCCTCCTACCGCCACCACGAGACTGTCGTCCCTCTCCCTCCCCGCCACCGCACAGCTTCCACCATTGGTCGACACTAGTACCAGCAACCTACTATCACCATGAGATTTAGGGTTTGAGAAGTAGAGGAAGAAGATGATTGCGTTTAACATTAAACTCTTAGTTATTTATTTATATACCCCTAATAGATGTGTTATTTTTACTTTAAGATTCTATTTAAAGTTTTTTAAATAAATCAAATCTTAAGAGTGATAACTGTGGACATTTTCGTCTTTTCTCACGTCTGGTTAGACCTAATTATAGTTAAGTTAATGGGTCGTAATGGGAGGTTATGGCGACGACATATCTGTAAGTTTTTCACGATAGTGAGGATATTATATGTTAATATATTTCGCAAGAGTGATATATCTGTAATTTTGTCTGTAACAATGATTTATTTGCAAAAAGTTTAAAATGTAAATGCAGAAATTTGGAACATAATCAAAAGTTGAGGAGTATTTTTTGATATTATTAAGGTTACAAGGATTATTTGGAATTAGATAAACTATATATAGGGAACTTATTTGTCATTTTTTCTAAAATAAATACCACCCCATAAGCTAATGCATGCCTCCAACGTACTAAATTTCTAAACATAGAGGGTGTTTGGTTGCTGTATCAAATATTTCTATCAATATTGGTGTTAATAACATATTGATGGAGGATGTTAATTTGGTTATGCTCTATTAATTTAAATATTATTTACTAGAAGAGTTAATTATTATATCAAATTTAATACAGGTCTAAACTTGTATTAAAAATGATACAATCTAGATTTTGAGAATCCAAACAATAACATCTCCTTCTCTTCCTCTACTCTTCATCTCTTTTAATGACCACCGTTGGCACTCATTCTATATCAATTTCAATGTTGATTCTTATACTTTAAAAGTATTAACATCCAAATTAATACTCCAACTAAACAAGACCATAGCTATTGTCACCACCCATAAATATGTATGTAGTAAGGTTTTAAAGGCTGTTTGATATATTTGACGTAAAATATCATAAATCGCCGCGTTTTATATGGAGTTAAAGAACCGATTAATTAAAAATGACAAATTTCCAAGGAAGTTGCCTTGGAGATGGTGAGCAAATCTTGCTTGTGGCAGAAAAGTGCCCCACCATTTAGTTGGTGAGTACTGGCACTATCAAATGAGATGGACCCAGTAAACAGAAGCTTAGCCTCTCCAAATTATTTCACTATGATTCCATCATATATAAGAGATTGTAACATCGAATCTCATAAATAAAGAAGACCCAGGGGACAACTATAAATTCTTGCATCTTCTAAGTTGGAACTTCACAAATATAAACATAGAGACCAGTCCCCGACAGAATAAATATAGAGATCTGTAGCATGTTTCCGTTCTCTCCCCAACTCCACTGCTCTGTGTAGTCTCCTCAGCCCCTCCTCCCTGCCTCTGGTTCCAATGATGGGAATCTGCAGATGGCTTGCCCTCTGGGCACGTCAAAGACGAACCCATCGAGGGAGCTGGTCGAGCCAGCGAATAAAGATGGCGTGGGTGGCCTCTCTTTCACCACCCCCGCAGTGGAGCTCGGTGCTTCTGAACTGTAACTGCCCATGGCCGACGCCACGGGGGCCAAGTTCTCGCCTTCGCTTTGCCCATTTCCTCCTTCCTCTTTCTTGGAGGTCACTGTGAGGACGCACCTGGCAAGGCTCCCAAATATCTTGGCTTTTATCTGGCCTCGCCTGGGCGGATGGGTCTTCTTTCCGTTCGGTGAATTGGAAGCTGCATAAGCCATTGGCGAAGGTTCTACAGCCGAAGGAACACCTGATGAAGAGTACTGGAAGCAGAAGGAATGAAGGAAAGGTTGTTGAGTTGATAAGAGAGACCAAAGCTTGTTACCTGTGGGAGAAGGAGAATGTGGACTGGTTGGAGGTCTGAGGTGTACCTGAGATGCATGATACATATATATATAGGATGGTGCAGGAGGAGGGATTTCTTGATGGGCAACGTAGGAGTCCTAAGAAGACAATAATCTTTCAATTCTAAAAGAGGAGAAATTCGATGGAGACTGTTGTGTCGAAGAATGGTGACCAGCGAGAGCATTACATACGTTTTGTCATTTTCATGTGTCTTTTTTTTTAAAAAAAACTGTACGGAACTTAATTAAGACTGCACTGTTGAACCATGTGCTCAATATTCTTTGGAGTTTGGATGATCCATGATTATATAACAAGGGCTCGGAGTTCACACAATATGACTTGTGTTTAGGGTAGCCCCTACAAAGAAAAAGTAGCTGAAAATTTAATGCATGAAATGTCTGGAGTAGCAACATAACAACCATGCAATAACAACCAAACGATCGAGCATGGCATCTCATATATATCTTCCTTAAATGAGGAGGATACGGGCTTGAGGATTATTGGGTACAAAATGTTGTTATCTTGAGCAGGATTTATTGTCTCGTGATGCAGAGAGAATTACTGTCTTGAATAAGTTTGTAGAAAAAAAAAATCTCCACAACATTCACTTTGATCAAATAATTTTTTTAAAAATTTGCAGATCTTATAGATAAGATAATTTTGACTCGGGCACTTAGGTCAATCTTCATCATGTGTGGTAGTCAATTCCATAGAGAACAAGTTATATATAAGAGACTCCTAAAAACTCCCCCCAACTCTATCCGAACACTTTCCATGAACCAAGAAATCTAACATTTGGCTGGCGTGGGTCCTTCATGTGCCCCTTGTGGGTTACTCACTCACTTTCACCCAGGAAAAGTCTGACAGAATGCTGGTTTGTCTCTACAGCACAGCAGACCATTGATCCTACAAGATCAAACTCTTGCTCATCATGTCCCCTCACTCAGAAAGCAGTGTAGAATTAACGAGAGAAAAGGAGAACTGGAGAAGGGCAACCAGAAAGAGAAGGTCGTGTCTTGCCTCCCCCAACCCAAAAGGGGATTGTGATAGCTTGGTTGGAAGAGGTACGGAGGTACCTTGTCCGAGACATACACCATCGCCGCCTTGGGATTGTGTTAGGACATGGGGAGGCAAACGGTGTATCCTTCACGTTTGAGCTGGTGCATGCTTCTCTTTTATGTTTGGGAAGCTTGGTAATGGTTGGTGCCGAAGGGTTGCTCGGAATTCCGGTCAATTTCTCAGTGGAAAGTTTTGTCGGGGAGATGCAAAAGGCAGGGTTCGGAGTTTAAAAAGATTTGTTGGTATTATGCACGTGTCCTGTTTTGATAACTTAAGCCGTGTTCTTCGGACTTGACCAACCTTTGGCTATAACCCACCTTCATTAGAATCTTGTGACCAAACTGTGCGAGGTCAGAAAATCTATCACCGGTTGTCGGAAGTGAAACCAGATTTGCCTAAATGCATCCACAAATAATTTTTTTAGTCTGTGCTGGCGATGAGGTCCGTGCATGGCTTGCTATCTCTTATGAGATGTCTGAGATATCTCCGAGATCTCTATCTTTCTGAAAGTTGCGAGAAACGGAGTCTCCGAGATCGAGATTTACTCTCCCCTGATTTTCTCCTTCCTCTCTCCATGTCTCTCTCTACTTCGACCCCCTTGAGTTTTCTCTCTCTCCCCAGTCTCTCGCTCTCCCCCGAACTCTCTTTGTCTCTCCCTCTACGGCACTCTTCCTCGGACTCTCTCTCTCTCAATCTTTCTCTATCTCTCTCTCCCCCCGTCTCCCCATTCTCTATGTTTGAGAGAGAGGGAGATACAGATACGTGTATTATTTTTGACGTATTCTTCGGTTTGTGATTTATGTACCATTTGATGTATCTCTTTTTGGTATAACTTTTGACGTAGATTGACATTAGTGCATGAGCATGAATTTGTTATTGACATCATTACTCTTTATCTTATAAAAATTGAGTCGTCGATTAGAAAAATATATTTGTGAAATTGAGTAGTCAGCAGAAAAAATAATAGTTTCTTAAAAATAAATTATATACATGATTTTTTTTAAATTATCGAATTCGATCTCTTAAGATTTTTTCGAGATCTCTTCTCTTCCATCTTTCCGAGACAGAACTAATATTCGAGACTGAAAACTTTAGATCCGTGTGACAAAGGCAATAATTTATACAGAGAGAAAAAACACTACATAGGCCGGCGGCCGCATATAAGATCTACATATAGAAAAGGGATCGGTCACCACCTGTGGAATGATAAGCACCGTGTCTCCTAGCTACACCAGAAATGCTGTATTCCGTCTGTGATTTCTAGTTCAAATAGTTTAACTTTCTACACAGTGGTGAGTTTAAAATGATGCAGTTCTAGGGGTGTAATTCCTTCTCTCTCTGTCCGTTTTCTTCCTTTTTTGGATCTCTTTCCCTTCCATCTCGTCCTCTTTTCCTCCCATCTCTCTGTTCCCTCTCGCCTCAACGCATCTCACTTTCTGTAACGACCCGAGAATCCGATTATCGGGGAGGCCCGATAACCCGAGACTCGCACCGCCGCCCACGAGCCGGGAGGGCTCGGAAGGGCTAAAAGGAGTGTGGAGGCACAAAGAAATATGAAATAAAGCAGGACAACTCAACAATAACAAGCTGAAAGAAAGAACAACAACAGCTACAACAGAGTCCAGTCCAACAGAAAGTACAGTCTAAAGCAGTAGAGCGTACCACATGCCAAGTGAACACTCGGCCCGGCAAGCTGGCAACTGAGAACCTCCGCTCCGCACCCTCGAACCACGAGGAAGAACCGCAACACCTGAAAAGCAGGGAATGAGTCTCCAAAACAGAGACTCAGCAGGGATCCCGCGGAACCACAACCGGAAACAACGGCGGTAGCGGAAAGGAAGCTACAACTGCAGCAGGAACAGCAAACCGGTGGCCGGTCAAAACTCGGCACTACAGCTACTCCTACTGCCAGAAGGCAGACCTCGATCACACAGTCGAGGCTACCGAACCACGCTAGTACCACCTACCGAACTAAGAACACACGGCAACCACGCCGTAGAGGCCTGTCCCCCGGACACAGCCGACCTGGACACGATGTCCAAGGTGCAACCCCGACCGTCTGATCGCGGGTACCGCACAACAAGGTCCAACCTCGGTAAAGCCACTAGCGCTAGACTCACGACGCGAAGACCAACACACGCGCCACGGCAAAACAGCCGAAGGACTCAACGGTCGACACGACCGAAAACCCGAAGGTCAAAGACACAGAGACTGACAGTCTGTCACTCCGTATTCGACAGGAGTACCACCCACTAGAAGCACAGCCGGTAGCGTCTCCTGACGTCTTACACCGCACCGCAGGTGAACCGCCTGACGTGGTAGGTCCTACCCGAGGCGCGAACACCGTACAAGTAACCACAAACAAGTAACTAGCTGGGGTCACGCCCGTCGACGTGGGTCCAACCGCCCCCAACCACGTGTGCACACACAGACCTTGCGTCACTAGGTCTGGTCCTCTGACCGGTTTTCCCCCGTAGCCGGACTCTGGCTACCGACGAGGGGCCTACGGTAACCGGTCCACAAACCGTCTCAAAGGTGAATGCCCGTACACCACTCCCAGGTGAGACCAGCACCTCGTACTGGTGGGCTACGACTAGTGGAGGGTCACTGAGGGAGTAGACTCTCAAGTCAACGGAAAACAACGTTCGAATCCGACGACGTACGGGGACCACTCCACGTACCGGCCCCGTCGCACGGTGACCACAGTCGGAGAAGAAACGGGACTCACAGTCCACGGCCACGCACGCACCGTGCGCTAGAGTCGAGAAAACTCAAGTGGCGCTAAGCCACTGGACTCTGGACAGTCCTCTAAATGCACTACACCCAACGGTCCTTGAGTCACAAGACTCGGGGTCAAGACCGTTGCACGTGACAGCACAAGGCCGTCAATCTAGTCCAATCTCTAGGTCTAAAACTACTGTAGCACGAGTACCGAGACAACACACGAGTTGCCAAGACCACTCCCTCGAGAAGGGAACGCAAGGGACTAAGGCCACTCACACGGGCCACACGGAAAAACACAGAAGCACGATTCCCAAGGCAGCACGCAAGCCGCCACGACGATTTCCCATCTTGAAACAAGTGGGGAACCTCCAGCCCCAGGCCGGACAACTGGACTCGCAGTCCAAGGCCAAACACATGGCCCACGCGGGAATCGCCTTCCAAAGAAACTCACGGCATGCGGGGGACACCCCACCGCACACACACCGATACACGGTGACTCGATCGAGCGTAACACGAAGGCCCAGCACGCGAGAAGTCACCCGGACTCTCAACCCTACGGGCACGCTAAACGAGATAACACGGTCCTCCAGACACCCTCAAAACATGGACACAGAAACCCACGGGTGTCAGGGACACTCACAAGACCGCAGGTCGACCACTGGGTCCCAACCGGGTCGACTAGGGATCCACACATTGCGGGGCAAGGCGGAGAACACAAAAACTCGCCTCGGAACGACACAAAGCCTGACGGTCTAACCCTAGACCGTCACAGGGTTGTAACGGTCTAGGCGAGACCGTCACATCCACCTGGCGGCCTAACGCAGGCCGTTACACGGCCCGAAGAAACACAGGATGTAACGCGCCTGGCCCAGCGCGTTACACGGATGCAGCGCGCCTAGCCTGGCGCGTCACACACGCTGCCCTCCTCAACGGATAAGACGGCTCTGACGGCCCACCCTGGGCGCGTTACAAGCATGTAACGGTCTAGAGGGCACCGTCACACCCCCAGCCCTCAGCTGGGTAACAGGGAATGTGACGCACCCATCCTGGGGCGTCACAAGGCTGTGACGCGCCAACCCTGGTGCGTCACACGCCTGACCCGAAAACCAACGGTCAGAGACTCTAACGGTCTAGCCCTGGTGCGTCACAGCACCTGGCGGTCTATCGTGGGACCGTCACACCCACAGACCACCAAAGGCCAACAGAAGGGGAATGTAACGGCCCTGCCTAGGCGCGTCACACCAAGTGACGGCCACTGGAAGGACCGTCACTTCCTTCCGAGAACGCTACGGCGGGAAACGACCCAAAACTCGTCCCACGTCCCCATACCTCCACAGGAGAGGGGGAAAACAAGGGGGAAGCTCCCCAGAAGCCCCTAGCATGCATCTACGGCCTCGGATCGGCCAAAAACGCAATGAAACGGGAGATCGGCCCACAAGCCCTAAAACATGGGTTTTGCCCAAAAACCCCGATTCCACCCGCTCGGCTCACCACGGCCTACGAAACTCGCGGGAAAGAAAGTGCACGAGCTGGGGAACCATCACCCTACCTCCACCGAAGATTTCGCGCCCCGAGCTCGCCGATCCGCGAAGAAACGCCGAGAAACCCTCGCCGGCTCGCGACCGCGCCACGAGCTCCCACGCGCCTCCACCGCCTCGATCCTCGCCCATCCTCGCCCGCGTCCTCGCCCGCGCCGCCTCCGCCTCACCCCCGCCTCGCTCCGTCGGCCGCCGGAGAAGAGAGGGGAGAAAGAGGGCGTGAGAGAAGAGAGAGAGTGAGAAAGAGAGAATGAGAGGGGGAGAGAGGAAAGGGTTAGTATATATAGGAAAACCCGAAAATTCGATAAATTCAGAAAATTACGAAAAATTACCACTGTGATCCTCGGGAAGAGCACAACGCAGTGGTACAGTCCCGGAGTCGAAGGACGCCACGGTTTGCCCTGCAAAGAGTTCCGAAGGCACATCAGGGAAAAACACGTGTAACGCACAAAATGCACTCCGAGACCCGCTAAAATGATTCGAAAAAATATCCGAAAAATCCGGGGCATTATAGCCCTCCCCCCTTGAAGGAATTTCGTCCTCGAAATTCAGGACCTAGCACGACGTCCTAGGGGAAGAACACTGAACCAACTGACACGCTGTCAGGGCCCCAGCACAGAAAACCTCGATTCTCACGAAAACACGGATCCTGAGGAACACAGCCAGACTCACAATCACACACAACACCTCGCTCCTCGCGCCGAGCACACCGGCCACAGAGCAGGCATATACCAAAGGACACAGTCTGGCGTCACCTCAGACAACGCGAGAATCCACCATGGCGCCGCAGCCACGATCTCGCCCACTGAGGAAACACAACCCTCGCCACGAGAAACAGCTACTGATCCATCCAATGGTCAGCAGACAAATGGCACATCAGCTTTACCACCAGCTGACAGGTCGCACACCCTTCTCAAGGGGACAACCAATACAGAGCCTCCACCAGCTCGAGCAGCCCTCTCAGCAGACCGCAACCAGAACATCGGCTCAGCACCAAGAAAACACCTCACACATGGCAAGCCGAAAGCCGGACACAACACTGTGCCAACTCTTATCAGAAGACAAACTTCGACAAAGCCCAGATCCCATCCGGAAAGGCACATCACAGAAACGACCACCAAAGGTCTCGCTGGCACACGGCTCTCGCCACGCTCGAGCCCCAACAACCAGCATCTTCTGTCTCTGAAAAGACCATCCACTGGTCACTAACCGCTCGCTCAGCTCGACCCTCTCGGGGAGCACGACGAATCCAAATGACAGAACCTGGCGTCTTCAGTCATCACCTCACGGGACTCAGACTTATAGGGAACCACCCCATGCTAGTCATCAAACCAGGGATAACCTTTGCGACACCAACGTCCTATCAAGGACCATCCTCCGACGCCCACCTCACAAAAGGCCTCCGCCCACAGGCGTCACTCATCCATCTGGTCTCGTCAAATCCTTCGATCAATCCAAGTGGACACCTGCCAAAGCCGATTACGCCCTTACCACAGAGCCACGGGACACCACCTGGACAGTGCTCACGGGTCCCTAAGCAAGAAACATCTCACCGTCACAATCCGACAAGACCGAAGAACCAACAGACACCGTTGTGGTCGGTCACCCGGTTAGGCTCACCAGCCACTCACAGTCGCAACCGGGACCCATAGTCTGCCAGAGACCACATCCTCAAAGCACGATCTCAACCGAGGACACGATTGGGAACACAAGTCGGGCGCCAAGCCACCGACTCTGACCAACACGTCCTCGACCACCGTCAGGCGACATTCTCAACAACCCCATCCAGGTTCAACACCGACGCCTGACACGGCTTCCATCACAGGAACATGGTACTCATGCGGCGCACTAGCCAGCACTTTTCCCAACACTCCAACTTGCCAGTGCCAACAACCATAATACCACGAGCAACGGCACGGCAACAACACGTTTCACACCGAGGAACCCATCCTCCGATGCTCAACGCAAACTCAGGAATCCACCCATAGCAACCAACGCTACGATCCTGAACCAGTGGGTTATGGGCCCACCACGCTTCCGCTGCGCACTCAAATCCGCGCGCACAGCCAAGAAAGTAAACACCGCCCAACCAGCACTCGTCCTTCCGGAAAAGCGCCAGCACACCCTCACACAACAAGGGAACGGGCACAACTTCTCACAGGCAGCCACCTTGCCAAGACAAGGAGCACGTCTCGCACGGACTTCATGGCACGTAAGGCCAACCAATCCGGGCACGCAATGCAAGACGACGAACCTTAACCCAACACAGTCTCTCCAACCAAAGGGGAGACCAAACGCACTTCCGACCAACGGAAGGACTCCACGCTCGACCTGACCTCAAACCTCGCGCACGCTGGAAACAGCACCATCCAGCACCAAGGAAAACCATCGCTTCCATCAGGTCAGCGCCTTCGACACACTCGACGAGTGTCACGTCGGACCACCATCACAGCATCTCTCGATGCACCACTGCTGCAATTCCTCGAACTGCAACACACCACGCCAAGAGCCGCAACACGAGCCGTAACGACAACCGTCGACGCTCATCCTCGAGTCCCGAAACTCACCGCGGAGCCTTCACACCTCAGACCAAATCCAAGGTGAACACACCCCTTCGCACACAAGAGCGCAGGAGCAAGACTTACTGGGACACCACAGCCCAATCCTGCCTCGAAATCCTCAAAACAATCGGGACCGACATGTCACTTCTGACACCACAGAGCACGACAAGGACATCAGGCTCGACAAAACGGCAGCTCACCGAGAAGATCCTCCACTCACTCGAGCACACTTCTCGATCAGAGCGCCTCAGGAGCTGGACAAACCTCAAGCTGGAGTGGCCAACACCGACAGCAGCTCCCTCAGAGCACGCTCACGGCCACTTAACCACGAAAATCCTCTCCAGCCACCTGACCACGCTGCAGGTTCCTCAAACGCAGCACCGCGAACTCACGCCTGCGAGCAACCTCTGCCCAACGCAGCACAACTGGGGTCACCACCGATGAGGGAGAAGGCTCTCGACCTCGATCCTTAGACCCCACGCTGGCACGAAAGCCGCGGACAGCAACCACCTTCACAGCGCCGCACAGCGCACTCAAGCTCTCAAGCGAGAAACAAAGCGGAAAAACAAGCACAAAACCCTAAGCCAGCTGCCGACTGTACTGGACCTTACGGACTCTGATCACTGCAATATTTCGAATTCCTATGCACGCCCACAACCTGGCTCTGATACCAGCTGTAACGACCCGAGAATCCGATTATCGGGGAGGCCCGATAACCGGAGACTCGCACGCCGCCCACGAGCCGGGAGGGCTCGGAAGGGCTAAAAGGAGTGTGGAGGCACAAAGAAATATGAAATAAAGCAGGACAACTCAACAATAACAAGCTGAAAGAAAGAACAACAACAGCTACAACAGAGTCCAGTCCAACAGAAAGTACAGTCTAAAGCAGTAGAGCGTACCACATGTCAAGTGAACACTCGGCCCGGCAAGCTGGCAACTGAGAACCTCCGCTCCGCACCCTCGAACCACGAGGAAGAATCGTAACACCTGAAAAGCAGGGAATGAGTCTCCAAAACAGAGACTCAGCAGGGATCCCGCGGAACCCCAACCGGAAACAACGGCGGTAGCGGAAAGGAAGCTACAACTGCAGCAGGAACAGCAAACCGGTGGCCGGTCAAAACTCGGCACTACAGCTACTCCTACTGCCAGAAGGTAGACCTCGATCACACAGTCGAGGCTACCGAACCACGCTAGTACCACCTACCGAACTAAGAACACACGGCAACCACGCCGTAGAGGCCTGTCCCCCGGACACAGCCGACCTGGACACGCTGTCCAAGGTGCAACCCCGACCGTCTGATCGCGGGTACCGCACAACAAGGTCCAACCTCGGTAAAGCCACTAGCGCTAGACTCACGACGCGAAGACCAACACACGCGCCACGGCAAAACAGCCGAAGGACTCAACGGTCGACACGACCGAAAACCCGAAGGTCAAAGACACAGAGACTGACAGTCTGTCACTCCGTACTCGACAGGAGTACCACCCACTAGAAGCACAGCCGGTAGCATCCCCTGACGTCTTACACCGCACCGCAGGTGAACCGCCTGACGTGGTAGGTCCTACCCGAGGCGCGAACACCGTACAAGTAACCACAAACAAGTAACTAGCTGGGGTCACGCCCGTCGACGTGGGTCCAACCGCCCCCAACCACGTGTGCACACACAGACCTTGCGTCACTAGTTCTGGTCCTCTGACCGATTTTCCCCCGTAGCCGGACTCTGGCTACCGACGAGGGGCCTACGGTAACCGGTCCACAAACCGTCTCAAAGGTGAATGCCCGTACACCACTCCCAGGTGAGACCAGCACCTCGTACTGGTGGGCTACGACTAGTGGAGGGTCACTGAGGGAGTAGACTCTCAAGTCAACGGAAAACAACGTCCGAATCCGACGACGTACGGGGACCACTCCACGTACCAGCCCCGTCGTACGGTGACCACAGTCGGAGAAGAAACGGGACTCACAGTCCACGGCCACGCACGCACCGTGCGCTAGAGTCGAGAAAACTCAAGTGGCGCTAAGCCACTGGACTCTGGACAGTCCTCTAAATGCACTACACCCAACGGTCCTTGAGTCACAAGACTCGGGGTCAAGACCGTTGCACGTGACAGCACAAGGCCGTCAATCTAGTCCAATCTCTAGGTCTAAAACTACGGTAGCACGAGTACCGAGACAACACACGAGTTGCCAAGACCACTCCCTCGAGAAGGGAACGCAAGGGACTAAGGCCACTCACACGGGCCACACGGAAAAACACAGAAGCACGATTCCCAAGGCAGCACGCAAGCCGCCACGACGATTTCCCATCTTGAAACAAGTGGGGAACCTCCAGCCCCAGGCCGGACAACTGGACTCGCAGTCCAAGGCCAAACACATGGCCCACGCGAGAATCACCTTCCAAAGAAACTCACGGCATGCGGGGGACACCCCACCGCACACACACCGATACACGGTGACTCGATCGAGCGTAACACGAAGGCCCAGCACGCGAGAAGTCACCCGGACTCTCAACCCTACGGGCACGCTAAACGAGATAACACGGTCCTCCAGACACCCTCAAAACACGGACACAGAAACCCACGGGTGTCAGGGACACTCACAAGACCGCAGGTCGACCACTGGGTCCCAACCGGGTCGACTAGGGATCCACACATTGCGGGGCAAGGCGGAGAACACAAAAACTCGCCTCGGAACGACACAAAGCCTGACGGTCTAACCCTAGACCGTCACAGGGTTGTAACGGTCTAGGCGAGACCGTCACATCCACCTGGCGGCCTAACGCAGGCCGTTACACGGCCCGAAGAAACACAGGATGTAACGCGCCTGGCCCAGCGCGTTACACGGATGCAGCGCGCCTGGCCTGGCGCGTCACACACGCTGCCCTCCTCAACGGATAAGACGGCTCTGACGGCCCACCCTGGGCGCGTTACAAACATGTAACGGTCTAGAGGGCACCGTCACACCCCCAGCCCTCAGCTGGGTAACAGGGAATGTGACGCACCCATCCTGGGGCGTCACAAGGCTGTGACGCGCCAACCCTGGTGCGTCACACGCCTGACCCGAAAACCAACGGTCAGAGACTCTAACGGTCTAGCCCTGGTACGTCACAGCACCTGGCGGTCTATCGTGGGACCGTCACACCCACAGACCACCAAAGGCCAACAGAAGGGGAATGTAACGGCCCTGCCTAGGCGCGTCACACCAAGTGACGGCCACTGGAAGGACCGTCACTTCCTTCCGAGAACGCTACGGCGGGAAACGACCCAAAACTCGTCCCACGCCCCCATACCTCCACAGGAGAGGGGGAAAACAAGGGGGAAGCTCCCCAGAAGCCCCTAGCATGCATCTACGGCCTCGGATCGGCCAAAAACGCAATGAAACGGGAGATCGGCCCACAAGCCCTAAAACATGGGTTTTGCCCAAAAACCCCGATTCCACCCGCTCGGCTCACCACGGCCTACGAAACTCGCGGGAAAGAAAGTGCACGAGCTGGGGAACCATCACCCTACCTCCACCGAAGATTTCGCGCCCCGAGCTCGCCGATCCGCGAAGAAACGCCGAGAAACCCTCGCCGGCTCGCGACCGCGCCACGAGCTCCCACGCGCCTCCACCGCCTCGATCCTCGCCCATCCTCGCCCGCGTCCTCGCCCGCGCCGCCTCCGCCTCACCCCCGCCTCGCTCCGTCGGCCGCCGGAGAAGAGAGGGGAGAAAGAGGGCGTGAGAGAAGAGAGAGAGTGAGAAAGAGAGAATGAGAGGGGGAGAGAGGAAAGGGTTAGTATATATAGGAAAACCCGAAAATTCGATAAATTCAGAAAATTACGAAAAATTACCACTGTGATCCTCGGGAAGAGCACAACGCAGTGGTACAGTCCCGGAGTCGAAGGACGCCACGGTTTGCCCTGCAAAGAGTTCCGAAGGCACATCAGGGAAAAACACGTGTAACGCACAAAATACACTCCGAGACCCGCTAAAATGATCCGAAAAAATATCCGAAAAATCCGGGGCATTACACTTTCCCTCTCTGACTCTCCCATCACCGATCTCTTCCCCCTGGTATCAGTCCATACCTAGACTCTTCTCCCTTTCTCTCTCTTCTTGACTCGAACTCTTCTGTTTCCTAGCAATGCTCTCTTCTGCATCACTTCCTTGCGGAAAAAAAAATGCCCCTGTTGTGCTTGAGGTGTGGAAGAAGCCCAAATCTCGTTTTGGCCTCTTACATCTTTACGAGGTTAATGCTCCTTCTGATGTGTTTATTGTCATCAAGCTCGTCCTGATACGGGTTGCACCGTGGATTGTGAATCGTAGAGTCCACTTAATTAGATCTGCTCATTTTGGAGAGTGGTTTAATCTCTACGCTTTTTGCAACTTCCATTCATGGAAAGGCAGCCCTTTTATCAAAGATTTATGAGAAGAATTATCATCCACATATGTGGTTTGGATCTTTTCTGGTTCATGCTTTTTGTCTGTGTTTCGTTTTATTTTAGGTGAAGTTTACGCACGAAAAGCCCCTGCACAAGTATGACCTCGCCTGCAGATCCATTCCATTACATTTGGCAGCCAGTTACGAATTTTCTTATTGCTTTTTCACTTGACAACTAAATTATGTTATCAAATACACCTGGCTTTTGTGGCTTGAAAGCAATCATGGCCAACGTTAGTTAAACAGCATTGCTATAGACAGTTTTTTCTGTGCGTGCATGCTGCTTGATTTCTGTTAATATTAAGCTCTCACATTGTCCTGTGTGAGCCATTTTTATGCTCTTGATTCCTTGAATAGTAATGATATAGATGTCATCGTATGATTACTGCAAAATTTTAGTAACTGGGGTAATACAGTTTTGAGGACTGACAGAAGTTAATAGCATACTGTGAAACATGTTCGTGAACTTTCATCTGTAGATCTCAGGACAGGATGCAACACTTCTTGTGCTAGCCCGCATGTCAAGCTAAAATTCTTCTTTGACTTGTCAATTATTACATTCACGATGAGACTCCCAAATTATTCCACATAAGCCATAAGTTTCTCCCAGAGTGCAAGATGTTGTTCAATTGCATCATGCAAGATAAGAACCCTGTGTTGTTTTATAAGAAAAAGATTAAGAACCTCGTAAAAGTTTACGGTTAAAGGGTATTCGATTGGGAAACACTATGGTTATTGGCATGTGATATGTTCCCGGACAATTCCCTCCGGCAAGGGTCCTGCGGAAGAACTCCGAGTGCGTGAAGAGGCCGTGGTGAAGAATCTGCAGGGTCGGAACAAGTAAAACAGAACAATTGGGGAGGACAGAAGAGCGAGATGAACCGGAAATGGGGAGGAACAAAAGAGTTAGAGAGGAAACAGGGAGAGAGAGAGCAATCAAGAAACTGGACCCAACTACTCTGCTGCTCTCGCAGCCTAGTTCTCTGTTTATACTGTTCTCCATCTTACAAGGCTCTGGGAAGCTATGCCACATCTGTACGGCAAGTCTTCCAACAATCTTGCAATTAAATTTGTTGTACAGAAGAATACATAAACTAAAGAATTATAATTATTGATTTATTTTCTAAATTACCTTGCAACTGTACGTTTGAATGTTTGTAATAGCTGTTGTAACAGTGACCGCGGCCGTTAAAACTACTTCTCACCTTGCTAGTTTGTTAACCGCCCGGCTTCCTAGCTTGCCAGAAACAGTAAATTCTGGGCTTTGCAACTTGCCTGTGCCACAGTCGGTGTTCTTTGCAAACAAATCAAGGTATTTAATTGCAGAAATATTTGAAAATATCGTGAAAGCAAATTCGTTATTTGCATGGACGTTGACAAACATCCATGCTTGACGACAGTTAAAATCCATGTGAAACTTATAAGGCATCTCAAAATGGACTTACTATCTTGCCTATATTGATTATGTGATACAAACTCACATGTGTATGGCAAGGTCTATGTGGAGGGAAATGGTTACCCATGGATATATGGTAGTAATTCATATAATCCTTCTTGCTAAACACCCTCACCTATGACCATGGAAGGTGATTCGTGTTTCCTCCTTTGTCAATATCCTAGGTATTGTGAACAATGTTTGTTGTTCCACGCCCCCAGCGGTCCTATGTGAGTGACAGATATTTTTTGCATCTAATTTGGTGTATAAAGTCACCTCTAAATATAATATTATTCTCATTGGCTAAAAAAAAAAAAAAGGTTAAAACACTATTTCTGCACAGAGGACACCCTACGTCATAATCGTACAGTCCGATTTTTTGCATATTAAAGATGAAACGCATTCGGTGGAAAATCATATGTCTGAGACATTTTGTAAGACTTAATATTTTATACGTGAATAAAACATTTTATTATATGAACGAAGCATTTTGTTTGATTTCAGTAATAAATTAATAAAATATTTTGTATAAATAAAATATTTTATTACAGGAGCGAAATATTTATTATAAGAATGAAACATTACATAAATAAAATAGTTTGTTATAATAACGAAACTTAACAAAATATTTTAATTCTATATTAAATGTTTCATTCATATAATAAAATATTTTATTCTTCTATGAAATATTTTATTCTTGTATTTTCTCGTCGAGTGTAATCTGTGTTTAATATTCGAAAATATGCGCCGTACGAGTCTGACGCGGGACGTTCTTCCGTGCACAGAAATGATTCTTTAATTTTTTTTTTGAATCAAAGAGAACAAAAGTTAAAAGTTAGGTGACTTTGGGCACCGGATTGGGTGCACAAATCATTACTATTTATGAATACCCAATTGATCTATATTGGTGCTATTCTTTCGGCTACGCTCATGGAATTAACGTAAAAAAAGAATTGATCTGTAAACTATGCTCATGATTTTGTAACCGACCCAAAAATGTGTTGTAGAAGACTGGCATACTTCATTCACTTACTAGCTAGTAGTTGCCACTCTTCTATCTGATACCCAGAGATAGTCACGACGAGTGTATGTTTGTAATAAACTAATTCCCAAATGGTCCGAACTAGTTTCATATTTGAATCTCTTATATATTTGGTAATAAGAGCTAATGGGTTATTCAAATTTATTTTCAGTAATTTCTTTTTGACAAAATCTTGAGCTGGCGACAGATCTTTGTCCTTCATTTCTTATCAAAAAATATAATATTGTTGGCTTTTTACAAGTGGTATATCCTTAAATGGTCCTCTCATGACTTTTGTTTCAACAATCTATATTTTTACTAGCATAAAATTGATCGAATGCTAGATTTTTGTTTTGATTGGCACAACCACCCCCAAAATAATATAAATTTATAATCTACCTGAACAATAAACATAAAGACTTTAACTATTTTAGAAGGACTTCTAAATAATTCCTGCGTGCAGCCTTCGTCTCCGGCTTGAAGGAGATGGTTCGGATCCATTCTTTACGCGGGATCTCGAGGAAGAACCACATATTTTGGGTTGCCGTTGGAAGTGGGAGAGAGAATAACGGCGATGGGAGGACGGTCAATAGGAGAGAGAAGGGAAGATAGAGGGATAGAGGGTGGATGTGAGGGTGTAGGAAGAAGGGAGGTGAACATGGAGGTGGTCTTGTGTTGGGTATAAAATTTCTCAACTCGACCGGTAAGATCGACTTAGGCTCGATTTGGTATGATATAAGTTGTTCCAATTTGAGCTAAGTCCTCCACTTAAACTTTGATGAATCTTTTGATAATTTAGGCGAACTCCGGCTAACTCAGTCAATCCGATTTCTCTTGACTAACTTGTACCAATGCAGTACTAGTCACCCAACCATGGTTGGGTACTCGGGTATAAGGAAGATGTGATTAGATGACCTGAGTTTGGTCGTCAAGGTTCATGATTTAGTTCATGGGATGAGATGTGCTTGCTGACATCATGGACATCAATTTGGTGTCAGCTTTATCTCACCTAGGCCAATCATAGTTTTAATAACCGAGTTGATGATCTAATTTGATCACCCAATTTGGTGAACATGAAGAAAAAAAAAAGAGAGATAGATAGAGGTGGATGGAGCGGGAGAATGTGAGATAGGTACGGGGGAGGGTGTCATCCCGTTTAGTATTAGACAATAATTTTTAGAGATTTTTGCATATAAGCTCTTATAATTATAATTAATTAATTATTAGTAATTGAATTTTTGAGACGTGCATATAAGTCTTTACAATCTTTGTCGTTAGATGAAGAAGCCTCCATTGTTTGTTATGTTCAACAAAAGTAAAATAGACTCTAGTTAACTTGATCCAAGGTGATCAAATGATGAAAATACCCCTAATTAGGGGAGGGGGAGAGAGAGATATATAAGGGTGCCACTTGAGACCCCTCTCCCCCATCTCCGGCAACTCTTCTTCCCCCTCCGTTTTTCCCACCTCCAACGAGCTAGCACCCCCTATCTCTTCCGGCCGCCATCTTCCCCTCCTAGCAAGTAGACTCACACCCCTCCACCCCTTCTCCCCCTCCGGCTCCGGCCAGCAAGCCCCCTCCCTTGACCCTCCCTACCCCCTCTCCCCTTGTGGCTCCTGCGAGCAGCCCCCCTCTCTCGACCCTCCCTACCCCCTCTCCCTGTTTGGCTTTGGCGAACATCCCCCCACCCACCCTCCCAAATCTATGCCATCCCCCTTGCCCCCTCTCCCCCTCAAGCTCTGGCGAGTAACCCCCCACCCCCTCGACCCTACTCCCTCTCCCTGTCCAACTTCGACGAGTAGACACCCCCAACTCTCCTTATCTCTTTTCCCCCTCTCGCTCCAGCGATCAAGCCGCCCTCTCCCCTCCCTGCCCCCTCCCACTGGCACGCAAGCGCCCCCCCCCCCCCCCCCCCCCCCCCTCGACCTCAGACCCTTTAACAAACACACAACCTCCCCTCCAGCTCGCACGTAGGCTCCCCCCTTCCAGATCTGCACCCCCCTCAACTCTCCTTGCTCCCTCCTCATCCGACTCCCTTCGGCCCACCCTTCCTAGATTTGCATTCCCCACCCCGTCTCCCCCTCTTACTTTGGCAAGTAGGCTGCCCCCTCCCTGTCCCCTCCTGCTCGCATGCAGGCACCCCCCCCCAGCTACAAGCCCTCCAACGAGCACGTAGGCCCCCTCTCCGGCTCGCACGTAGGCACCCCCCTCCAGGCCATTTGGCGAGCTCGTAGGCCCCCCTCCCAGAGAGAGAGAGGCCACGTTAAAGGATATTTTCATCTATTTTCACCCCTAAGATGTAAAATTCTATATAATATTCTCTTTTTTTTACTGCCGCGGATCACAAGTACTTTTTAGTAAGAGTTAGAAGATTGTAAGAACTTATGTGTATGTCTCAATAATTCGAGGACTAATAAGCAAATAGTTATGATTGTAGGGATTTATACGTAAAAAAACTTAATTTCTACTCTTTAAATTTGACTTATATAGATGGTTTAATAACTCTTGATTTTTTTGAAACCAACGTAAAATGCATTTTTGTAGACTAAACAAAATTGAAGAACAAAACTAACTTATCTTTCTTCAGGTTAGAATTGAACAATAGTCACCATGCGATCGAATGTCTTTACTAAGTCAAAATTGATCGACTTATTAATATTTTATTATTAATTATTATTATTATGTTTCATTGTTCAACTATGGTGTGCCTTGTACTGACATGTATCTTGATTGCATCCCGACACGTAATTTTGTTTTAAAAAGCTCATTGTACACTTAAGATGTGCAATAAATCTAGATACGCAACAAGTATTACTCAAATCATAAAGATCTAAATGACTATTCGGGCCCTTCCATTAATTCCCCCATCCTTGTTCAACTCAAATTTGGGCTTACTTCAGCAGCGTGGACAAACTAAATGTACATATTCTCAATGTTGGAGTAGAACTGTGTGAGAATGGATTTTATTTATTTATATTTATTTATATTTATATATATATATATATGTGTTTATTTGTCTGTTTATTTGGTTATTAATTAGACGTGCCAGTCACGGTCGTGACAAGTTTATTATGTGCTCATCTGACTGATCAGATAATTATGGGTGATCGTGTCGGGACCCAAAACCCGTCGTATCATAAAGGTTACGACGTTAATTATGTCCATCCGAAAGAGAGACAACCCTTGATTAATCGCCAAAATAAAGACCATGGGGCCCATATAATCAAAGATGCAATTACATGCAAGCACACAATATGGTCGTATTTATTTATTTAATCGACTCTCGGTACGAGGCGGAGAACTTAGGTCCGAGGACCACCATCGTGCATAGTGATAGCTTTCGGTCGGGCGTAATCTGGCTTTCCGCTGATCACCATTTAATATATCGGAGAATCGGATCATGCAAGATAACAGTATTCAGTATTATCGTTTATTATTTGTTTGACCACTTATTTATAACTTCGCCACCCTGCTCCAAGGGGCATCAGGGCCTTCTTATTTTGAAGTTGTGCATAACATTACGGTGCACACACATGGACCCATGAGGTGAGTCGAATGTGACCGTGTTCGGGCAAACGCATATTATTGGGGCAATGTATGCCGGGGTACGGTAAATTTGTTGTTCAAGAACCGTAGGAACATGGTTGAAACCCGATCGGGACAAATCAAATCCAATGGGTTATTGGCCCGTGACAAAGTCGTGCTTTGGCTACGGTAGGGGAAAATCCCGATATCCAAGCACGACTTGTCGGAGCGTCATTAATATCCCATACCCAAGGTCTAGGGAAGGTGAGGGCTCCGGAGTAAGTACATTCATGTTCATTGTTCTTTATTTATTCTTGTTATTATTTTAAACGCGTGAATGTCTTTGTTCTCATTTTTTTATTTATGTCATCCCTTTTCATTGCTCATTTATTATTAGTTCATTATTTATCTATTTTATATTTTATTATATGGGATACATGCGCATTTTAATTTCTTTATTAGTATCTGTTTAATAATTATTCATTCATTCATTATTTTTATTGTTTATTTACCACTTTTATTTTTTTGTTGTCATTTATTTAACCATTGTTTGTTTATTATATTGCTACTTTTATTATTATTATTATTATTACTTATGTTGTTATTATTATTATTTATATTATTTATTTTATATTATTTTAACTATTTTCCTATTTTTTATTTTTTAGAACGAGAGTGTCTTATTTATTTTATTATTGGTTTCCCCCCCCCCCTTATGTGTATATATATATATGTGAGGTGGGGGTGGATACACGTATGCATGGTTTGGAGATTGGCCATGTGTTACGTGGATGTGTTGCATAGATTAATGTTAGTGGGGTATTAAATGTTAATAGGTGGTTAGTATCAGTGGGAGGGAGATTGAGCTTGTTTACGTGACTTTACTTTTAATAGTCATGTGTGTGTGAGCGTGTTGAGTTTGTCACGTAAATGCATCAACTGGTGTGTGCGTTGTCTTGCTAGTTTATATATATATATATATATATATATATATATATATATATATATATATATATATGCTCGAGGGATGGGGTAGTGCCGTGGCACCAGCAGAGGCCTGCCATCGGCGCACACCCACCCTCGGCGCGACCATATAGCTCCTTTTTTTATATATACATGAGGGGGGTCTCGGCGTGACTTTCATCTCGGCGTGGGATGGTGTCGAGAGGGGTTTGGCGCCGACGGCCTTGGTTGTTGGATTGCATCGGCGTGGCTTTCATCTTGACGCGCTTTCATCTCGGCGTGTTTTTGGTGCCGAGGAGCAATGGCGCCGAGGGGAGCCCCGCCGATTCTCGTTCTGTGCTTTGTTTAGCCTTTTTTATTTACTTATTATTATTATTATATATTTATTTATTTCATTCTATTTATTTGTTTGTTTGTTTGTTTCCATTTTATTATTATTATTATTATTATTTGTTTGTTTATGTTTGTTTATTATTATTATTATTATTTGTTTTATTTTATTAACGATTAGGCAGTTAATCTGTATGTCTGGCAAAAATCCGGTAGCATCTCCCCTGTACTCGGAGAGTTGATGGGGTATATAGGAAATCGTCCACGGAGAGCCGAGACGGAATCTGTAATAAACGGGCATATCGGAGCCCGGGAGCTGAAGGGGCCGAGATCCGACGGAGTAATGTTCGCCATAAGGCAATTTATTTAATATCCTCGGGATAGGGCCATGTATATATACTACATATCACCCACAGACATATATAAAAATGAATGGGTGAATGTCTATGAAATATACATAGACCATATATATATATATGTATCAGATATATTTATTCACATGTGTACACATACACAAATAGATGAAAATACCATATCGGCATGGCTGGGTTGTGCATCTCGGCGGCCAGAGAAAAAGGAACTCGACGCGATGGGATTCGGCGCGACAGCCTTAGTATAGGGGGGATCGGCCTCGGAGCACTGGAGGAGAGGTGGTCGGCGCGGAGGTAACCCGACGCGGGCGATCGTCGGCGCGCCTGCCACTCGGCGCAGAACCCGCGCCAAGAGAGCACCGCGCCGGGAAAGCAATTAGGGCGCCGATAGGGGGGATTTGAGGATTTGGGGCCCTGAGGTTGTGGATTGTGGGGAGTTTTGAAGTTTTATTCAAGGGCTTTGAAGGTTTTCAGGGGTACCAAAAGTTGGCCCTAGATGAACCATTCCACGGGAGAGGAAGTTCTTCACAGGAAATCCATCGGAGACCAATCAACCCTTTAGATGAATGAAACCGTATAATCTGATTTTATCTCTCACTGCTTCACAAATGAGCGGCCACGAGATGAACTGTCTCGGGCTCTCACTGTGACTACGAGTTTGGTAAAACCGCGAGGAGACGGTAGGAATATTTTCACACAATGTGGGAGATATACGTGCGCAGCAGAATAAATCAATAGACGATATCAAATACCACTATTCTCGAGAAGAAATAGGGAAAGAAAGCCTCGTGATGAGGAACTGATTCATCATTCATCATAAATTGAAATACAGAATATGCGTTTCGCTTATATCAACTTAGTACAGTCTAACCTTGAAAAGAACACAACCCCTATATCAACATAACAGAGGTTACAGAGAGAAATAAATGATGAAAAACTGTAACAGAGAAGATGATCGGGGAGAGGGAAATATAGCCCCGAGGGGCATCTGACAGACGGACGCCCCCATCTCGAACTTCTTCTGCTGGTGCTGTCGCCTTCCTCCTCTCCTCTGGATCTGGCTGTCTCTTTCTCTTCAATTTTTTCTGGCCCTTGCTCCCCCGATTTTGGGCTTCGTATTTTCTCTTTCTCTATTTTTTGTTCGCTGCCTTTTTCTATTCTTCTCCTGCCTCTCGAGAGCCCCCCCTCTTTTCTTGTCGATACACAGCTTTTATAGAGGGGATCAAGCCTCCAGCCAATCGGCGCGCTGGTGGGGACACCGGGTCCACTACCGGGCCCACTACTCGGAGCCGACGCCGCACCGCACCGACTGCACCGAGCTTATGGCTCGGAGACTCGATTGAAGACCCGACATACTGAGTAGTTCTACTTGTGTGTATTTATATCTTTGAGTATTGAGTATTTGTACGTGTGTAAAATACATGTTTTACTACATGTATTTACTTTTATTTTATTAGGCAAGGTTGGTCAAAAGTTATTGTATTTTAATTATATTAAACCCATAAGTCAATAGTGGGTTGGTGGCCTTTGTTTTATTAGGCTAGGGTAGATATGCAAATAAAAGAAATGAGGAAGGTATGGATGTAATAGGCCTTTCCTATAAATAGGAGGCCAATGCTTGTTACGAGACATGTTGTATGAAAGAAAGAATTGAGTTGAAGGAGCTTTTGCCCCTTTGTTCATCTCCCTTCCCTCAATTCTCATTTTTGTGAGATCCGAGTGTCGCCCGGTGTGAGACCGTCCGGCGTGAGGCCGAGCTGTGTGAGATAGCAGTTATCCGTCCCGTCCTGTTCGCGTCCCGGAGTGTCGTCGATCCATTCCCACGTCGCCGCCGCGTCAAATTGGACTCCGACGTCCTCGACGTCTCTCCTTCTCTATATCAGTTGTTAGAGTGAAAAAAAGAGAAAAGAAAAGAAAAGAAACAAAAAAAAGAAGAAAGAGGAAGTTCTCGGTTGAAATAGAAGTTAGAAAAAAAATAGAAAAAAAAATTTTTTAACTCCTTCTCTCTATTTCTGTCTCTCTCTCTCTCTCTCTCTCTCTTCTCTCTCGTTCAGCACACAACAGGGGAAGAAAGGTTGAGAAAAAAAAATTTAAAAAATTTTTTTTGTTCGCAGTGGCACGGGCCTCATCGCCCGTGCCCATTTCAAAATAGGAGGTTGGCCGCAACGGCCAACCCCCCCCCCCCAGCGCCCTGCCGCTGCCCTCTGCGGGCGTCACCACCGCGACCCGCCGCTGCCGCATCACAGCGCGCCCGCCGGCGCTGCCGCCCTCTCCCGCGCCGCCACCCTCCCCCGCGCCCCTGCGCGCCAGGCCGCCCACGCCAGCCCCGCCCGCAGCCGGCCCCCCCAGCCCGCGCCCCTGTGCCCCGGCCTGCGCGCCCCTGAGCCCGGGCCTGCGTGCCCCCGGGTCCTGCCGCGCGCAGCGCCGGCAGCAACCGGCCGCAGCTGCGCTAGCAAGCGCCCCCCGAGCGCACCCACCGCGCCCGGGCGCGCCCTCCACCCGGCCCGCCTGCGCGCCTGCGGGCGCCCGCCTGCGTGCCGCTCCCGGACCAGCTCCGTGCGCCCGTGCGCCGGCGCCTTTGGTCGCGTACGCCCACGTGCGCCCACGCTTCCAGCCCACCTTGGTTGGCTACCAGACAGACGTCCGCCCACCCGGGCTGACCGCCCGGCTTGACCGCGTGGGATTGCAGTAGGTAAAGTTTGAAGAAGAAAGTCAAAAAAGGAGATTTGAAAAAAATTACATGTTAAATATATATAATGTATATGTGGAATATATATAATATTATATATATATATCTATATATATTATTTGATTAAAAAGGTGGTTTAAAAAAAAGAGATGAATATATATATTATTATATATCTATTTAACTTATTTCTTGTGACACCCGAGTCCGCTATTACGGCTCGGCCCGTGTCTGAGTCGTCCGGATGCCGACAGAAGATCCGAAGATCACGGAACGGGCGAACCCCTAAGTCTCCCTGCGCGGAGAAAGTCTGGAGTGATTTATTCCCCTGCGTGGGAAATTTTCACGTGGTTTTGTAATAATTCAATCCTCCCTGCATGCAGTGAATACTTTGTAACCGCTCAAGCTTCGTCGACGCTGTGCGGGCCCGCACGTCCCCGCTCGCCTTCGTCTCCGGTCGGAGCTAGACTTTTCAGTCAGCTAGGTGCGTGTTCCAAACTTGCTCATTTAGTATCTTTTCAATTGCCGCGCGACGAAGTAAGAGAGAGCCCGATCCATGCAGCCAGTCTTCTGAGTGCATCGATGTGGACGGTGAGAGAGTGCTTACTTGCACCTATCCTTTAGGCCCTAGACTGTCACATTAGGGCACCCTAATTGACAAGAGGTAGTTCCACAACTACTTCACCTACGGGCGAGCAACTCTCCCTGACCGGTCCCTTCAAATTGGCCCTTTACCAATCAGCCAAACTCGAGTCTGTAGCTTGTTAATTATCGGTCCCAGGACTGCATCATTTAAGTCCGAGGTCGTGCATGCCACGTTGGTCTAGGAATTCCTCTGGCCGTCTAGAGCGCCCCTCAACGCTACCCATGGATCAAGAGAGCGTGACTGCCATGCTAGTCCAGCTCGAGCATAATCTCGTGGCCCACTTCGAAGAGTCCATAGGCCAACTACGGACGGAACTCGATAAGAGGATCCGAGCCTTAGAAGATCGATTAAAAGAGGAAGGAAGAGTGAATGGCCACGGTAATCCCGTAGCCAATCCTAGGGAGGAAAGAGAGCAAATCCGCCTGAATCAGGCTCCCCAAGGTAGAGAGCAAGAGGCCCGTGTGCCTCGAGAGAGAGACCACGATGATGAGGGATATTATCCTACGGAACGTCAAGATTGACGCTCCGAGTTTTGATGGGTCCCTCAACCCCGCTACATATCTTGAGTGGGAGACCGGGATGGATCAATACTTTGACTGGCATCGCCGCATGACCCCTCCTACAAGGGTGAGGTTTGCCAAAATGAAACTCCTCGGTCAAGCCAAAAACTTACTGGTGTAACGTTGAAAATCTCCTAGCCAGGAGACGGGAGGAGCCTATTAGCACGTGGGAAGAAATGAAGGAGAAATTGAGGGAGAAGTATCTGCCACCTTCCTACCATCAGCGTCTTTTAGACCAATGGCAGAAACTCACCCAAGATGGAAAGTCCGTGGACGAGTACATCACCAAATTTGATGACTACTTCCTTCGGAGTCGAGTCATGGAGGATGCCTCTGTCACCCTCTCTCGGTTTAGGGCTGGCTTACACGAGAGTATTCAGCGGGAATTATTATTGCGGGAAGTTAACACCCTCGAGCACGTCTACCAGGTTGCACGAGATGTTGAGAGGTTTCAAAGGGTGGTCCCACCTCGGGTTCCCATCTACCGCCAACCTGAAATCCGAAACCCCATAGTCCGCTATACTGAAAGAGCTGGCCCCTCCACCTCCTACGTCCCTACTGCTACCCCACTTAGGGCCGTTGCCCCTACGGCTCCTTTCCCTTGGAACCCTTTACCTGCACCCGCAGCTGTGTCTAGGCTGGAGTATACTCCACCGGTTGAGAGGAGAGATGACAAGGGAAAAGGAGTCGTCCCTAGCACCTCCCAACCAGCCCCCGTCTCAGGAGTCCGATGCTTCAGATGTCATAACCTAGGGCATATTGCCACCAATTGCCCAACCCGAGCCTTGGTTATCACCGACTCCCAGTCCATGGAGCTTCCACCTCAGGAAGGAGAAACCCTTGAGAGATATGAGGCCGATCCCGACCTCATCACCCAGTTTGAGGAGTTAGATGCAGGATATGATGGAACGCATGTCGAGTACATGCAAGTGGGGAAATTGTCGAGAGTTCTAGCCAGGAAGACTAGGTGTAGTTCGCTGCATCCTCGCACACCCACAGGAGGACGACTGGCGTCGAACCTCCATCTTCCAAACCTACATCATGGTCAAAACTCAACCCTGCAAGGTGATCTTTGACAACGGGAGCTGTATCAATGCAGTCTCTTCAGACTTTGTATCCCGTCTAGGTCTACATACCCATCCTCATCCAAGGCCATACAACGTGGCTTGGGTTGACGACACGTCTATCCCAGTCACCACTACATGTGTCATTCCCATCCAGTTCCAGTTCTACCAAGGACAAATCATATGCGATGTAGTGCCTATGAAGGTCGGGAGCATCATCCTAGGACGACCATGGATCTACGATGTAGACCTTACTACATTCGGTCGGTCCAATGAGTGTTCCTTCTCCCACAATGGGAAGAGGATTCAGTTGCTCCCAACCCCCCCAAAGGTGACCACGGGAAAGAGTCCTACCTACACACCCGCTGCATCCCCCAAAATTCGGGAGAATGCCCCAACCCCCACCAAAGGGAAGCTTCACATTCCCTCATCTCCTACACCTGTCATGTCCATCCCTAAGGCCCCTAAGGTTGACCATGACCCGATTAGGCGCCTTAACCTCATAGGTGTTCGTGAGATGAATAGAGAGGTTGCCGAAGGTGCCCCTGTCTCGGCTGTTATTGTCACCATCACCCCCGAGGAGTCTCGAGTCTCAGTCCCACCCGAGGTCCAGGCAATTCTGCAGGACTTCCCAGACATTTTCCCAGAGGATTTGCCCTCTAGACTCCCTCCCATGCGTAACATTCAACACGCTATTGATCTTGTCCCAGGGTCCACCCTACCCAACCTTCCCTATTATCGATTGAACCCGAAGGAGCATGCTGAGCTCCAAAGGATTGTCGAGGACCTTATCCAAAAAAGTTTCCTCAGGGTGAGCAAGAGCCCATATGCTGTCCCTGCCTTGCTCACACCCAAGAAGGATGACACCTGGCGGATGTGTGTTGACAGCCACGCCATCAATAAGATCACTGTCAAGTATAGGTTTCCCATTCCCCGTCTTGATGACATGCTTGACATGATGAGTGGAGCCACTATCTTTTCCAAGATTGACTTGAAAAGTGGCTACCACCAGGTCCGGATTCGACCAGGGGACGAGTGGAAGATAGCCTTCAAAATCAAAGAAGGTCTGTATGAGTGGCTCGTCATGCCGTTTGGGCTATCCAATGCCCTGAGCACATTCATGCGGCTTATGACGGAAACCCTTCGACCCCTCATTAGTCGCTTTGTTATCGTCTACTTTGACGACATTCTCATCTATAGCCATAACCCTCAGGACCACATCTATCATTTGAGGGAAGTCTGCGAGACTTTGAGGAGAGAAACCATGTTTGCCAATCTCAAGAAATGTGAATTCATGACAGATCGGGTCACTTTCCTTGGATTTATGGTTTCTAGTCAAGGAGTGTCTGTGGACCCATCAAAGGTCCGAGCTATAGTAGACTGGCCGGAGCCCCAGAATGTCCATGACGTTCGTAGTTTCCACGGGCTAGCCACCTTCTACAGACGCTTCATCCAGGGATTTAGTACTATTATGGCACCCATTACGGATTGCATCTGTAAAAGGAATTTTGAGTGGACCAACGTTGCCTCCCAGGCTTTTCTTGTCATAAAAGAGCTTATGACCAAAGCCCCTGCCCTCCGCCTACCAGACTTTTCCAAAGTCTTTGAGGTTTCCTGTGATGCATCTGGCGTAGGAATAGGTGGGGTGCTTAGTCAGGAGAGCCACCATGTGGCTTATTTCAGTGAGAAGCTTTCTGATACAAAGCTTCGATACTCCACATATGATAAGGAGTTTTATGCCGTGGTCCAAGCCCTCAAACACTGGAGACATTATCTCTTACCACAAGAGTTTGTCTTATACTCGGACCACGAGGCTTTGAAATTCCTTAACTCTCAGAAGGGTTTAAACCCTAGGCATGGTCGGTGGGTAGAATTCCTCCAGTCCTTCACCTTTGTCCTAAAACATAAGGCTGGAAAGGACAATAAGGTGGCCGACGCCTTGAGTCGAAGGGTCTCCCTTCTTTCCACTGTTCGGGTAGAGGTCACGGGATTTGATCGCATGAAGGAACTCTATGGAGAGTGTCCTAATTTTGGCCCTACCTATTCTGCTCTATCTGCTGGATCCTCGACAATATTTGCTGACTATCTACTCCATGATGGTTTTCTGTTTCGAGGGCAGCAACTCTGTGTCCCGAGGACTTCTGTTCGGGACTTTCTAGTCTGGGAAATGCATGCTGGAGGTCTTGCTGGTCACTTTGGCCGCAACAAGACCATCCATTCTGTGGAGGAGCACTTCTATTGGCCTGGCCTGAAGAGAGATGTGGCCAAGATTGTAGCCCAGTGTAGGACATGCACGATGGCCAAACAGGTCAAACAGAACACTGGTCTCTACACTCCTCTCCCAGTTCCTGATCAACCATGGGTTGATGTGAGCATGGATTTTATCCTTGGGTTACCACGCACTGCTCACAAGCATGATTCCATCTTTGTTGTCGTTGACAGGTTCTCTAAGATGGCCCACTTCATTGCATGTTCAAAACATCTGATGCATCTAGAGTAGCCCATTTATTCTTTGATGAAGTCGTGCGTCTGCATGGTCTCCCCCAAACCATCGTGTCTGACCGAGATGTCCGGTTCACTAGCTATTTTTGGAAGACACTTTGGCACCTAGTTGGCACCAAACTGAAGTTTTCACTGCCTATCACCCCAAACTGACGGGCAAACTGAGGTCGTCAATAGGAGTTTAGGGAATCTGTTGAGGTGTCTAGTAGGGGAACATCCGGCACTTGGGATCTTCTTTTGCCCCGAGCCGAATTTGCATACAACAGCTCTGTCAATAGGTCCATAGGTATGAGTCCATTTGAGGTCGTGCATGGCTACAAACCTAGGAAACCTGTGGATCTCATTCCCCTTCCCCTCGAGTCTAGAACGTCCAAGTCAGCTGAGGAGTTTGCCGAACATGTCAAAAGTCTGCATGAGTCAATTAGAAAGCAAATAAACATCAGTAATGAGACTTATAAAAAATTGGCTGATTCGCATAGACGTCACCATGAATTTCAAGAAGGTGACTTGGTTATGGTACGGGTTCGACCCGAACGACTCCCCTCGGGAGCCGTTAAAAAGTTACAGGCCCGTAGTGATGGACCATTCCCAATTCTGCGGAAGATTGGCTCAAATGCTTATGTTGTGGACTTACCTCCCGAATATGGGATTAGCTCGACTTTTAATGTGGCAGATCTAGTGGCCTACAAGGAACCCACAACGATTCCTAGTGACCCTTTCGAGCCTTCTCCTCCTATTGAGAGTGAGCCCACCCCTGTGCATCACACAGCCTCGAGAGTACCGCGCGAGCACATTGAGAGGATACTGGATGAGCAGGTGACCACTACACGGAGCAGGGTGTACCAGCGCTACCTTATCCGCTGGCGGGACCGTCCCCCTTCTGATGATTCCTGGATAAGTCGGGAAGATCTCCAACGCCTCGATTCAGATCTGCTGGAGCACTACCACAGCCGTGTTCCCCCTTACTCGACGGAGTCGAGTTCCAGCCGCCCCGGGAGGGTTGGTGGGGACACCGGGTCCACTACCGGGCCCACTACTCGGAGCCGACGCCGCACCGCACCGACTGCACCGAGCTTATGGCTCGGAGACTCGATTGAAGACCCGGCATACTGAGTAGTTCTACTTGTGTGTATTTATATCTTTGAGTATTGAGTATTTGTACGTGTGTAAAATACATGTTTTACTACATGTATTTACTTTTGTTTTATTAGGCAAGGTTGGTCAAAAGTTATTGTATTTTAATTATATTAAACCCATAAGTCAATAGTGGGTTGGTGGCCTTTGTTTTATTAGGCTAGGGTAGATATGCAAATAAAAGAAATGAGGAAGGTATGGATGTAATAGGCCTTTCCTATAAATAGGAGGCCAATGCTTGTTACGAGACATGTTGTATGAAAGAAAGAATTGAGTTGAAGGAGCTTTTGCCCCTTTGTTCATCTCCCTTCCCTCTTTTCTCATTTTTGTGAGATCCGAGTGTCGCCCGGTGTGAGACCGTCCGGCGTGAGGCCGAGCTGTGTGAGATAGCAGTTATCCGTCCCGTCCTGTTCGCGTCCCGAAGTGCCGTCGATCCATTCCCACATCGCCGCCGCGTCACGCGCCCCTTGGTGCTTTTACCCATCGGCGCTGCAGGAGCCTGGCCCTCAGCAGCCCTTCGTTCCTGTAACAACCCGAGAATCCGATTATCGAGAAGGCCCGATAACCCGAGACTCGTACCGCCACTCACGAGCCCGAAGACTCGGAAGCGTTGAAGTAATGGTGTGGAGACTACACAAGTATCGCAAATAATTGTAGAAATAAATAGTTATATTATTAGGCGAGAAATAAATTAACAGTTTACATGATACATGGTCTACAAGATAACAATTAAATAACAACAGCAGTAGTCCACAACTAGTACAGACACAAGAAAGAAAAGTACAACTACACGGGACATACCCCGGCTCTGACCTCTGGCACTAACGCTGGGCACCTGAACCACGCTGAGCCTCATACGCGCTCCCCTGAGGCCGCGACTCACCTGAAACACGGTAAAAATAAGCAGGGAATGAGTCTCGGGACAAGACTCAGTAGGGATCACTCGAACCCTACCTCGCAAACGGAGAAACCGCTACGCTAGCAGTAAGCGAGTATCTCGGGGAGGGAACCCTGCTGTCTACAAAACTCCGATCTTCCGGCATGTAAACCAACACGCGTGCCACGGAGGAACGACCGGAACATCACGGCTAACACGACAAAACCCGAAGGTCAAAGTCTCAATGACTGACGGTCTGTCACTACCAACTCGACAGGAGTATCTCCCACTAGAAGCAAGGCCGAAAGTGTCCACTGACGTCTTAGTCCGCGTCTCAAGTGTCTCCCTCCGGCCCAGCGGGAACTGAGACACCGTACAAGTAACCACAAACAAGTGACTAGCTGGGGTCGCGCCCGTCGGCGTGGGTCCAACCGCCCCCAACCACGTGTGCACACACAGACCGTGCGTCCCTGGTCTGGCCCTCTGACTGGTTTTCCCCTCAGCCGGACTGTAGCTGGTAGACGCGGGGCCCGACGGAAACCGGTCCACAAATCGTCTCTAAGGGTAGCCTCTCCACCACTCCCTGGTGGGACCACTCGCGTGTAAGCAGGCTACGACTAGTGGAGGGTCACTACAGAATAGACTCTCAAGTCAACGAAAAATAACGTCCGCATCCGACGACGTACGGGGACCGCCCCACGTACCAGCACCGTCGCACGGTGACCACGGTCAGAACAGAAACGGGGTCGCAAACCACGCGGGGCAACCCAGAGCCTGACGGTCTACTCTAGACGCGTCACATGCTCTGACGGTCTTGGCAGGACCGTCACAATCACCTGATGGCCCAACGCAGGGGTGTCACACGCTCGGTGCAAAACATGGCATAACGCACCTACCATGGTGCGTTACAATATGTGACGCGCCTACCCTGATACGTCACAAGACAACATAGAACATCTGTGACGCGTGCCACTCGGGATGTCACAGCGTGTAACGGACCAACCCTAGTGCGTTACAACGTGGGAATGTGTCTGCTCTATCGCACCCACATAGAGGCGTCACATGGCTGTGACGCGCCAAGCCAGGTGCGTCACATGCCTTGACCCCCAACGGTCAAAAATCAACGGTCGGCAGCCAATGGTCGAACGCCCCTGACGGTCCAACCTAGGTGCGTCACAGCACCGTGGCGGTCTATCATGGGACCGTCATAGCCCACAGACCCCACTTGGCTACACTCAGGGCTGTAGCGCATCCATCTGGGCGCGTTACATAGTGTGACGGTCACTGGAAGGACCGTCACACCCGCCCGAGGGTGAAACGGCGAGAAACGCCCAAAAAAACTGGCCACGCCCCGATGCCTCCATCGGAGAGGGGGAAATCAAAGGGGAAGACCCATGGGGACCCTTAGCATGATTCCAAGCCATCAAAATGCGAAATCATGCATCAAATCCATCGATCGGGCGAGCTCTCCCCAAAACATGGAAAATCCCAAACCCGCAAGAAATCCCATCTCTCGACCTCCCCTCGGCCTACAAATCGGGGGAAAGGAAGGCTAGAGGCTAGGGAACGTCACCCTATCTCAATTGCGTCTCGAGACGCGCCAGATCGACCACGAATCGCGAAGAATGCTCGAAAACCCTCATTCTTCCTTGAGCTCCCACGGTTCACGTACGCCTCCACGATCACCTCGCCGTCGCCGTCGTCACCACGCTGTCGCCCACAGCCGTCTGTAGCCGGAGGGGCTCGCTGTGGTCTCCCCGGACGAAGAAGAGAGGGAGAGAGGGCGTCGCACGGTGGGGGAGAAAGGAGGAAGAAGAAGAAGAGGGTGGGGAAGATAGAGAAAAAGGGGGATATTTATAGGAAAATCCAGAAATTCTGGAAAATATCAAAAAATAGAAAATTTTATTTCCGCTATGACGCCCCGACTCGCAAACTCGCTCCAGTCGTAAAGACTCGCGTCGGATCCCGATCGGAACGTCACAGTGGGAACAACCCAAGCGGTACAATTACAGTTGAGAATTATACATAAACACTGAGATATCATTGCAGCGGAAATGAAAATACTCAATTCATCAGCTTACAGTCAAAAGACTACATCCACATAGATAGAAATAACGATAACAATTTCACACGTCTTTTATTACATAACCAAATTTCACACACTTTTTTTTTACATAAGACATAACTCATAACATAACTGCCTAAGATAAAGACTGGTAGTAAAATCCGAGCCGCGGTCAAACACTGCGAGATCACTCCTCGCTTCCTTCTACCGCTTCTCCTGAAATTGTTCAACGGGGTGAGTCTACGAATAGACCCAGTAAGAGACTAAGCATAGTCTCCAGTCAAAACATGTATCAACATATCCAAAGTGATTTGCAGTAATTTGTTTCATAAAGTCATTCTATTTTCATTTGACAAAGAAAGCATGTACATTAAAACTTTATTCTACCAATGACAAAGTAAATAAAAATTCATCATTTGTAAACATTAATGAATGATTCCAGTACTAGGCTGAGTAGTCTCACGCATAGTGAAAGGATCCAGATAGACGTAATCTGCCCTTTTTCAAATCACCATTCGATATACTGGATATTCATTAGCAGTAAACATTTACAGTGTGATAACAGTAAAATGTAATGACAGTTTAATATAATTTCATTGAGTAGTAACGGTAGTTCCAGTAATGAGTCAATGAACATTAATAATAATTTCAGTATCAATTCAGTGAGCATTAATAGTCGTATTAATAACGACTCAGTGAACAGTAACAGTAGTTCAGTGTCAATTCAGTCGGTAATAACAGTTGTTCAATTTCAGTTCAATAAATAGTAACAATGGTATAAATAGCCAGACACAGTGCCCAAACCACCACTTGAAGGACAGTCATTCGGTACTAGATCACCTAGGTAAATAGTGATGAGTCTTGATTACTGCGCAGAACCGGGAGAAGTCCTCTCCACCTTAACCAGTGGTACTTGTCCACCTCCAGGATTTCATCCCCGTTACCCTCGGGGCCAGTAGAGTGTGAACCTCCCCATAGGGGCATTTATATCGTTTGGTTCCAGTCTCCCCCTATGGTGGCAGTGTCCATTTGACATTACTAACGGTACCGTAAAAATATAAATATGACTTATATGAAATGGACACATGCCACTCAAAATTCATGCAGTGAATATTAATATACCAATACTGAAAATAAATTTTTTTAAAAAAAAAATTTTAAGTTATTCAAATATAATGACATATCCATATATCAAACTTTACTAAATCTTTTTATAGGTATCCAAATGCCTTGAAATTTCAGGGAATCAATATATTTACAGAAAGGATAAAAATAATAATTTTTTATAATTTTTCAGAAAGTATTTAATATTTTTATAGAATTATTTATAATCTATTAATACATTAAAAATTTATAATTATGTTATCCAAATTCAGAATACATTGTAATTTCAGGAATCTAATACATTTACATGAAAGATCAGAATATGATTTTTTTCATTATTTTTCAGACAGTAATTATAATTTTTCTGAAATTACTTATATTCCAACATGTATCATAAATTGACAAAATGTAGCTAATAAATTTATAAGACCCTTAAACTTTTATAGAAACTTACATTTGTCTGTAATAATACATAGAATTTTTTTTCATAATTTTAAATGCATGAATTAAAATTTTCACAGAATTATTTAAATTATTCAATACATGGATTATTAACTAAATATATCCACAACACTCTACAAGTCACCATAATTTTTCAAACTATCATTCATAACAGAAATATCATTCTTAAAACTTTTCATTATTTTTCACACTGTATTACTGTTTTTAACACTATATTACTATGTTTCATACTAAGTAAGAAAAAGATGTCCTGAATAATAAATCAACGAAATATATCTAAAATGATCATATAATTTTTAAAAATTTACAAAATGTTGTGTCAGACAGAAGTATCATACGTAAAAATTTTCATCATTTTTCATTCAGTATGTCTATTTTCTTATTTTTTTATATTAATTTTTATAATTTATAATAATAACTTTTAAATAGAGACAATTATCAGAATACTTACAATGGCCAAAATATACTGAAAATTAACTTACAGATATCAAAACATCAGTTCTGTGATTTTTTTAGATTTTTCACAGAATATTAGTATTTATTCAAATTTTGTTAATTATTTATTTAAATATTGATAATTATACCAGTGATGGTTCTATTATCCTAATGAGATGATATTTTCATAAATTAGTTCTAACAAATATTTAAATTTTCTGGTAAAGTTTCAAGAGTTTTCATATATTATTTATATTTTCTCATAATTTTATACTTCTATTAAAATATCAAAAATTATCTAATATTACTTGCATATATCAATATTTATTAATATTTTCAGAATACAACACACTCAATGTCTGGACCATACTGTAAAATTATAAGACTTTTGTGAACATGGTTTCTAATTTTCATAATTTCTATACTATTATTTATATATTTTATCATGTATAAAAAATTATTAAAATAAATATCATGATTCAGAAACTATGAAAAATTTTCTGCACACGGATCTCACAGTAAGGTACCTTCTTACAATTTATTGTAATTTTATATCATCCTTTGATATTTAATATAATTTAAACACCTTTAGGATAATCTTAAAATATCTTTAAACGTGAAAATAAATTAAATCAGATAAAAAAAATTTACAGAAAGTTCATAACATCAGGTTTCGGGATTCTGGAAAATCTCTCAATTTATCATACACCGTTGCTAATTTTGAGATATTAATCACTTAATTATACCATTAATCACATGCTTTAACTTAATGATTTAGTACTAATCCGACCAAGACAAGATTACAGATTATGAAACCACAATCTATAGACTTAACTAGCTATATAGATGTTAATTACACACCATAAAACATTCTAAATACGCTAATACATACTAATTTAGGGGATAAAGTGCTAATCTCTTACCTTAAAAATATATAAACACTCCTTAATGACCTTCACACCTCTCTCTGTTGCACTCCACGAACTCAGCTTCCAAGAAGAGCAAATGAGCCCCCTATACCCCTCTATTTATAGGGGTTTTGACTTAATCAATTCTAACCACCCACTTAATTTAATGGTTGAGATTAAATCATTTAATTTAATATTGTTTTATTAAAATTAGTCATTCAAACTTCACCAACCCCTCACCTAACATCTTTTGACTATCTTGTATTTATATATATATATATATAAAGCATGTGATATTTTGACTGAATGAAACTTAAAAGATTAAATTAATTACAAAGGTTAACAGAAAACATAAATTTTTTTTTTAAATAGCTGACTACGCAATCGCGGCAGTCAAAGGCGGGGGCGGCGCCCGCCCTCGCTCCAGCCCCCCCCCCCCCCCCCCCCCCCCGCGCACGCGAGCGGTCGGGTGGGGGCCGCCCCCAGCCAAATTTGTTTAATTAATTTTTTTATTTTTTTTCATTTTTAACCTTCATTTTTTTATTTGTATTTACATCCTTTCTTTTGTTTTTTTAAACCCCTTTAAAATTTTTTATAAAACCATTAACCTCCTATAATTTTTATTTTAAACTTATGTATTATATTTTTCTTTCTTTCTTCACTTTCTTTAACTTTTAACCCTCCTTTTTTTTACAAACAAATATAATGCTATAAAAATAGTAGGGCATTACACCATCTCCCCCTTAAAGAAAACTTCATCCTCGAAGTTGGGGTTTAGATCACATACCGAACAGATGAGGGGACTTCTTCTTCATCGCTTCTTCTGGTTCCCACGTGGCCTCCTCATGTGAGAAGTTCCTCCATAGTACCTTCACCAGTGGGATGCCTTTAGTCCTCAGCACTTGCTCTTTGCGGTAAAGAATTCGAACCGGTTGCTCCTCGTAGGATAGGTTCTGCTGGAACTGCATCTGCTCAGTACTGATCACGTGCGTCGGATCATGCACGTACCTCCTCAGCATGGACACGTGGAACACCGGATGTACTCCCTCCAGAGACGGAGGTAAAGCCAACCGATATGCCACATTTCTCAATCTCTCCAGAATTTCGAATGGTCCGACGAATCGTGGATTTAATTTTCCACGCTTGCCGAACCGAACGATTCCCTTTGACGGAGACACCTTGAGGAAGACGTGATCACCAATTTCGAATGACAGCTCCTTCCTTCGGTTATCAGCATAGCTCTTCTGTCTGTCTTGTGCTATCATCAATCTCTGTCTGATCAGCCTGATCTTCTCAGTAGTTTCTTGAACAACTTCGGGCCCACATACTGCATGTCTCCTGTTTCCTCCAGCACAACGGAGTCCTACAAGCCCTACCATATAGTGCCTCGAATGGAGCCATGCCTATACTCGCGTGGAAGCTATTATTATAAGAAAATTCCACGAGAGGTAGATGTCGCTCCCAATCGCCCTTCCAATCAAGAACACAAGCCCGAAGCATGTCCTCCAGTGTCTGAATCGTCCTTTCGGACTGACCGTCAGTTTGCGGGTGAAAAGCTGAACTGAGCTTGAGCCGCGAACCAAAAGCTTCATGCAACCTTTGCCACAGTCTGGATGTGAACCGGGGATCCCTGTCGGAGATGATAGACTTTGGAATCCCGTGAAGTCTGACAATGTTATCAACATATAGTCTTGTCAAGCTTTCCACCGATTGCTTTACCTTCATAGGAAGGAAATGTGCAGACTTTGAAAATCGGTCCACGATCACCCATATAGAGTCATTGCCTTTTACCGATCTGGGTAACCCGGTCACAAAGTCCATAGTGATTGCTTCCTATTTCCACTGAGGAATTTCCATTTTCTGCATTAGCCCTGATGGCCTTTGGTGCTCTGCTTTTACATGCTGACAAACCAAGCATCTAGCCACAAAGTCAGCTACGTCCTTCTTCATTCCCTGCCACCAGAAAGACCGTTTCAAGTCTTGGTACATTTTACCACCTCCTGGATGAATAGAGAACATTGATCGGTGTGCTTCCTCCAGAATCTGCCTTCTCAAATCGGCTATATCAGGTACACAGATCCGGTGCTGAAACCGAATCACTCCATCTTCATCACGAGCAAAGCCGGTCTTCCCGATCAATCCTTGCAGCTGGGGATCATCTTTTTGCACCTCTATTATCTTGTCAAGCACTGTTGACCTAATGGTCAGTTGAGACACAAATGCCTGACATAGCTGAGGCTCGATCACAGCCATAAGTTGCGCTGCATCTTCGATCATCTTCCAATCTTGCTGCATCATAACTCTTTTCCTGCTGAGAGCATCGGCTACTACATTTGCCTTTCCTGGATGGTATCGCAATTCGAAGTCATAATCTTTCAAGAATTCGACCCATCTTCTTTGTCTTAGATTCAACTCCTTCTGAGAGAATAGGTACTTCAGACTCTTGTGGTCAGTGAACACTTCGAACTTGACGCCGTAAAGATAATGACGCCAGATCTTCAATGCATGAACCACTGCAGCCAATTCCAAATCATGAGTCGGGTAATTTCGCTCATGCTCCTTTAGTTGGCGAGAAGCATAAGCGACCACCCTTCCATTTTGCATCAATACACTGCCTAGCCCAACCTTCGATGCATCAGAATAGATAGCAAAGTCATCCTCATTGTTAGGCAAAATAAGAATTGGTGCCGATGTCAGCCTAGCCTTCAGCTCTTGGAAACTCTTCTCACAGCTCTCAGACCATATATATTTGACTCCCTTTCGGGTCAACTTGGTTAGTGGCGCCGCTAGAGATGTAAATCCCTCAATAAAGCGACGATAGTAACCAGCTAACCTTAAGAAACTCCGAATCTCTGTGGGAGATTTAGGAGTCTCTCATTTCAGAATCGCCTGGACTTTTGCGGGGTCAACGGCAACACCATTTCCTGAGATTACATGCCGGAGGAAATGAACATCTGTCAGCCAAAAGTCACATTTGCTGAACTTAGCATACAGCTCATGCACTCTTAACGTCTCGAGGACGATTCTCAAGTGTTCCCGGTGTGAAGCTTCATCAGGATAATATATCATCACATCATCAATAAAGACAACCACAAAGGTGTCAAGATACGGTCTAAACACCCGATTCATCAAGTCCATAAAAGCAGCAGGGGCATTTGTCAGACCAAAAGGTAGCACCAAGAATTCATAATGACCATATCTCGTTCGGAATGCTGTCTTGGATGTGTCTTCTTTCTTTATCCTCAACTGATGGTATCCCGAACGCAAATCAATCTTTGAGAACACTGTGGCTCCTTGCAACTGGTCAAACAGGTCATCAATGCGGGGTAAAGATATTTATTTTTAATGGTCACCTCATTAAGTTTACGATAGTCAATGCATAACCTAAGAGAACCATCCTTCTTCTTCACAAATAGAACTGGAGCTCCCCATGATGACACACTTGGACGGATAAACCCCTTGTCTAACAAGTCTTGAAGTTACTTTTTTAACTCTGACAATTCTGCTGGGGCCATTCTGTAGGGTGCCTTAGAGACAGGTGCTGTGCCAGGTAACAAGTCAATGGCAAACTCTAACTCCCTTGTAGGTGGTAACCCGAGCAAATCTCTGGAAACACATCAAGGAATTCCGAACAACCTCGATCTCTGCTATAGTCGGTGATTGATCAACATCCGACTTCGTGACTACGCTTGCCAAGAATGCATCGTAGCCCTTCCTCAACATTCGCACAGTCTTCATTGCTGAAACTACTAACTTCTTCCCAGCCATATGCTTCAGTAAGGGATGAGAAAACTCTTTCTCTCTAGGGATGCGAAAAATTACTCTCTTCCTTCGGCAATCTATCAGAGCGTAATGCTCTTCTAACCAATCCAGTCCTAGGATAACATCAAAGTCTTGCATAGGTAAACAACAAAAATAACAAGGCAGAGTTCTTCCTTCTATATTAACTGATAGTGAGGGGATGTGTCTCTTGGTAGACACTGCTCCTGCAGGTGTGTGTACCAACAGGGGCACGTCTAGTTCTACTGATTCAATTCCAAATTCTTCATGCAATTGACTAGCAAACTTCTCAGAGATGAAAGTATGTGTGGCACCGGTGTCAAAAAATACTCTAGCATGAATACCATTGATAGAAATAGTACCTTCTGTGAGGTCCTCCCCCTGCTCGGCATCCTCTCTCGCAAGTGCAAATACCCGAGCTGGCGCTCGGGGTCTCCCCGCGGGTCTCGCTGCTCCCGGTCTGGCTGCTACTATTACCGGTATGGCTGCCATTGGAGCTACTGTTGCTACCACTGGCCGAGCCGCAATAGGTTGCATCATCTTCGGATAATCTCGAATCATGTGGCCCTTCTCACCACAACGGAGACATCTGCCGGTGGCGATCCAGCATAAATTTCCCGCCATGACGCTTGCCACATTGCTTGCATTCTGGTTTGTTGCTGCCCCAAATTGGTGGTGTGATCTTCCTTGCCACGAACGGTCGTGACGGATTGCTCATCACCTTCTTGCCCTTGTCATTCCAGTGAAATGGTGCTGATGATCTTTTTGTTGACGTCCTCTTCTCCTCCTGATATAACTCCGTGTCGCTCTCTTGACGACATGTCGCGTCAAGAGCCGTCTCCATAGTAGCCAGATCTAGTGCAACTAGGCGGGTCCGAAGCGATGGTCGTAGACCCGCCACAAATTTCTTCACCTTCCTCATTTCATCTGTAACAATATGTGGTGCATATTTTGATAATTCCGCGAACTTTACTTCATACTCGAGCACGGTCTTCGACCTCTGAGTTAGGGCCAGAAAGTCTTGCTCCAGCTTATCTTCAATATGTTCCGGTATATATTTTGCCGTGAATAGCTCCGTGAATTCTTCCCATGTAATTTCATGCTCCAGTCTGTCTGGTTGATTCCGTAGCACAGACGCACACTATACGTCTGCTCTCTCCTGTAACATGTACGCCGCCAAGCTTGTCTTGTCTTCATCTGCACACCGGATGATCCGAAAGATCTTCTCGATCTCGCGGAGCCAGTTTTCATTCATGATTGGCTGACTCTCCCCCTTAAAGAGGGTGGTGACATCCGCCGAAACCTCTCCATCATGGTCACCCCTCCAAAAGCCTGCTCCTAGGGTAATGCTGCCTGAGTCTGGAGTTGCTCCTGAAGTGCCGCATGCTTCTGTGCCTGGGTCTGCATAGCTTGAACCATGCCTTGCATGAACATTCCATAGTCCACCAAAGGTGGTGGGGGCGGAGCTGGGGGTCCTCTCGGCTCCTCTTGAGTATCGTCATTCTGAGCTGCACGACGACCTCCTCCCGCCATAGTCTGACAATACAATATTCGGTTAAGTTTTCATCATAACTCCCTACTAATTTAGGATTTTTAGAATGTGGATTAAGTTGATGACCATTTATGTAAATTCTCAATCTTGGGCTCTGATACCACTCTCTGTGACGCCCCGACTCGCAAATCCGGTCGAGTCGTAAAGACTCGCGTCGGATCCCGATCGGAACGTCACAGTGGGAACAATCCAAGCGGTACAATTACAGTGAGAATTACACATAAACACTGAGATATCATTGCAGCGGAAATGAAAATACTCAATTCATCATCTTACAGTCAAAATACTACATCAACATAGATAGAAATACCGATAACAATTTCACACGTCTTTTATTACATAACCAAATTTCACACACTTTTTTTTTTACATAAGACATAACTCATAACATAACTACCTAAGATAAATACTGGTAGTAAAATCCGAGCCGCGGTTAAACACTGCGAGATCACTCATCGCTTCCTTCTATCGCTTCTCCTGAAATTGTTCAACGGGGTGAGTCTACGAATAGACCCAGTAAGAGACTAAGCATAGTCCCCAGTCAAAACATGTATCAACATATCCAAATGATTTGCGGTAATTTGTTTCATAAAGTCATTCTATTTTCATTTGACAAAGAAAGTATGTACATTAAAACTTTATTCTACCAATGACAAAGTAAATAAAAATTCATCATTTGTAAACATTAATGAATAATTCCAGTACTAGGCGGAGTAGTCTCACGCATAGTGAAAGGATCCAGACAGACGTAATCTGTCCTTTCTCAAATCACCATTCGATATACTGGAGATTCATTAGCAGTAAACATTTACAGTGTGATAACAGTAAAATGTAATGACAATTCAATATAATTTCATTGAGTAGTAACTGTAGTTCCAGTGATGAATCAATGAACAGTAATAACAGTTTCAGTATCAATTCAGTAAGCATTAATAGTCGTATTAATAACGACTCAGTGAACAGTAACAGTATTTCAGTGTCAATTCAGTCGGCAATAACAGTTGTTCAATTTCAGTTCAATAAACAGTAACAATGGTATAAATAGCCAGACACAGTGCCCAAACCACCACTAGAAGGACAGCTAGTCGGTACTCGATCACATAGGTAAATAATGATGAGTCTTGGTTAGTGCGCAAAATCGGGAGAAGTCCTCTCCACCTTAACCAGTGATACTTGTCCACCTCCAGGATTTCATCCCCGTTACTCTCGGGGCTAGTACAGTGTGAACCTCCCCATATGAGCATTTCTATAGTTTGGTTCGAGTCTCCCTCTATGGTGACAGTGTCCATTTGGCATTATTAACGGTACCGTAAAAATATAAATATGACTTATATGAAATGGACACATGCCACTCAAAATTTATGTTGTGAATATTAATATACCAATACTGAAAATCATTTTTCTTTTTCAGAAATTTTCAAGTTATTCAAATAAAATGACATATCCATATATCAAAATTTACTAAATTTTTTTACAGGTATCAGAATATCTTGAAATTTCAGGGAATCAATATATTTACAGAAAGGATCAAAATAGTAATTTTTTATATTTTTTTAGAAAATATTTAATATTTTTACAGAATTATTTATAATCCATTTATACATCAAAAAATTATAATTCTGTTATCCAAACTCAGAATACATTACAATTTCAAGAATCTAATACATTTACAAGAAAGATCAGAACATAATTTTTTTTCATTATTTTTCAGACAGTAGTTATAATTTTTCTGAAATTATTGATATTCCAACAGGTATCATAAATTGACTAAATTTAGCGAATAAATTTATAAGTCCCTTAAACTTTTACAGAAACTTACATTTGTCTGTAACAATACATAGAAATTTTTTTCATAATTTTACATACATGAATTAAAATTTTCACAGAATTATTTAAATTATCCAATACATGGAATATTAACTAAATATATCCACAACACTCTACAAGTCACCATAATTTTTCAAACCATCATTCATAACAGAAATATCATTATTAAAAATTTTTATTATTTTTCACACTACATTATTATTTTTAACACTATATTACTATTTTTCATACTAAGTAAGAAAAAGATATCATGAATAATAAATCAACGAAATATATCCAAAGTGATCAGATAATTTTTAAAAATTTAAAGAATGTTGTGTCAGATGAAAATATCATATGTAAAATTTTTCATCATTTTTTATTCAATATGTCTATTTTTTAATATTTTATATCAATTTTTAAAATGTACAATAATTTATAATAATAACTTTTAAATAGAGACAATTATCCAGAATACTTACAATGGCTACTATATACTAAAAAGTAACTTACATATATTAAAATATCAGTTATGTGATATTTTTTTAGATTTTTCACAGAATATTAATATTTATTCAAAATTTTAATTATTTACTTAAATATTGATAATTATATCAGTGATGGTTCTATTATTCTAATGAGATGATATTTTCATACATTAGTTCTAACAAATAAGTCTTCTGATAAAGTTTCAAGATTTTTCATGTATTATTTATATTTTCTCATATTTTTATACTTCTATTAAAATAGTAAAAATTATCTAATATTACTTACAGATATCAATAATTATTGATATTTTCAGAATACAACACACTCAATGTCTGGACCATACTGTAAAATTATAAGACTTTTGTGAACATGGTATCTAATTTCCATAATTTCTATACTATTATTTATATATTTTATCATGTATAAAAATTCATTAAAATAAATATCATGATTCAGAAACTATGAAAATTTTTCTGCACATGGATCTCACAGTAAGGTACCTTCTTACAATTTATTTTAATTTTATATCATTTTTGATATTTTAATATAATTTAATACCTTTAGGATAATATTAAAATATCTTTAAATGTGAAAATAAATTAAAGCAGACAAAGAAATTTTTACAGAAAGTTCATAACATCAGGTTTCAGGATTCTGGAAACTCTCTCAATTTATCATACACCGTTGCTAATTTTAAGACATTAATCACTTAATTATACTATTAATCACATGCTTTAACTTAATGATTTAGTACTAATCCGACCAAGACAAGATTACAGATTATGAAACCACGAGCGATTAACTTAACTGCCTATATAGATGTTAATTACACACCATAAATCATTCTAAATACGTTAATACATACGAATCTAGGGGATAAAGTGTTAATCCCTTACCTTAAAAATACTTAAACACTCCTTAATGACATTCACACCTCCCTCTGCTGTACTCCACGAATTCAGCTTCCAAGAGGAGCAAATGAGCCCCCTATACCCCTCTATTTATAGGGGTTCTTGGCTTAATCAATCCTAACCACCCACTTAATTTAATGGTTGAGATTAAATCATTTAATTTAATGTTATTTTATTAAAATTAGTCGTTCAAACTTCACCAACCCCTCGCCTAACATCTTTTGACCATCTTGCATTTTTTTATTTTTTTCTTTTATATATAAAGCATGTGAAATTTTGACTAAATGAAACTTAAAAGATTAAACTAATTACAAAGGTTAACAGAAAACATGAAAACATTTTTTTTAAAATAGCTGACTGCCGCAATCGCGGCAGTCAAAGGCGGGGGCGGCGCCCGACCTCGCGCGCGCCTGCAGGCACGCGCGCGCGGGCGGACGCGTGGGGGCCGCCGCCTAGCCAAATTTTTTTAATTAATTTTTTTTTCATTTTTAACCTTCATTTTTTTATTTGTATTTACATCCTTTCTTTTGTTTTTTTGTTTTAAACCCCTTTAACATTTTTTATAAAACCATTAACCTCCTATAATTTTTATTTTAAACTTATTTATTATATTTTTCTTTCTTTCTTTCTTCACTTTCTTTAACTTTTAAACCTCCTTTTTTTACAACCAAATATAATGCTATAAAAATAGTAGGGCATTACATCCGCGATCCTCGGAATGCACCGATCGCAACGGTACCAATCTCGCCTAGGTGAACGACTCGGTTCACCCGCAACGAGGTTCCGAAGGAATTACCGAAATACACACCGGTAATCAGAAAACACGCGCGAAAAAATCGCGAAACGCTTCCGGACCTCCGAAACAACTCCGGATCGCGCCGATCCGAACACGAAAGATGTCCGAAATAAAATTTCAGACACAACGGAGCCTGACACTCTGAGAAACCAGATCCGAGACCCACTAAAAAGGATCCGAAAGGTTCGAGATATTACAGCCCTCCCCCTTAAGGAATTTCATCCTCGAAATTGAGGACAACCCAACGGGAAAGAAGAGGAAGACTCACTCAAACAGGTAAGGGAACTGTTGACGCACATCGTCCTCACGCTCCCAAGAAGCCTCACCACCAGAGTACCGCTGTCACACCACCTTAACCAAGGGGATGACCTTGTTCCGCAGGCGCTGCTCTCGCCTGTCCTCCACGCGGACCGGAAACTCTGGGAGAGAAAGATCTGGAGTCACCTCGGGCCAAACAGAATCCTCGAGCACATGAGAGTCATCGGACATATACTTCCGCAACATCGAGACGTGGAACACGTCATGCACCGACGCCAACTCAGGGGGTAACTGCAACCGATAAGCAACCTCACAGATGCGCTCCACAATCACAAAAGGGTCAATATAGCGGGGACTCAGCTTCCCACGCCGTCCAAAGCGCATCACCCCCTTCATCGAAGAAACTCTCAAGAACACGGGATCGCCCACGGCGAACTCGAGGGGCTGTCGCCTATGGTCAGCATAGCTCTTCTGTCGACTCTGGGCCGCCAACATATTCCGACAGACCAGGTGCACAACATCCACACATTGCTGCACCAGCTCCGGTCCCGTCAAAACACGCTCACCGACCTCAAACTAATCAAGTGGAGTACGACACGGACGCCCATACAAAGCCTCATAAGGAGCCATGCCGATGCTCGAATGATAGCTGTTGTTGTAGGTAAACTCCACCAATCGTAGGTGGTGAATCCAACTCCCCTGCCACTCCAGGTAGCAGGATCTTAGCATGTCCTCCAAAGTCTGAATGGTCCTCTCTAACTGACCATCTGATTGAGGATGATATCCCGAGCTAAAAGCCAAATACATGCCAAGCGCTCGCTGGAAACTCCCCCAGAATCTAGAAGTGAAGCGCGGATCCCGATCCGACACGATGGAAATAGGAATCCCATGCAACGGGACGATCCGTTCCACATAAAGACGAGCCAACCTAAACACGCTCCAGCTGACTTTGACCGATAACAACCGAGTCACCTTCGTCAGCCTGTCCACTAGCAACCAAATATTATCCGGACCGCTCAGAGTCCTCGGTAATCCCACCACGAAATCCATGGTCACGTAGTCCCACTTCCACGTAGGAACATCCAAGGGTTGGAGAGTACCTCCCGGTCGCTGATGCTCCGTCTTCACCTGCTGACAGGTCAGGCACCTGGCAACAAATTCGGCAACATCTCTCTTCATGCCAGTCCACCAGAACTGCCTCCGCAAGTTCCGATACATCTTCGTCGCACCCGGGTGTACGGTGTACCAGCTCCCATGCGCCTCGCGCAACACCGCACGACGAACCTGCCCCTCAGCTGGGACGTACAGCCTACCACGGAATCTCACGGCTCTGTCCTCGCTGAGCTCCACATCATCCAAAGCTAAAATCTGGGATAACTCAGGGTCCGCATGCTGAGCCTCTGTCACCTGACGGTGGATAACAGGCTTGACAACCAGACTCGCAAGCACTGCCAACCCTGACTCCTAGGGAATCCTGAGCCTGAACGAAACTCCGGGCACTTGTTCCCAGAGCCTCCACTTCCTCAACATCAAGGCACTGACCGCGACCTTCCGACTCAAAGTATCGGCGACGACATTCATCCTGCCCGGTTGATAAGATATGGTGAAGTCATAATCCTTCATAAACTCCATCCATCGCCTCTGCCTGAGGTTAAGGTCCCTTTGCGAGAACGCATACCTCAAACTCTGATGGTCAGTGAACGCCTCGAACCTCTCGCCGTACAGATAATGCCTCCAGATCTTCAGCGCGAAGATCACAACCGCCAACTTCAGGTCATGGGTAGGGTAGTTCTCCTCATGGGACTTGAGCTGCTGAGAAGCATAAGCCACCACTCTACCATGCTGCATCAACACCGCACCCAATCCAACCCCGGAAGCATCTGTACACACCACAAAGCCTCCCGATCCAGAAGGTAAAACCAACACCGGAGCCGAGGTGAGCAACCTCTTCAGTTTCCTGAAACTCTGCTCACACTCCTCAGACCAGACAAAAGGCACATCCTACCGCGTGAGTCTAGTCATCGGGACCGCAATGCAAGAAAAATCTTGGATAAACCACCGATAATAGCCCGTAAGCCCCAAGAAACTCCGGATCTCCGTCACAGACCTCGGCCTCGGCCACTGCATTACTATCTCGACCTTGACGGGGTCCACGGAAATGTCATCACCAAAAATCACGTGTCCCAAAAAGTGTATCTCACGAAGCCAGAATTCGCACTTACTGAGCTTCGCATATAACTGGTGATCTCGCAACGTTTGCAGCACCACACTCAAATGGTACGCATGCTCCTCGACAGATCGCGAATAAACAAGGATGTCGTCCACAAATATGACCACGAACTGGTCCAAATACGGATAAAACACCCTCTGCATCAAGTCCATGAAGGCTGCGGGGGTATTGGTGAGTCCGAACGGCATCACCAAGAACTCATAATGCCCATACCTCGTACTGAACGCAGTCTTCTCCACGTCAGACTCGCGAATCCTCAGCTGATAGTAACCGGACCGCAAATCAATCCGCGAGAACACTCGCGCAGACTAAAGTTGGTCGAACAAATCATCAATCCGTGGCAACGGATACTTGTTCTTAATGGTCACCTCATTCAGCTGTCGGTAGTCAATGCACAACCGCAAGTTACCGTCCTTCTTCTTCACAAACAACACGGGCGCACCCCAAGGGAAAAAGCTAGGAGGAATGTACCCCTTGGCCAGCAGCTCTTGCAAGTGCGCCCTCAACTCAGCGGGGGACTATGGACGCACTTTTTACTTAAATCGTTGGGACATTCGTTTATTGGTTTATTAAGTGCGTGGGCGTGTCAGTCATGAAGTGATAATTTATTCGGGCTCCGAAGAGCCCATGGTGCGCTCGATCTGACTAAGTCAGACGATTGTGTGGTTCGTGTCGGGACCAAAATCTGCCGCGTCATAAAGGTCACGACGTCATTTACATCCCCCATACGAGGGAACACCCTTGATTAATCGCCTGGAATCAAGGCCTCATGGCCAGGAAATTAATTGCATGGAAATGCCTATTAGGAAGCGTTAAAATCCTCGCGCGAGGGCGAGAAGAAACATTCGAGATCATGTTGGTCATGTGCTGACCATTTAATGTTCGGACGAATGTCCGGCTCGAGAAAATCACGATCGTCTCAGGAAAATCGGAATGCATGTATGCCGAGGCACGGCAGATTTATTGTTCAGAAGAACGGAGATCGTTCGGCTAAACCTCGGTTAGAGCGGTCAGAAACCAGTAAGTCTGTTGGCCCGGTGCAAGGGCATGCTGCGACCATACTGCGGTGGGTCCCCCGCGGTCGAAGTTTGGCTCGCATGCGCGTCATTAATATTTCCGGTGCAAAGGGGCAACGGGGGAATATCCCTTGAATCAGCTGGAAAGCCCTATGTCTTGGGAAGCGAACGTTCGAAACGTATCTGATGCGGGACGGATGATGACCGGGTTAAGACGTACGACGAACTCGATGTGCGGTCAGCACTAGCACGCTAAAGGCAAGCCGGGCGGCTGACCACTGTGGCGTTCTCCGGGTGGAGGTCTCTCAACAGCAACACTAGGTAGCCCGACGATCGTCCCTTGCGAGAGAAACGTGGGGATCGCAGCGGTTAAGGAACCACCGTCGCCTAGGGGTAGTGCAGTCCGAGCTCGGTGCTCGACTGGAGCTAGGGAACGGACGCTCACAACTCACAATCGAGGTGATTTGCAGCTAGCTAACGGCCCTAATCTCACAAACGCAGCATGATAGACAATATACTAAATCAGCAAAGTGAGAAAGGAATCGAAGCGCGTACCTCCACGCCTAGGCGTGGGGAAGAATTCCCGGCTGAATCCGAACAACCCCAATACACACGATTGTTACAATTACAATTCCAGAACTTAATACCCACTCCACGCAGAGAGGTATAGGATTACAATGGCCAAATTTAGGGTTGCTGCAACCCGGGTTGAGGGGCTGCACTCGCAGCAGGCGAGGGACGCGTGCCGGATCCGCTCGGGTACGCCGACGGGAAGCCGACCCGGTTCTGCCCGCGTTGGTCACCCTGCGCAGCGAACTTGCAGAGGCCGGTACGGCCAGATGCGATGCCCGATCGAAGCGCCGTTTGTTGGAGAACGATGGAGACTGGATGTAGTTCTTCCACTCCGAAGGGCGTGAGCAGATCCTTTCAAATCTGGGCGCAGCAGCGACTTGATTCAGCTTATGGTTCTGTGCTCACAGAACTGCACAGAAACACGAGTAATAGATGGAAATTTAGTTTCCGATGTCGGATCGAGGCGCCGTTTGTGGGAGATCGTTTCCGACGTCCAAAGGAAGACGTAGTTCAAAGGGATCGCTCAGATCTCAACCGGAAGAGGCGGGGCAGGCTCTGGAAGTTGACTCTGGATCTGAGCCAGATCTGCTCAGGTCAACTTGCGCGATCCCACGAGAATCGCCGCCACGAACAGCACGGGTCTCGGATAGAGACGAGACCAGTGGCAACGTGAAGAGGACTCAAAATCCTTCGAACAATCCAAGAATCAGCTCCAAAAGACTTGAGAGGTGATCTGGATTAATTAATAAGAAGGAAACTTTAGATCTGGGCAGCTGGTTGGGGCAGATCCGCGTGCCGTCACGAGAAAAATCACCACCGGCGATCACGAACTCCGATCGACACGAAACCACTTCTCAATTCTTCCTAACTCGTAGAAGTATCAAGGATAATTTTGGTGGAAGTAGATGGTAAGGGGATGGGAGAGATACGGGGGCGAGTCACACGCCCTAGATCTGTCCCATCACAGGACTGAGTTAGGAATCACACCCAAGAGAGGAGAAAGAGAGTCACACTCTTAATGCAAATTTCACTCAACAAAATTTCATTTGCCATTAACCCATCATCATACAAGCCTTTATGTAGAGTTTAGCAAGGGGGAGGGGCTTAATGGTTCGATGGAACCAAGGGGAGGGGGAGAGGGGTGGCCCCTTTTGACTAGAATAGGAAGGGAGGGGAGACAAGGGGACATTAGACTTACCTAACTTTGAAATTCAAGTAAAGGGGGTAGGTGGCAGCCATTCCACCCTTGGACCAGCAGCCATTCTAATGTCCCATGTGGTAAATGGAGAATGGAAGAAAATAAAATAAAAATTCTAGCCTAATACAACAAAATAGGGGGCGCCCCTTTCTTGGGCCTTGAATGGGCCAAGTTTGGCCATGGCCAAGCCCATTCAACCAATATGGAACCAATATGGCTTAAGGCCATTCTAATCTAGATAGCCCAAGAGTGAAGGAAGCTCAATTAGGTCTTCCATGGCTTATGGATCCATCATAATGGTCCAAGGCCACTCCTCCTTCAAGAATTCTAAAGGGGCTTAACCAAATTGGCCATTTAAGGGTCTTACAAGCAGCCCAATATGAAAGCACAAGTTTAAAGACCATTGCAAGCCCAATTTTCATGTAAAAAGTATCCAAATTGAAGCCAAATTGTCCCCATTTTAAAGGGAAGCCGATGAAGTCCAATTGGGGCTCCGCGTATGGTGTCGTCGGTTCGCCGACTCGTGCTATTCGCTTGCGCTGGTGTCCACACCAATTCTCCCCGGGTGGGAGGAACTCGACCCCGTCGAGTATGGGTCCTGGAGCTTGAACTCTCTGCATGTGATCGGGGTATTGTTCATCGTGGGGCATCTTCGCCAACACACTATGAAGTGTTGGTAGGCTCCGTTCCTGGTGGTGATCACCTGCTCATCCAGTTTAAAATCTATATGCATGCGTTGAGGCTGGAAGAGGTGGACTCTCGGTGATGTGTCACTCACGATAGAAGGATAAAACTCAAAACTCACTAGGGATCACCGCGGGTTCCAATACGCTACCAAATCAAAAACATGGAACTTCGAACTGACACCATAGTCATTCGGTAATTCAATAACGTACGCATTTGAATCCACTTGTTTCGTGACTCGGGAAGGGTGGGTATCGCGGAACTAGAGTTGCTTTACGACCCCAAGAGGAACCGTTCAGGTATGACCATGATCATGACGTACTCTCCCTTTTGAACTCACGGACATGTAGCATGCATCAGCTAATTCCTTATACGCTCATGGCTGGCCTTTGATTGGGACACACAATACAAACCATATGCGTGAAAGAAAACAAACTGCAGAAACAAACAGACACACACGTGACCTTAGACAAACCTATGATTAGTCCAACCCAAACATATGCAAGGTGGGCCAGGACACCCGAATGTGTGCCATGCATACACTAGAGGCAACCAAAGGTAGGTAGGATTATAAACTCCTAGACACCCAAAAAGACACCATGCATGCAGGGGACTTCCTATCAAATGTGGGTGTGGGTGGGCTAAGAGGTTCATCACCACTACATGTAGGTAAGGCATGCCATCCTTCCCGATAATCGGACCTATTGCTATGTGGAGTTTGATTGGCCCGAGTGTGAAGAGAGTGGTAGGGGACTTCCTTGACAAGGTATAAAGGAAGTGATGGGGTCACGAGGCCCACTAGAGAAGGGGTCGAATGGGTCAAAGAGTGTGTGACCCCCCGGTTCCTCCATTACATAGTCCCATGTTTGAAATTCATGAAGGTGAAGGTCACCTCCATCCATCGTGGTAGATGGGACTGTGTATAGAAGATATGGCTCCTACCTCGGGATAAAAGAAGTGAAGTCGGGCTCGACTGGTAGTGGGAGGAGTAGAAGAACCTCCGTGGTAACATGACCCACGGTGTACACGGAGGTAATGGACCCTAAGGTGGGATAGGTGAAGCTACGACCGGTGTGTCGGTCAAAGCCTGGGGCCAACAAGTGTGTAAATGTCAACTGCCGGTCTAACCCTTTAAGAAGGTCGTCCAATGTATCCACGTAGTGACTATACCGGAAGGTGGTGTGAAACGAGTTTCTTGGCACTAGAGGTAGTGTGGGGTCCATGGATGGGAAGGGAGGTGGGACCAAGCCATCTTTGAGCCAACTAAGGAGTGGCTCGGCGATGAAAAGCATTCCCGTAAGAAACACGGGTGGCTCGGGCGGAGGTGGCTCCAAACAAGGCGGCTCCGGATGAAGTTCGGAAGGAGAGGATGGCAACGGAGCACTCATGGGTGATGAAGGAGGGATCTCCATAATGGGGAGAGGGCTCGGGGACCCCTTAGATGGGGCCGGGTTGGGGCTACGGGCAATTGCCTCCCTAGGTGCGGGTATGGCTACTCCTGCCTCGAAGGTGGGCAAAGGGAGACTAATGACTCAAAATAAGCGCACATCCTATCCACCCGATCCGAAATCATTTGCACAAGTTCGGCAACGGTCCGGGTTGGAGTAGGGGTATTGGAGTGGACTCGCCCGTAATCATCCGGCCTAGGCTTGGGTCTAGGCTCATCTATGTGTAGGGCTCTTTGCCTCCGACTAGGATCCACTTGGTTGGAGGTGATTGGGTGGGGTGGGTTGGAGGTGATCGGTTGGGAACGTAGACCTTCCTAAGCTCTCTCTTCATGTCCCACCATGACTCGATCGGCCATTGCCTCCTAACCTCTCTCAAACGTTCAATGTAGTCCCACTTTTCGGCGGCCTCATAAAGAAGCCGCTCTTTGGCGAAAGAGAATTGCATCGCCTCGGACATAGTATAACACTCAAAATATGCGTCCATGGCGGCTTCCCACTTGAGGTAGTCGCTCGGGACCTTGGTTCCATAGAAGTCCGAGGCTTCGGGCCTACGGATGTGGTGGGGTTGGATTCCCCATCCTTGGTGGTGTCGCCACCATTCATATGAACTAGGCGTTTGGGAACCCATGGGACTCGGGGAGCTAATGGATGGCCATGCCGACACTTGGACACGACACTAGACACGACCCAAAAATATGATGTAAAGTTGAAATGAGACTCAACTAAACACTGAGACACGACTATGCTGGAATGCACTAACTAGGAACCTAGACTTAAACCAAGACTCGGTACGTGGCGGAGCTAATCGATCCGAAGATCACTCGCGCAAGTGTGCGGCCTTCCCGATAGGCATAGCCTAACGATCGGACGACACCTTTTAATATGCCGAATATTGGAATGCAAATGCAACCTGGGACTTAAGTGACCCTAGACATAAACGACGCTCTGATACCAATTTGATGCGGGATGGATGATGACCGGGCTAAGACGTACGACGGACTTGACGTGCGGCCAGCACTAGCACGCTAAAGGCAAGCCGGGCGGCTGACCACCGTGGCGTTCTCCGGGTGGAGACGTCTCTCAACAGCAACACTAGGTAGCCCGACGATCGTCCCTTGCGAGGGAAACGTGGGGATCGCAGACGTTAAGGAACCACCGTCGCCTAGGGGTAGTGCAGTCCGAGCTCGGTGCTCGACTGGAGCTAGGGAACGGACGCTCACAACTCACAATCGAGGTGATTTGCATCTAGCTAACAGCCCTAGTCTCACAAACGCAACATGACAGACAATATACTAAATCAGCAAAGTGAGAAAGGAATCGAAGAGCGTACCTCCACGCCTAGGCGTGGGGAAGAATTCCCGGCCGAATCCGAACAACCCCAATACACACGATTGTTACAATTACAATTCCAGAACTTAATACCCACTCCACGCATGGAGGTATAAGATTACAATGGCCAAATTTGGATTGCTGGAACCCGGGTTGACGGGCTGCACTCCCAGGAGGCGAGGGACGCGTGCCGGATCCGCTCGGGTACGCCGACGGGAAGCCGACCCGGTTCTGCCCGCGTTGGTCACCCTGCGCAGCGAACTTGCGGAGGCCGGTACGGCCAGATCCGATGCCCAATCGAAGCGCCGTTTGTTGGAGAATGACGGAGACTATATGTAGTTCATCCATTCCGAAGGGCGTGAGCAGATCCTTTCAGATCTGGGCGCAACAACGACTTGATTCAGCTTCTGGTTCTGTGCTCACAGAACTGCACAGAAACACGAGTAATAGATGGAAATTTAGTTTCCGATGTCGGATCGAGGCGCCGTTTATGGGAGATCATTTCCGACATCCAAAGGAAGACGTAGTTCAAAGGGCTCGCTCAGATCTCAACCGGAAGAGGCGGGGCAGGCTCTGGAAGTTGACTCTGGATCTGAGCCGGATCTGCTCAGGTCAGCTTACGCGATCCCACGAGAATCACCACCACGAACAGCACGGGTCTCGGATCGAGACAAGACCAGTGGCAACGTGAAGAGGACTCAAAATCCTTCGAACACTCCAAGAATCAGCTCCAGAAGACTTGAGAGGCGATCAGGAGAAATTAATAAGCAGGAAACTTCAGATCTGGGCAGCTGGTTGGGGCAGATCCGCGCGCCGTCACGAGAAAAATCACCACCGACGATCCCGAACTCCGATCGACGTGAAACCACCTCTCAATTCTTCCTAACTCGTATAAGTATCAAGGATAATTTTGATGGAAGTAGATGGTAAGGGGATGGGAGAGATACGGGGGCGAGTCACACGCCCTAGGTCTGTCCCATCACATGACTGAACAAGGGAATCACACCCAAGAGAGGGAAAGAGAGTCACACTCTTAATGCAAATTCACTCAACAAAATTTCATTTGCCATTAACCTATCATCATACAAGCCTTTATATAGATTTTAGCAAGGGGGAGGGGGCTTAATGGTTCGATGGAACCAAGGGGAGGGGGAGAGGGGTGGCCCCTTTTGACTAGAATAGGAAGGGAGGGGAGACAAGGGGATATTAGACTTACCTAACTTTGAAATTCAAGTAAAGGGGGTAGGTGGCAGCCATTCCACCCTTGGACCAGCAGCCATTCTAATGTCCCATGTGGTAAATGGAGAATGGAAGAAAAGAAAACAAAAATTCTAGCCTAATACAACAAAATAGGGGGCGCCCCCTTCTTGGGCCTTGAATGGGCCAAGTTTGGCCATAGCCAAGCCCATTCAACCAATATGGAACCAATATGGCTTAAGGCCAATCTAATCTAGATAGCCCAAGAGTGAAGGAAGCTCAATTGGGTCTTCCATGGCTTATGGATCCATCATAATGGTCCAAGGCCACTCCTCCTTCAAGAATTCTAAAGGGGCTTAACCAAATTGGCCATTTAAGGGCCTTACAAGCAGCCCAGTATGAAAGCACAAGTTTAAAGACCATTACAAGCCCAATTTTCATGTAAAAAGTATCCAAATTGAAGCCAAATTGTCCCCATTTTAAAGGGAAGCCGATGAAGTCCAATTGGGGCTCCGCGTATGGTGCCGTCGGTTTGCCGACTCATGCTATTCACTTGCGCTGGTGTCCGCACCAATTCTCCCCGGGTGGGAGGAACTCGACCCCGTCGAGTATGGGTCCTGGAGCTTGAACTCTCCGCATGTGATCGGGGCATTGTTCATCGTGGGGCATCCTCGCCAACGCACTATGAAGTGTTGGTAGGCTCCGTTCTTGGTGGTGATCACCTGCTCATCCAGTATAAAATCTATATGCATGCGTTGAGGCTGGAAGAGGTGGACTCTCGGTGATGTGTCACTCACAATAGAAGGATAAAGCCCGAAACTCACTAGGGATCACCGCGGGTTCCAATATGCTACCAAATCAGAAACATGGAACTTCGAACTGACACCATAGTCATTCGGTAGTTCAATAACGTACGCATTTGAACCCACTTGTTTCGTGACTCGGGAAGGGCGGGTATCGCGGGTCTAGAGTTGCTTTACGGCCCCAAGAGGAACCGTTCAGGTATGACCATGATCATGACGTACTCTCCCTTTTGAACTCACGGACATGTAGCATGCATCAGCTAATTCCTTATACGCGCATGGCTGGCCTTTGATTGGGACACACAATACAAACCATATGCGTGAAAGAAAACAAACTGCAGAAACAAACAGACACACACGTGACCTTTGACAAACCTATGATTAGTCCAACCCAAACATATGCAAGGTGGGCCAGGACACCCGAATGTGTGCCATGCATACACTAGAGGCAACCAAAGGTAGGTAGGATTATGAAACTCCTAGACACCCAAAAAGACACCATGCATTCAAGGACTTCCTATCAGATGTGGGTGTGGGTGGGCTAAGAGGTTCATCACCACTACATGTAGGTAAGGCATGCCATGCTTCCCGATAATCGGACCTATTGCTATGTGGAGTTTGATTGGCCCGAGTGGGAAGAGAGTGGTAGGGGACTTCCTTGACAAGGTATAAAGGAAGTGATGGGGTCACGAGGCCCACTAGAGAAGGGGTCGAATGGGTCAAAGAGTGTGTGACCCCCCGGTTCCTCCATTACATAGTCCCATGTTTGAAATTCATGAAGGTGATGGTCACCTCCATCCATCGTGGTAGATGGGACAGTGTATAGAAGATAGGGCTCCTCCCTCGGGATAAAAGGAGTGAAGTCGGGCTCGACCGGTAGGGGAGGAGTAGAAGAACCTCCGTGGTAACATGACCCACGGTGTACACGGAGGTAATGGACCCTAAGGTGGGATGGGTGAAGCTACGACCGGTGGGTCGGTCGAAGCCTGGGGCCAACAAGTGCATAAATGCCAACTGCCGGTCTAACCCTTTAAGAAGGTCGTCCAATGTATCCACATAGTGACTAGACCGGAAGGTGGTGTGAAATGAGTTGCTTGGCACTAGAGGTAGTGTGGGGTCCATGGATGGGAAGGGAGGTGGGACCAAGCCATCTTTGAGCCAGCTAAGGAGTGGCTCGGTGATGAAAAGCATTCCGTAAGAAACACGGGTGGCTCGGGCGGAGGTGGCTCCAAACAAGACGGCTCCGGATGAAGTTCGGAAGGAGAGGATGGCAACGGAGCACTCACGGGTGATGAAGGAGGGATCTCCATAATGGGGAGAGGGCTTGGGGACCCCTTAGATGGGGCCGGGTTGGGGCTACGGGCTATGGCCTCCCTAGGTGCGGGTATGGCTACCTCCTGCCTCGAAGGTGGGCAAGGGGAGACTAATGACTCAAAATAAGCGCACCTCCTATCCACCCGATCTGAAATCATTTGCACAAGTTCGGCAACGGTCCGGGTTGGAGTAGGGTATCGGAGTGGACTCGCCCGTAATCATCCGGCCTAGGCTTGGGTCTAGGCTCATCTACGTGTAGGGCTCTTTGCCTCCGACTAGGACCCACTTGGTTGGAGGTGATTGGGTGGGGTCGGTTGGAGGTGATCGGTTGGGGACGTAGACCTTCCTAAGCTCTCTCTTCATGTCCCACCATGACTCGATGGGCCATTGCCTCCTAACCTCTCTCAAACGTTCAATGTAGTCCCACTTTTCGGCGGCCTCATGAAGAAGCCGCTCTTTGGCGAAAGAGAATTGCATCGCCTCGGACATAGTATAACACTCAAAATATGCGTCCATGGCGGCTTCCCACTTGAGGTAGTCGCTCGGGACCTTGGTTCCATAGAAGTCCGAGGCTTCGGGCCTACGGATGTGGTGGGGTTGGATTCCCCATCCTTGGTGGTGTCGCCACCATTCATATGAACTAGGCGTTTGGGAACCCATGGGACTCGGTGAGCTAATGGATGACCATGCCGACACTTGGACACGACAAGACACTAGACACGACCCAAAATACTAATGCAAAGTTGGCATGAGACTCGACTACACACTTAGACATGACTATGTTGGAATGCACTAACTAGGAACCTAGATTTAACCCACTATTCGGTACGTGGCGGAGCTAATTGATCCGAAGATCACTCGCGCAAGTGTGCGGCCTTCCCGATAGGCGTAGCCTAATGTTCGTGTCACACCTTTTGATATACCGAGTAGAGGAATGCAAATGCAACCTTAGACTTAAATGACCCTAGACTTGAACCTGGCTCTGATACCAATTTGATGCGGGACGGATGACGGTCGGGCAAAGACGTACGACGGGCTCGATGTGCGGCCAGCACTAACACGCTAAAGGCAAGACGGGCGGCTGACCACCATGGCATTCTCCGGGTGGAGATGTCTCTCAACAACAACTCACTCTAGCCTGATGATCGTCCCTTGCGAGGGAAACGTGGGGATCACAGCGGTTAAGGAACCACCGTCGCCTAGGGTAGTGCAGTCCGAGCTCGGTGCTCGACTGGAGCTAAGGAACGGGCGCTCATAACTCACACTCACAGTGATTTGCTGCTAGCTAACGGCCCTAATCTCACAAACGTAGCATGATAGACAATATACTAAATCAGCAAGTGAGAAAGGAATCGAAGCGCGTACCTCCACGCCTAGGCGTGGGGAAGAATTCCCGGCCGAATCCGAACAACCCCAATACACACGATTCTTACAATTACAATTCCAGAACTTAATACCCACTCCACGCAGGGAGGTATAGGGTTACAATGGCCAAATTTGGGGTTGTTGGAACCCGGGTTGACGGGCTACACTCGCAGGAGGCGAGGGACGCGTGCCGGATCCGCTCGGGTACGTCGACGGGAAGCCGACCCGGTTCTGCCCGCGCTGGTCACCCTGCGCAGCGAACTTGCGGAGGCCGGTACGGCCAGATCCGATGCCTGATCGAAGCGCCGTTTGTTGGAGAACGACGGCGACTGGATGTAGTTTGTCCACTCCGAAGGGCGTGAGCAGATCCTTTCAGATCTGGGCGCAGCAGCGACTTGATTCAGCTTCTGGTTCTGTGCTCACAGAACTGCACAGAAACACGAGTAATTGATGGAAAATTAGTTTCCGATGTCGGATCGAGGCTCCGTTTGTGGGAGATCGTTGCCGACGTCCAAAGGAAGATGTAGTTCAAAGGGCTCGCTCAGGTATCGACCGGAAGAGGCGGGGCGGGCTCTGGAAGTTGACTCTGGATCTGAGCCGGATCTGTTCAGGTCAGCTTGCGCGATCCCACGAGAATCGCCGCCACGAATAGCACGGGTCTCGATCGAGACGAGACCAGCGGCAACACGAAGAGGACTCAAAATCCTTCGAACACTCCAAGAATCAGCTCAGAAGACTTGAGAGGCGATCTGGAGAAATTAATAAGCAGGAAACTTCAGATCTGGGCAGCTGGTTGGGGCAGATCTGCGTGCCGTCACGAGAAAAATCACCACCGTGATCCAGAACTCCGATCGACGCGAAACCACCTCTCAATTCTTCCTAACTCGTAGAAGTATCAAGGATAATTTTGGTGGAAGTAGATGGTAAGGGGATGGGGGAGATATGGGGCGAGTCACACGCCCTACTTCTGTCCGTCACAGGACTGAACAAGGGCTTCACACCCAAGAAGGAAAGGAAGAGAGTCACACTCTTAATGCAAACTTCACTCAACAAAACTTCATTAGCCATTAACCCATCATCATACAAGCCTTTATATAGAGTTTAGCAAGGGGGAGGGGCTGAATGGTTCGATGGAACCAAGGGGAGGGGGAGAGGGGTGGCCCCTTTTGACTAGAATAGGAAGGGAGGGGAGACAAGGGGACATTAGACTTACCTAACTTTGAAATTCATGTAAAGGGGGTAGGTGGCAGCCATTCCACCCTTGGATCAGCAGCCATTCTACTGTCCCATGTGGTAAATGGAGAATGGAAGAAAAGAAAACAAAAATTCTAGCCTAATACAACAAAATAGGGGGCGCCCTTTTCTTGGGCCTTGAATGGGCCAAGTTTGGCCATGGCCAAGCCCATTCAACCAATATGGAACCAATATGACTTAAGGCCATTCTAATCTAGATAGCCCAAGAGTGAAGGAAGCCCAATGGGGCCTTCCATGGCTTATGGATCCATCATAATGGTACAAGGCCACTCCTTCTTCAAGAATTCGAAAGGGGCTTAACCAAATTGGCCATTTAAGGGCCTTACAAGCAGCCCAATATGAAAGCACAAGTTTAAAGAACATTACAAGCCCAATTTTCATGTAAAAGTATCCAAATTGAAGCCAAATTGTCCCCATTTTAAAGGGAAGCCGATGAAGTCCAATTGGGGCTCCGCGTATGGTGCCGTCGGTTCGCCGACTCGTGCTATTCGCTTGCGCTGGTGTCCGCACCAGTATCGGTCATTCGGGAGACCGTTTAATATTCGGACGGGTGTCCGGCTTGAGAATATCGTAATCGTCGCGGGAGGACCTGGAACATGTGTGCCGGGGTAGGGTAAGTTTATTATTCCTAGAGACTGAAGGCATTCGGTTAAATCCCGGTTGATGTAGTAGGAAACTGGTGAAATTATCGGCCCGGTGCAAGATCGGGTCAGGACCATACCGAGGGCGCCTCCCGCGGTCCGAACGAGGCTTGCGCGGGCATCGTTAATATTTTCGGTGTCAGAGGGCAACGGGGAAGAGTCCAGGGACTAGACTCCAAGACCGAAAACGTGCTCAGAGGGAGCGGGCTATGGGCCAAGGATATGGGTCATATAATGACCATAATCGAGACAGACCCGAGGTCCAAGCGTGGCCCACGGAGGGCTTGTTGACATTCCCATGCAAAGGGTCTAGGGATGATGGGAGTCATCTCGTTCAATTCCGATTTTATCGGTCACTCACGGACCTTTTCGTGTTCGGACGCAGGTCCGTATTGAAGGTACGACGTAGGTAGAAACAACCTCCTACAAATGTATACCGAGTTCGCGGCAATTTCAATGAAAGAGCAGGAACGAATCCCAATAGAATAAATCCGATTTGACGAACCATCGGCCCAGAGCGATGCCGGGTTACGACCATGTCGGGACGGGGGCCGTCGGCCATATCGGTCACTCATGGACCTTTTCTTGTTCGGACACAGGTCCGTAATAGAAACACAGAGGGAATCGAGGTGAACCCGTTCAAATGTCTGCCGAACGTGCGGTAATTTTAGTAGCGTCTCGGAAGGGATCCGGTCTGAGAAACGAGTCCGGCTTAATCGGAATGTCGGCCCGAGGCGAGGTCGGGTCATGGTCATTTCGGGATAATTCCCAAGACTCAGGCCCAACCTCGAAGGGCGGCATTGTTGTTCCTTCAGCACCGGGTCACGGGAGAGACGGGGGCTGTGATATAGATTTTACAATTTTTTTTATCTGGGTTTCAAATATATATATATATATATATATATATATATATATATATATATATATATTATCGGTTATTTCACTTTTATGTATTTGTTCTGAATGATTTCTCCATTTTCATTCATTATTATTATTATATTTTCTCTTTTCGTACTATTGTTATTACTATGTCACACCCTTTTTGTTTATTATATATATGTATTTAGATTTTTTTATTCATCATAATATGTATTAATTTATTATTGTTATTATTATTATCATTGTATTATATATATACATATATATAGTTGGAGAGAGTGGGCCGCTGGAGGGCCAAAAAGGGGTGTACCAGTGAAGGCAAGGAGAGCGTGCCAGCGAAGGGCCTGGCCGAGTGTGCCGGGGAAGGAGGGCAGAGGGCGTGCCGGAGAGGGGCTGGGAGAGTGTGCCGGCGAAGGGCGCTGCAGGGCGTACCGGCGAAGGATGGTGGGAGGTGTGCTGGCGAAGGCCGGTGGAAGGTGTGCCGGTTAAGGAGGGCAGAGGGCGTGCCGACGAAGGGTGTGCCGGCAAAGGATGGCTGGAGGGTGTACCGGCGAAGGGCAGGGGGAGCCCACTCTTCCATTCTTATGTCTTTTCCCTTTTCCTTTTCTCTCTTGATTTTATTAAGTTTGCGTGGGTTTCTTCTCTCTTTCTCTCGATTAATTTTTATTCTTCTCCCGTGAGGACGAATGTTCAAGTTGTTTAATTGTCGTTCGATTTGGTTCTCTTTGGGTTGATTACAGTTCCCTTGCCTTGGTTAAAGTGTTTTATTGTTGTTCTTTTCATTGGTTTGTTGCTCCCTTTAGCATTTTAATTCGCTATTGTCCCATTTGTTTGTTGCTTCCTTTTGTCTTTTTTTTTAATATGTTATCGTTTCTAACAAAAATTCGACAGCATCTCCCCTTGACTCGAGCGTAAGGGAGATACAGGGAACGCGCCCACAAGGAGTGGCGGAACCCGACAACTAGAGGTGGGCGCCCGAGAGCGGCAACACCTTAATAAAACATCGGAAAACTCGGAGGGAACGACGAATGTGAGACGATTCTAGGACTTGCTAGGGGGGTGCACCGGGGAAGAAGGAGGGGCTGGTGGCTAGCGTGCCGGCCGGGGAGCCTGTAGGGGATGGAGAGGTGTGCCGGTCGGAGGGAGGCTAGGGTGTGTCGACGAAGGGCGGCCTAGAGTGCACCGGGGAAGACCCGCAGGGGTGTGCCGGCGAAGGGCTTGGCTAGGGCGTGCCGGGGAAGGAGCTGGGTGGGGCGTGCCGGGGAAGGCCCGTAGGGGCGTGCCGCTGGAGGCACAACTGGGGTGTGCCGTTGGAGGCACGGCTGGGGTGTGCCGCTGAGGGCGCCCAAGGGTGAACGAAGGCAAAAATGCCCGGGAGGAAGCAAACCCCAGCAAAAGAAAAAAAAGGAAATGAACGTGAAACACCGAAGGATGCAAACACGGAAGAAATGCTTTAGAAAGACGTCCAAAAATATTTGCAAGCCTTCTACTTTTATTCTCACAAAAGGAGTGCCCGGGGGGGGGGGGGGGCTAATACATCGCAACGATGATAAAAAAAGGAAATGAAGGAAAAGAAAGAAGAAAAGGAAATACAGTGGGGAGGAGAACGGAGCATGGACTCCTCCTCTCCCACAGCTCACTCTCTTCTCTCTCCTCTCTTTTCTTCTTCTTCTTTTTCTGTTCACACGGACGTCGGGGGCCGGGGTAGCAGCGGGGAGGGGAAGGGCAGCAGGCCCTCTCCCCCTTTTCTTCTTCTATTCTTTCTCTTCCTTTTCTTCTTCTATTCCGGTGGTGGCGGTGGGTGGAGTAGCAGCACTCTCCCCTCTCTTCCTCTCTTCTCTTTTCGCACAGACGGCGGCGGTGGGTGGAGCGGCGAGCTCCCCCCCTCTCTTCCACTCTTCTTCTCTTCTCCTTCTTCTTCTCTGGCTCTTTCCTCCCGTCTTCCTGTGTGTCCGTCCGTGTGGAGTAGCAGAGGCTTTTTATACCTCCCACCGCAAGAACTCCCGAAGGCGGGGAGCGTCCGAAGTCGACGGGCATTAAATGGGAGTTGACTCTCCCGTCCTTGGTTGTAGGAGGGAGTAGCTTGCGTGTCTTCCTCCCTGGGCGACCCCTCAGCCAGCTCACTGCGCGCCACGAATCGTGGGGGATGGGCATCACGTCACTCTGTCGATTGCACCGGGTGGCAAGGTGTGCCGCTGAGAGGCCAAAAGGTTGTGCCGCTGGAAGACACAGAAGGTGTGTCGCTGGAAGGGCTGGCAAGCGTGACGCTGAAGGGCCATGAGGGCGTACCGCTGGGAGGGCGGAAAGCCGTGCCACTGGGGTCCAGGGGAGCGTGCCGTTGAAGGCTTCAGCCAGCGTGCCGCTAGAGGACCGAAAGAGGCGTGCCGCTGAAGGGGCATCAAGGGTGTGCCGCTGGAGGCTACGGCAGCGTGCCGGCGAAGCACCCCATGGGCGTGCCGCTGAAGGGGGCACATGGGGGTGCCGCTGAAGGTAGGGGTGTGCCGCTGAAGGGGGGCACATGGTGTGCCGTTAAAGGGGCATGGGGGTGTGCCGCTGAAGGGCACCAGGGGCGTGCCGTTGAAGGGCCCGGAGTGTGCCGCTGAAGGGCTGAATGGGCAGTTCTGAGCCCGTTGTGAGCGCAAGCTATGGCCCATTTGATTTTCTTCGAGGCCTATGAATTGTGGGGCTCTTGGTGGTTGATTTCTCTTCACTGTCGTGACTCCGGAGACGGCTTCATGGCAGTGTGCATATTTGGGGGGTCCAGATGACCAGTCTCTCCGGGGCTTCCTCACTCGGTACCGTTGTTGATGCTAGACTAGTTGGGACGTATGGGCGTGCACTTTTGCATGTCCACAGGGCCATACGATAGGGAGCTTTCGCCAAAGGTCCCGTACCAGGCACAATCTCGATCACGAAATCAATCTCCCGCTGGGGAGGCAATCCAGGTAAGTCCTCCGGAAAAATATCGGGGAGCTCGCACACCACCGGGATGTCCTCGACATCCGGCTCCATCCGGTCAGTCACAATCACGGAGGCGAGAAAACCCTGACAACCCGCATCAAGCAACCGACGAGCTCGAATCGCAAAAATAAGAAAGCGGGAAGAGGAAGACCTGATACCTTGGAAATAGAAGGTGGGTCCGTGAAGTCGCCGGAAATAAACCCTCTTCGAGCCGCAATCCACCAACGCATGATGTGCCTCGAGCCAATCCATGCCCAAAATCACATCAAAGTCCTGAAGTGGCAACGCATAGAGCCAAGCCGGCAAACTCCGCCCTTCTACCCACACAGGAACCTCATCAAAGCAATACGGAGTGATCATAAAATCACCCAAAGGTAACTCTACTGCCAAATCACAAGACAACTGGGTCACCGGCTCCTCAATATTCAGTGCGAAATCCTCCGAAACAAACGAGTGAGACGCTCCAGAATCGAACAAAACCCGAGCCGCACAACCCAAAATCTGAACGATACCTTCCACGAGCTGCGACGCCACTGCCTCTGCCCTGGTCATATGCGTGATCTGGCCTCGAGCTCTCTGCCTGCCTCCCACACTAGCTGACCTAGGTAGTGGCGGATATTGTCCCTGCTGCTGCTGCCTCTGCTGCTGGGGAACATGCTGCTGCTGAGGAAACTGCTGTTGCTGCTGCCTCTGAGGATAGTCACGCGCCATGTGCCCTGGCTGGTCACGCCGAAAATAAACAATCGGCGCCGTGCACTGCCTGCCTGGGTGATGCTCACTACACCATGGACACGGTCCTCGCGATCCACCCACTGATCCCTGACGCTAAAACGGGACCGGCTGCTGTACACTGCCCAATTATGCCTGCCCCTGATCCTTGTGCTTCTTACAAAAACCCTTCTTAAGGAACTTCTTGACCTTTGAGCCAAAAGACACAGATCATGTCGCTGACGCTGCCGGTGCCGGTGCTCCTGAACCGCCCGACGCATGCTGAAAAGAACCCTACTGCTGGGTAATCAAATGCTGGCTACGACTCGACAAAGACTGCCCCTGGCTAATCAGTCCTCGAGTCCTCTGCATATCCATCTCCAAAGAAGCCGCAACGCGAGACGCTGTCTCCAGATCAGTGGCCGCATTTGCAATCAAATGGTGCCTCAGCTCCTGCCTCAAGCCCTGTATGAACTGTGCGGTCTTCACCCTTTCATGCTCCATGATATGAGGTGCATACCGACCCAGCTCAACAAATCGGGCCATGTACTGCAACACGGACATGTCGCCCTGAACTAGCTCCAGAAACTGATGCATTCGCTACGTAGCAATATACTCTGGACAGTAGGTACGCTCGAAAGCACTAACAAAGTCGCCCTACACAATCTGCTCAAGTGGACGAAGCTGGAAAGACGTCTTCCACTCGGAAGACCACCACTCCCGAGCCGTACCCTGCAACTGGCTGGAGGCCAACATCACCCTGTCCTCCGCAGTAGTCCGTGCGGAACTAAACACCCGCTCCATCTCGTCGAGCCAACTCCGAGCCAAATCATGGTATGGCTGACCGCCGTAGTAAGGAGGATGAAACTGCATGAAATCCCTCACTACTCGACCTGGCCCACCCCTGGTCGACGAGCCCTCACCAGCCTCTCCGCTGAATTGCTGCGACATAAGCTTGTACATGCCACTGAAGAAATCCTCGGCCCCCGAAAACCTCGCAGTATCCACTACCTCGGCGGCCCCCGGTGGCGCTCTACTATGCTCCTCCTGATCTCGCTGAACCTCCTGCTGGATCTCTTGACCTCCAGTCGACTGTCCATGCTGAGAGCGAGTGCTCCGCCTCGGCGCCATGCTCGCTCCTGAAGCAAAAGATAGAAAACACGGAAACAGCAAGGTCAAGAAAAACACACGATGCCCAATGCCAGCGTCAACTGTACATCATCGTTGTGGACTAGTGGACCACTGCAATTACTTATGATTCTTGTATAATCCCACAACCGCCGCTCTGATACCAGCTGTAACGACCCGAGAATCCGATTACCGGGAAGGCCCGATAACCCGAGACTCGTACCCCCACCCACGAGCCTGAAGACTCGGAAGTGTTAAAGGAATGGTGTGGAGACTACACAAGTATCACAAATAATTGCAGAAATAAACAGTTATATTATTAGGCATGAAATAAATTAACAGTTTACATGATACATGGTCCATAAGATAACAATAAAATAACAACAGCAGTAGTTCACAACTAGTACAGAGACAAGAAAGAAAAGTACAGATGCACGGGACATACTCCGGCTCTGACCTCTGGCACTAACGCTGGGCACCTGAACCGCGCTGAGCCTCATATGCACTCTCCTGAGGCCGCGACTCACCTGAAAGACGGTGAAAATAAGCTGGGAATGAGTCTCGGGACAAGACTCAGTAGGGATCACTCGAATCCTACCTCGCAAACGGAGAAACCGCTACGCTAGCAGTAAGCGAGTACCTCGGAGAGGGAACACTGCTGCCTACAAAACTCTGATCTTCCGACACGAAAACCAACACGCGTGCCACGGAGGAACGACCGGAACACCACAGCTAACACGACAAAACCCGAAGGTCGAAGTCTCAACGACTAACGGTCTGTCACTACCGACTCGACATGAGTACCTCCCACTAGAAACAAGGCCGAAAGCGTCCACTGACGTCTTAGTCCGCGCCTCAGGTGTCTCCCTCCGGCCCAGCGGGAACTGAGATACCGTACAAGTAACCATAAACAAGTGACTAGCTGGGGTCGCACCCGTCGGCGTGGGTCCAACCGCCCCCAACCATGTGTGCAAACACAGACCGTGCGTCCCTGGTCTGGCCCTCTGACCGATTTTCCCCTCAGCCGGACTCTGGCTGGTAGACGCGGGGCCCGACGAAAATCGGTCCACAAACCGTCTCTAAGGGTAGCCTCTCCACCACTCCCTGGTGGGACCACTCGTGTGTAAGCATGCTACGACTAGTGGAGTGTCATTACGGAGTAGAATTTCAAGTCAACGGAAAATAACGTCCGCATCCGACGACGTACGGGGACCGCCCCACGTACCAGCACCGTCGCACGGTGACCACGGTCGGAACAGAAACGGGGTCGCAAACCACGCGGGGCAACCCATAGCCTGACGGTCTAGGCAGGACCGTCACAATCACCTGACGGCCCAACGCAGGGGCGTCACACGCTCGGTGCAAAATAGGGCGTAACGCACCTACCATGGTGCGTTACAGTCTGTGACGCATCTACCCTGGTGCGTCACAAGACAACAGAGAACATCTGTGACGCGTGCCGCTCGGGGCGTCACAACGTGTAACGGATCAACCCTGGTGCGTTACAACGTGGGAATGCGTCTGCTCTAACGCACCCACATAGGGGCGTCACATGGCTGTGACGCGCCAAGCCAGGTGCGTCACATGCCTTGATCCCCAACGGTCAAAAACCAACGGTCGGCAGTCAACGGTCGAACGCCCCTGACGGTCCAACCTAGGTGCGTCACAGCACCGTGGCGGTCTATCGTGGGACCGTCACAACCCACAGACCCCACTTGACTGCACTCAGGGCTGTAACGCACCCATCTGGGCGCGTTACATAGTGTGACGGTCACTGGAAGGACCGTCACACCCGCCCGAGGGAGAAACAGCGGAAAACGCCCAAAAAAACTGGCCACGCCCCCATGCCTCCACCGGAGAGGGGGGAAATCAAAGGGGAAGACCCCTGGGGACCCCTAGCATGATTCTAGGCCATCAAAACGCGAAATCATCCATCAAATCCATAGATCGGGCGAGCTCTCCCCAAATCATGGAAAACCCCAAACCCGCAAGAAATCCCATCTCTCGGCTTCCACTCGGCCTACAAATCACGGGAAAGGAAGGCTAGAGGCTAGGGAACGTCACCCTACCTCAATTGCGTCCCGAGACGCGCCGGATCGACCACGAATCGCGAAGAATGCTCGAAAATCCTCGTTCTTCATTGAGCTCCCACGGTTCACGTACGCCTCCACGATCACCTCGCCATCGCCGTCGTCGCCACGCCGTCGCCCACAGCCGTCTGCAGCCGGAGGGGCTCGCCGCGGTCTCCCCGGACGAAGAAGAGAGGGAGAGAGGGCGTCGCACGGTGGGGGAGAAAGGAGGAGGAGGAAGAAGAAGAAGAAGAGGGTGGGGAAGAGAGAGAAAAATGGGGGTATTTATAGGAAAATCCGAAAAATTTGGAAAATATCAAAAAAATAAAAAATTACATTTCCGTGATCCTCGGAACGCATCGATCGCAACGGTACCACTCTCGCCTAGGTGAACGACTCGGTTCACCCGCAACGAGGTTCCTAAGGAATTACCGAAACACACACCGGTAATCGGAAAACACACGTGAAAAAGTCGCGGAACGCTTCCGGCCCTCTGAAACAACTCCGGATCGTGCCGATCCGAACACGAAAGATGTCCGAAATGAAATTTTGGACACAACGGAGCTAGACACTCTGAGAAACCAGATCCGGGTTCTACGAAAAAGGATCCAAAAAGTTCGAGATATTACAGCTCCTTTGTGGATCATGGATCATGGTGGCCTCATTGGATTCAAAGACAATGGGCCGACCGTCTTCACGTTCGCATACTAGCGGACTTGATGGCCCTTCCTTTGAGATTCTTCTCTTCTTCTTCTCTTTTTTTTTTCTTCTTTTTCATGATATTCAATAAGTTCTTCCCAGCAGATAGATTACCCAGAGCTTCATTGTCCGACCTTCTGCTCGTTTTCTCGGGAATGGTCCCGAGTGTTTTTCTGAACTTCTGGGTCTAACTTTGGCAGCTATCCCTTACAGCCAAACATCTTTTCTTTTCTCCTTCTTTATTCCTGAAAATAAGATGTAACAGAAATAAGGTATTTTAACAGAAATAAAATATTTTAGTATCATTATTATTATTTCATCATTGTTATTATTGTTATTGTTATTATTATTGTTATAATTTTTGACGTGTCAACAAACATTCACTCAAAATATCCACTTACAATAGCAATAACCAAGAGTTCTCTAGAATTTGAACACAACATAGATTACAACATTAATGACCATCTTTGCAAGAGTGGATCAGACTTAGAGCAGTTTCTTGCCATATATCCCATTAACTTTTATTGTTTACTCTTAACCCCTCTCAATCAGTTTCACATACAACACTATGTAGATAAGTATAATGTTAAAATAGCGTTTTATTTATCCATTCAGTATTATATTTATGCGTTCAACATTGCACAAATACATAAATAGTATACTAAGCATATAATACAACATTGAGCAGCACTATATTAAATTTTATTTACATAATTAACATTTTTTAAAATTAATTAAATAGGTCGAAGGGAGACGTTGGACGGTCTCTTATCGGATTGGAGACTGAAAAGTCTAGTCCTCTTTTGTACCGAGAGGATCCGGACCATAATTTTACGCAAGTCATCAGCCGATATTGTCAACTTTTTCAGCAAAATATCCGCAGATACTGGTACATAAATTAGAGGCCCCCAACCGTGGCCGCGCGGGAAGTCCCGTGCGGGTGGCCAGGAACGGATGAGGGAGCTGGAAGTTCTCATCGGCTCCTCCCTCGCCTTCCCCCCTCACACCTCCCCTTCTCTCCCACACCTTCCCAGGCGAAACCACCAGCCCCACCAGCGCCGCCGCCGGAGCAATCCCTTGCCTCTCACCAACCCATGGCCGCCCAACCCCAACCCCAACCCCAAGCCCGCGTCCCACGCCCCACTCCTCTCCGACGCCCGCCGGAACCTGGTGGTCCCATCCAGCGCCCATGGCAACCGCAGCCTCCTCAAGTACTACGCCGCCCTCGCCTCGAAGCTCGCGGGGGCTGGCAGGCTGGAGGACTTCCTCATGGTCGCCGAGAGCGTGCTGGCATCCGATGTCGTTGCGGCCGGTAACTCCCAGTTCGAGGCCCGGATCGATACGGAGCTCGTGTCGAGGGGGCTGTCTGCGGTCCTCCGTCGGGGGGAGCTCGGGGAAGTTTTGGAGTTCCTGGGGCGCGTCGAGAAGCTGGGGATCCGTCCGTCGGCGCTGTTTGACGATGTGGCCGCGGAGGATTTGGCGGATCAGTGTCGCCGGCTTTTGCACCGTGGCGAGGTGGAGGAGTTCGTCGAATTGATGGAAACGCTTGCAGGTATTGGCTATGCGGCAGTGAAACTAGGGTTTTTCTATGCCTTGACCCTCACTGTCCAATGCACTGATCTTTCTTGACCCCTTTCCCAATGTGCACCTGCAGAAAGCGAACAGTAGAATTAAAGAAGCAAAAGAACAAAAGTTGTCTGCTAAACGTTTGTTGTTACTAGTCGAGAAATGGTCCTCCAGCCAGGACCATCTCTCTCTCTCTTTTTATCATAGAGAATTGGACGATTCAAATAACTAAATAAATCATCGAGTAGTTCACACCGAGGCTGATGTGTCCAACTCTAGCATTCTCTTCTCTAGTATCTTCAATGGCGTTTTCTTAATGATACAACCGAGCTTTGGTTAGTTGTCTGAATGTATATACACGAACAACGAGTCCATAAAGTACATTGTACAACTGGATGATTTTACTTCCTTCTCTGGTGACCAAAAATCTCTTATTTTGGAAAATGCTAGGATACAAGTTCTATATCAAGCTTATTGTGGATCCAATGGATGTTTTGAAGATTTTTGTGGAAAAGGGTGATCCGGACATGGCCATAAGGTACCATCAAATAACTCTTCCATTAGTATCTCAATGTCCTTGAAGGATTTTTGTTTTTGCTGTCGATTTAACTCGATTGCCATGGTCTTATTGACTTACATCCGTCATTTTTTACTGTTTCCATGGTATCCTCGGGGTGGGGGGGCTCAAACCACTTTGCGGTAAGAAGGCTTAGACATGTAACGTGAATGGAATGAACCCCGGAACTGAAAAGCCAAGTAGGTCAAAAAAAGGTTCAGAGGATATGATCTATTGTAGAAATTTATGTCATCAATTGTTTTCATCCCTCAGTTGACAAACACTCTAAAACATGCACAAGTTTCATGATGAAGAAATCCAAGAAATATTGAATTGTTTGGTCAGTAACTAATGAACTGACTAAAGATAGACACAAGATCAGTTTTGTTTATTTAATTGAGCTTGATATTGTAGATGAAGGGGCCCTAATAGGATTAACATGAACATTATTAATGAGTTCAAATCTGTATTCATGGATGGAAGAATTTTAACTTCTGCTTACATGTCATAATGTGTCGAGTATATATCTTGTTAGCTGGAGTAGAGGACTTAAGGAGATTGATATCAAGTTATATGCATTATATCTGCATATGTTTAAAGTATTTTATCTATGTTCTATGATAGTGTTGTTCCTGCCATCTTGATGACTAATTTAGGCAAGTTAACATTCTGTTAGACAAGAACCAAGTATCCTAAATATCTTGTTAGTGTAATTCGACATGTTGTTCTAGGTGTATGACAATGCTATTAAAACTTCTTATGCTATATGGTAGTGAGAAAATAGTATCTCAACACTTCATCTTATTGACATTTCTTTGCTAACTGTATCACACTCTGTATGCCTAACATAAGAATATACAATTTTGTATTTCCAGATCTTCTACAGGTTTTATGATGGGAGTCTTGAAGTTTAAGTTTTGCAGTCTTTTCATGATATCAAGTCAACGATAGATTTGTGGGATTTTGAAGGTTGCTTGGGGAGGGTACATGGAAAGGAATTCCCCTGTTTCATTTCATTTCAAATGAATTTCCCCCTTTTTTTGTTTGCTTTCTTCCTTGGTTGGAATTTGGGAGGTTGTATAGCATGTTTGAAAAGGATCTGGAGGAAACAAACGTGGTACATGATCATCTTGCTTTCAGGAATTTATTTGTGTCATGTGTGGTTTTCTATGCTCTAGGAAGTAGTTACTACTTTAAATCTCTACCAGTAATTTTTTCCGAGTACAAATCTCATTTTACTACATGAGTTTGAAATGTGGTTAGTTTTGTGTTTGGATGGTCCAATTCAAGTATTCAACATATATCTTGCCATCGTTTTTTGGGGATGGGTGGGTTTGGTATGTGTGTTTTTGCGAGGTTGAAATCTTTTCATGCATTATGGCAATATTGTGTATGCAGAATGGTGTACTTTTGAATCTTCTGATTGTGCTTTTTGGGGGATTTATTGCAACATGTTAAAATTTTAAAATTTATAGATACAATGGTTAAGTACGTGTGTTTTTGCGGAATTGACATCTCATACGTTATGGAAGTAGTGAGGGAGGGAGAGAGGGAGGGTTGGAGGGAGAATTTTCAGTTATGATTTTCTACACCATCAGGTCATATTCCATTGGATCTGTTGGTCAAAATAAATTAGAAGTAATGGCGCACTCCACATATGATCCCCTTGCAGGGTTAAAATTCATGGGAAGATAAATACCTAGGAGTATAAATAGGTGCTGGGTCCACTTTAATTGTAAACAATGGAGAAAGTAAAACATTTCCTGATCGTTTGATCAGTGGCTGGCCATTGATCAAACGGCCACGTTTGCTGGGAAGATTCTGCTGCGCTGGCAGGGCTTTGCTTAGAGCGCAGCTGCTGGGCAGCAATAAATTCTCCACGTGCAGGGGGCAGCACACAGGGACAATAAATGCAACTTTTCCCCTTTTATCTTTTCAGACTTTGAACCACTTGATCCTAATCTAAGGGTTCAAAAAAATCAGGAAACTTTTATGTTAGTAGCAGAAAAAAATTTTCTCGTGTGTGTGTGTGTGTGTGTGTGTGTGTGTGTGTGTGTGTGTGTGTGTGTGTGTGTATATATACATTCTTTTTTGGATTTCTTTTTGTGTGTTCCTTGTTCATCTCGAGGATGGACATGCAAAAATCTTGTATTGCAAGTTTTTGGATATGTATATATACATACCTTTTTGGATTTCTTTTTGGGTGTTCCTTGTTTATGTTGAGGATAGACATACAAAAATCTTGTATTGCAAGTTTTTTGGACTTTTCTGTTCTTTTCCTTGTATCTTATTGGTGAGCAGTGACCGGAGCCTTTTTTGTTGTTGCCCTTGTATCTTATTGATGACTGAATTTCTGTCTCAAGTCAAGTTGCTGATTTGCAGGTATGCTAGTGTCCTTCCCCATTCGCAACTTTTGTTCTGTTCCATCATCCAGCAATTTGGAAAGAAGAAAGACCTAGTTTCTGCTTTGAATGCATATGAAGCAGTCAAACAAAAATTGGGTGGATTTAATATGTTTGTTTGCCGAAGCATAGTTGATGTTTGTGGCCTTTGTGGTAACTATTTAAGGTCGAGGATCCTCTTTAAGGTAATGAATTGTTGTAATTTCAAAAATACCCCTTAGCAGTTACACTCTTTATGTACTAACATTTCTATTCATCATCAGCACATCTACTGGATGGTGTTTGACATGTGCAAAAGCGTTGTTTGAAATTTGAATGCAATGTTCTTTTATTTTTAGCAATTCATAGGCTAGAAGGTTGTGCGCATTACCATGCATTGGTAGATGTATGTGCTTTATGTATATGTATAATTCCTATCATTGTCATCATCACCATCATCCAGATCCTAGTTGCTTGGGTTAGGGATGCATATCCTTCCTTGCGATTCCACTATATCCTACATCAACATGATACTCAACATGCATAATTTTGTATCTTTTTTGCACTATCATCCAAATCCTTTTCTGTTTTCCAATTCCCATTCTATGGCCCTCACAATATATATTTAATACTTTTGATTCTTATAATATTGATTCATTTCATCTTTCATGTTCCCACTCCATGATTTCTTGTCAACTTGGAACATTATTAAGCAGTGACATTTTTTAAGGAAAATACTAGTTTCTGTCTCCATCTTGTTGATGGTGGGTTCAATCAAAAAACTGAAATACTTTGCTTCTATGCAGTTCGACATCATGTATGTAAATGATGGATACTGTTGCTATCTAAAAGGAAAATCAGCCGTCATAATGCTCTTTGTCAACATTTAACTAAACTAAAATCAACGTAGAAGTGTTTTATTCTAAAACTGTGTTAAATAAATCAACATTATTGATGCTGATCTTAACTTTAAAAAGACTACTACCCATGGATGGCAGTATCGGCCGAAACCGATACGTTTCGGCCGAAACGTATCGGTTTCGGCCTATACCGAAACCGAAACGGGCCTTGTCACTGTAGCAAGTCCGATACCAAAAAAAATTATTTTTTTAATAGTTTCGGACCGAAACCGTCCGGTTTCGGACCGAAACCGACCAAAACCGGACCGAAACCGTCCGGTTTCGGCCGAAATCGGACCTGCTCAATACATTTTTTGCCTTTTCTGGCTGTTTTGAACCGGTTTCGGCCGAAACCGAAACCGATACCGATACGTATCGGTTTCGGTACCGGCCGAAACCGATACCGAAACCGATACTGCCATCCTTGCTACTACCGGATCATTCTCTGGTCATCCTAATTTGAACTTCATGGTACGTATCTTTTGCAACTGGGCAAGATTCCAAGCATTGGGATTTGGCAGGAAACCAGCCAGCCTTAGAATGACCCATATCAGTCAATCCTGACTTGATCTGGCACATAGAGGTTTGATCTCCATTGGCCAAATGTTGGCCAGGATTGGCCTTATTTCTAACCCATGAAAAAAAAACACTACAAATGAAAATATATCCTAAGCTAAGGGTGTCACATTCAGCATGAGAAACTACAAACTTTAAAAATATTGTGTAATCCACCATCACAGTTTTACAAGGATGGTTTGAGGGAAGAACATGAGAAAAAACCCTTCAATGAGTTAGAGAGACAAAGTAAGAAGAAGATTGCAACCCCTGGGCTCCTCCTACATTTCCCTAGTTTCTGCTATATGTTGGGCGGGGGATTGCACACATAGGCTGCAATCTTCTTTATAACTCATCAGAAGGTGATGGTGTAGGGTTTCTTCTCAAGCAAGGTTTTCAATTTCGGTACCGCTTTCGGTACCGGGCAGGGCAGGCAGAGGAGGATGGCTGCAGGGGGGAAATGGGGGAGGGGGTTCTCACGGGCTGCACTGCACATTGCAGCCCGTGAGAGCCTCCCTGCTCTCATATCGGGCGGTCTCGATAGATGAACCGGGCGATACAACCTAGTTCATCCATTGTTTTTGAACTGTACCGGCCGGCACGGGTCGAAAATGGGTAGAACCGGACTGGCTGAGGCCGGTACCGGTACGTATCGGCCTGGTACGATACTTACCGGACGGTATTGAAAACCATGTTCTCAAGTTGTTCCTTGACCGTCCTTGTTGTGTCCCTTTTGTCTTCTTTCCTTGAGTTATGTCCTTTCTTGGGATTTTGTTTCCTCCATAAAGACAACCAATTTTCCTCACATGGATGACGGGTGTCATCTTTAAATAAAAAGAAATTATTAGAAGAGAAAGAGTGGAAGAGAGCAAGAGAGTGAGAAGAACATGAAAGTGAAGTGCTATAGGAATGTGAGGGGCCAAATGAGGGCTATTGTAGCCCTTAATGCTTATCTTGTCTGTTGCTAGCCATTTTACAGCACCTGGCCACAAGGACAGGATTGGTTGGGTTGGGTTGAAAATCAGCCGGTTGGCCTATGTGGCCTGCTTCAATCCCAACTTTGAATCCATGCTAGTGAGTCATACCACATCCAATCAAGAGGCAATTTTATGTCTATCCAGAAACCAAGCGAGGTCCTCATTGGAATATAATGTTCCACGAGAGCTGATTTACATTACAGATCGATTTGCTTGAAGAACAATAAGATATTCTAGAGAGTGATTACAAAGGATTAAATGATTATGTTCCCACCCACATGGGAAACCAAACATTTAAGCTATAAAATTTTTGTCGAAGGATATCCTATGAATTATAAGGACATGTAATTAAATTGGTCCACATCATATTCCAGTATGTTAATGCATATTCCAATGGTAGGTTAACAAAGGAATCAATAATACCCAATGGTAGCACAAACCATAGCTGTCAAGGCGCCTGCCTAGGCAGGAAGGCTCCTTTCTGGGAGCTAGGCGCAGGTGCACCTAGTTCGGGTGCGAGGCCGGGCCGCAGGTACAGTGGGCTCCACACACTCCTTCAACATGGTCACCCCGCTGTCTCCCACCCCCCATTTGTCATGACTATGTCCACACCACACCCCCCCACCTCCTGCTGTACAACCTGCAAATAGGGTGACTCAAATAGTGGTGGCTAAATCTTGGTATAGAATATTTTAGAGATTTTTGCATGAAAATCATTGTTAGAGGTGAATTTGTAAAAAAATCATTACTGGAAATGCATTAACAAGCATATCACTGGGTTAATTCAAATAGTTCAAGAAATGCCATTGAAGCGTAGTTTTTTTGCAAGTTTTTGGCAAAAAGAAGTGATATGCCAACAAATAAATATGACATTTTCGCACAATTTAGATTTACACAATGATATGTCTGCTAATATATTTGCAGGAATGATTTTTTTGCAAATTCCCATTTAACAATAGTTTTCATGCTCAAGGGATACATGGATTAAATAAGGTGACATGAACACGACGTACTTTCAGCGGATTGCTTTGGGGAGGAGGAGGGTCAACTCAATCTCTACCATCAAGGTGGGGAACCGATCCTTCTCTACTGAGGAGGAGATCAGAGAATATGCGAGAGTGTTCTACTCCTTGTTGTTTGTTGAGGAGCCGTTCTGCAGGCCGAGGATTGCTGCCGACCTCCTCCCTTGCCTTTCCCCTGAGGAGAGGGAGGCTATATCGTTTCCCTTCTCAGAGGAGGAGGTCCATGAGGCTGTGTTTTCTCTAGTAGGGGATGGGGCCCCAGGACCCGATGGCTTTCCCTTAGTCTTCTTTCAGAAGTGCTGGGGGAGGAGGGGGGTAATAAAAGAGGATCTCATTGTGGCAGTGAGAGAGTTTCAGGAGGGGAGAGCTCACTTGGAGGGTATCAATAAGACCCTCTTGGTGCTCATTCCTAAGAAGTCGGGTGCCCAAGAATTTTGGGACTTTAGGCCCATCAACTTATTCAATGGTACTTACAAGATCATCACCAAGGTGTTAGCTGGGAGATTAGTCACTATGATGGACAACTTGGTCAGTCATTTCCAGGGTGCTTTCATTAGAGGGAGACATATTTTGGACAATTTCTTGGTGGCACATGAGTGCCTTTTTGTTATGAAGCAACAGAGGAGAAAAGGGGTGATTTTGAAACTGGATTTTGAGAAGGCCTATGACCGGGTGAGTTGGCAGTGTCTCTTTGAAGTCTTGCACAAGATGAGTTTTGGGGACATGATTGGTTGGGTTAGAGCTTGTGTCACCTCTAATTTCTTTGCAGTTATCATTAATGGTAAGATGACCCCTTAGTTCCATAGCGGTCGGGGACTGCGCCAAGGGGACCCTTTATCTTCCCTCCTGTTTGTGCTTGTAGCTAGTGTTGTGAGCAGGGTGTGGCAGCATAGAAGGCAGTTTCGATTTCGGTGTTGATTTTGGCCGGGTCCGAAATCAAATAAAATACTATTTTTTGCCAACTATAGGGCGTCCGATTTTGGCCGGTTAGTTTCGGATCGTTTCGGTCCGAAACCGATACGTTTCAGGCCGAAACTGCCATCCATGTGTGGCAGAAGGCTGAGGCTGTTGGTCTGATCAAAGGCTTTCAGGTGGTCAGAGATGGCCCCTCTTCCTTGATGAGGGTGGGCAGCACCATTCTATGGCTAGGCTCTTGTTGGAACTTTTGGAGGAGGTCATCGGCCTGAAAGTTAATTTCAATAAAAGTCTCCTGGTTGGGGTGAATATGGAAGAAAGACCTCTTTTGAGGGCGGCCACTTTGTTGGGCTGTACTATTGGGGAGTTCCCCTTCTCCTACATGGGCCTTCCTCTGTCCCCTGGACCCCTCCGTTGTGTAGGTTGGCTTCTCATTATTTAGAGATACGAGGCTAGACTTGCTAGTTGGAAGGCTAGATTATTATCTTATGGGGGTAGAATAACTCTATGCAGCTCCATGTTGGACAACCTCCCTACTTATTTTCTCTCTATGTTCCGCATTCCCAGTTCGATGGTTTGGAAGCTTGACTCTATTTAGTACAAATTCTTTTGGCATGACAGTGGGGATCGGTATAGAGGCTGGCATGGTATTTTTTGGGGCAGGATAACCACTAGCAAGGAACAAGGTGGGTTGGGCCTGGAGCATGTTAGAAAGTTCAATTCGGCTCTCTTGTGCAAATGACTGTGGAGGTTGGGGTGTAGAGAGGAGGGGTTGTGGTCTCAAGTGATTAGGCAACGCTACTTTTCTTTGAGGAGAGTTTGGGACTTGGTCCCTTCTCCGCACCACATGACTTCTCATCTCTGGCGGGATATCTTCTCGTGTAGGGACTTTTTCGTCGCCGACGCTCGGGTCCAATTGGGAGACGACCATAAGTTCCTTTTTTGGAAGGACAGATGGTGTGGGGAGTTCCCCTTGGAGTCTTTGTTTCCTAGCCTCTTCGTGATTGCGGAGGCGCCTCTTGCCATTGTGGCTAAGGCCTTCGATCAGCACATCTCGGGTTGCTCTTGGGCACCGATCTTCAGGAGTGACTTCACTCAGGATGAGCTAAGGCAGCTTTATAGGGCAAGGATGGCAAACTCGATTTCGGTCTCGGTTTCGCCCGGGTCCGAAACCGATACAACTCGGTATCGGTTTCGGTTTCGGCCGAAACCGGCCGAAACCCAGTTAAAAGGTTCAAAAAAACAAATTAATTCTAAAAATTCTAAAAAAAATCATAAATAATTTCTATAATCACTTAAAATCATAAAAATCATTACACATGCATTTGACTGTATAAGTTAGTGCAATAACCTTGAAGTAGATTACTACAACAATTGAATTTAAAACATTGAACATGTGAAAGTTAAAGTAATATTCCATTGTACATTAATACAAGCAGTACAATAAACCAAATTAGACAAAATAAATGTTACAAAAATTCATTGATTCTTACCTAATATGGATAATAATTACTAGAAGAACCTTCTCCCTCATCGTCTGGCCCTTGATGTCGATACCTATAACCAGGTTGCATGTATGGTCTATATTCACTATAACCAAACAATGAGGTAGTCAAGTCCTGCATCCCTCTTTGGATCCCTCTTGGAGTGTTTGGTTGACTTGATTGAAATCCAGTATCAACATAGGAATCTTGAGGAAGAGAAGAGGAACTGGTCGGATATGGATGGAACTGGAATGATGGTTCATAATTCCACGGCGCATAAATAGCTGCTTCCTGTTGGCCACCTTCGTAACCTGGTGTATCATATCTTCGCTGACCTTGACTGTATCCAGTAGTACCACCTGCAGCACCTGCATGACCTGTACCACATGCAACACCTGCATCACCTGTACCACCTGCAGCACTAGTACCACCTGCAGCACCTCCGGGATGATCACCATCATCATCATCACCACAAGAAATCAGTCGCTTTTTAGCCTTTGGGGATGCTTTTTTCTCTTGTGATGCCAATTTTTCCGTGATCTTTGACATGAGTCCTTTATCCCTTGGCGTGTGCCTCACATAAATCTGCTTCAACTGCTCAATTACCGGGTCCTCTCGAGCAGCAACATTTGTTCTCTCAGTTTGCCCATGCACTGATGTACTTCTTCTTAAGGATGTAGGTGCCTTGCCCATTCTAGGAGTGACTGGCCTGCTATCTGAGTCGGAGTGTCTAGCTGGCTGAAAATCATGCTGCTCCTCAGTGTCCTCAACAACCCTAGACATGTGGGCATGAGTATCTCTGGCCCTCTTTGATTTTCTTCTTAATTCGGGATCTCTTTGCTCATCTTCATCTAGTATGCCCTCTGCCCATTTTCTATCATCATCATCAAAAACGGGCTCATCAACCTGCTCTCGTGTCTCCACCCAAGACTGCAACGGATTCTCATCATCAAATAAGGCATCCACATCAATTTCTGCGACGGCATCCTCGGCGGCGCGTTTGTCTCGCAGCTGTTGTCTCAACCTCATATTCTTTATTCTCAACCTCATATTGTAGTGGCAGTACACTAATTTTTCTAATCGTTCAGCTTTTAGCCGATTGCGAACCTTTGAGTGTATAAGGCTGAACGTGCTCCAATTTCTTTCACATTGACTTGCTGATGTTGTTTGACTGAGCACCCTAATTGCAATGAAAGCCAATGCATTGCTGCCCACATCTCGGTTGTTAACCATTATCCACCAGTCAGCTGTTCCACCAACCATAAAAAAATGTATTTTAGTTGTAGAAATATATATTCATCAGGTTAAGAAATCTAAAAAATAAAATATACCTGGGCTCACTCTTCCCACAGCGTATTGCAATTGGGAGTCAGCATATGTCTCAGTCCTCATTCTGTAATGGTTCATCTACAAACATAAAGTAATACATTAACATAACTACTTAAATAAATTCTATACATGTTATTGAAAGTATCAAATAAAGGCGAACCTCTACTTCGGCCTCTAGTCTCTTTTCTGGATTCCTCGATAAACGACCAATGACATTTAAAGTCCCTTGAAGCACCTCGCCATCAACATGTGCATCGGCACCGTACATAAATCGAGGGTTGAAGAAATAATCTGCATTTGTGTATAATTAACTAAATGAAATTTATAAAATAACATAAAGGCATTACCCCAATTTCAGTATAATTAATCACTCACCAGCTGCATGCAAGTCGTGGTGTAATGTGTTGTCCCATCTCTGGTCAATAATTTTCCACCATTTTGCATAATGTCTGGGAAGGGAATGCTGCAACTCCAATTTGGCACGGTCCATGGCCTCGTGCAGATAGCCCATATCATTCTTCTCATCGACATCCACCATTCTTAGGACCTTCATGAGAGATGTGACTACTGTCAAGTACCGTGACACCCTGTCCCAGAATTTGTTGTTGTCCACGACGTGGCAGACACCCAGATAATCCATCTGTGCATCAACTGTGCCCTTGTCGATATAGTCCTGCAGGACATTGTGGTACATGAAAGCTTTCAGCTCATTCTTGTACCTGTGCAGATAAATGAAATTTGAAGCTGCATCAACTGTTACATATCAGTAAGGATAAAGTATCAAGAATTGAGATCAATCTTATACCTGTGCAAAGACTCCAAAGAAATAAAATTGGAAGCAACTATGGTTGGGCCTGCACGGATGATATCTCGCCCTCCACTGGCATGCGCCCTGAACATATTTAGTATCTTAGGATGGCCATAGATATACTGTGTGCCTTTTTGTGCCTTGTCAATTATCTTCTTCACATGCTTTTCCTTCCCTATGTCTTCAAGCATCAGATCAAGACAATGTGTTGCACATGGGAGCCAATATAAATGACTGCGCTTCTGCATCAATTTCTTCCCTGCAGCCTTGTAACTGGCTTCATTATCAGTCACCACCTGCACAACATTCTCCTCTCCAATTTGTTCTACCATGCCATCCATCAAATGAAACAAATAATTTGCATTATTTTCATAATCTGATGCATCAACTGATTTCACAAACACTGTACCTCTGATGCAATAGACCAAAAAGTTTATCATGGACTTTTTCGTGGTACCAGTCCAACCATCACACATGATGGTGCATCCTCTCTCCACCCATATATACTTGAAGCTTTCAACCCAATCATGGAGCTCCTCAACCTCTCCCTCAAGGCCACGCCCGTATATGTCTCGACGTGAGGGGGCCTGCAAGCCAGGGCCAGCATCTGGTATGGCATCTATCATAGGTTGGAAATATTCACTCGAAGATGCATGTACAGGGACACCTGCATGAAAAAGCCATTTGCAAATATATTTAAATGCATGCCCTGCAACTTCTGCTGATTTTTTGACCCCTCTCATTGCTTGCTTGATTTTAGGTTGTGTAGCTTGGGGCCTTCTGTGCAGATAGCTGTCCATGGGACCTGTTCCCTGCGTATGTGGGGCAGCACCAACGTCAGGACGTCGTGCAGCTGTACTGTCATAGGTCCCTGAACCCATGGGCACCTTCCCTTTCCTTCGAGCGGCTTGTTCACCCTCCCTTGCTTCAGTCAGCTCTGGATCAGAATCCTCAGTGCCTTCCTCATCATCATCCCTCCTAACCGTTCTGCCAGAAATCTCCTCAGCAATTTCAGCCTCATCCTCAGCCCTTTGTTGCACCCTCTCCCTTTTCCCCAGAAGACACTGGCGCATCTCTTCTCGAACCTCTCGGGGACAGTTGTCACATTGTCTCACCTCTCCTCTTACCCCTGCCAAATGTTGCTTTCCTCTGGTAATTCCGCCATACATGTCCTTGCCACAGTAATTGCATTTCACCTTTCTTCTCTTAGCATCAATTAAGGACATGTGGGCCCACCCCGGATCCTCCTGCCCTTGCTGCTCCTGTGTTTGCTGACGTCTAGACATGATGCTGCATTAAGACAGTCAAATACAATCTCTTGTAAGTACAATGAAAAAAACGCAATTGAACATGAAAGAGCTCTCAATTAGTCAATGAAGCTTAATTGAGCTTCAATTGTGGGTAATAAAGTCGAATTAGACGAAAGTCCCAATTTTTTTGAGGTAATTAAGCCCTAATTACCAAATAACCCTTAATGACCCTTCATAAAAATGACATCCCAGCATGATCCCACCCCAAATTCATCAATCAAACTTAATTAACCTTCAATTGGAGCTAGAGAACTCGAATTAGACAAAAGTCCCAATTTTTTGAACTAATTAAGTCTTAATTACTAATTAAGACCTAATTACCCCTCATAAAAATATAATCCCAGCATGAAGGCATCCCAAATTCATCAATGAAACTTAATTAACCTTCAATTGTGACTAAGAAACTCGAATTAGACAAAATCCTCAATTTTTATGAACTAATTAAACCTTAATTACTAATTAAGCCCTAATTACCCTTGCTAAAAATATAATCTCAGCATGAAGGCACCCCAAATTCGTCAATGAAACTTATCTAACCTTCAATTGTGGCTAAGAAAGCCGAATTAGACGAAAGCCCCAAATTTGTTGCATGAATTAGGGGTTAATTAATAATGAATCTAATTTTAGGTATTTAATTAAGGTTTATTTTGAAATCTGAACTAATTAGGGTTGCACAAATTAAGGTAAAAAAAAATTACTTACAACCCCAAGTGCACAACAGGCTAGCAGGGGGTGGGCAGTCCGGCAGTCCGACGGTGGCAGTAGGGCGGTGCCGGCGGTGGGAGTAACAGCAGCACCTGCTGCAGCAACAGCAAGAGCAGCATGCTACAGGCAGCACCGGCAGCAGGCAGCAGCAGTTGGTGAGCAGCAGGCAGCACCAGGCACCAGCAGCAGCAGGCACCCGCCGCAGCATAGTAGCAGGGCAGCAGCAGCACTGCAGCAGCAGCACCAGCAGCACTGCAGCAGCGGCAGCAGCACAGCATCGGCGGGCCAGCACCACAGCAGCGGCAGTAGGCCAGCGGGAGGCTCCCAGCAGCTGCGGGAGACAGCAGGCAGCAGGGGGGAGGGTTTCGGCCGAAACCGTGGCTGGAAAGTGGGTTTCGGAGGGGGGGGGGCACATCAAATCATAAAGGGGGGGTTCACGTGTTTCGGTCGAAACCATCCGGTTTCGGGCAGAAACCGTATGGTTTCGGGCGAAAGCAGTATCGGTTTCGCCCGAAACCGATACACCCTTTATGTTTCGGATCGCTACAGTAATTGGGGCCGTTTTTTTATCGGTTAGGGCCGAAACCGATACGTTTTGGCCGAAACGTATCGGTTTCGGCCGAAACTGCCAACCATGTTATAGGGTGTTTAGAAGCACTTTTTTCTTTGAAACTATTTCTCTTAGAATTTATGCCATGTCAATTTTTTACTTAATTTTTGAAAGTGATGTAAACTGTTCACTACTTGTTTGGTAAAAATTACATAATTTTTAAAAATTATATATATCTGTTTAGTAGATAGTTTTTTTTCTTTTATTAAGTCGACATGAACCATGGTATCACATCTCAATGGCCCCAACCACTGTTCATCTTCCCCATCATTATTTCTTCACGGTATCACATCTCAATGTCTTCCCCCACTCCTCCGGCTTCGCATGCCTGCGACCACCGGAGAGCACCAGTCGCAGCCGACCACCAACACCGTAGTTTTGGAAAGTTGCCGTCGCGTGTGATGCATTATATAAAGGACAAAGAGAAGAGCAAAAGCTCAAGAGAGAGAGAGAGAGAGAGAGAGAGAGAGATCAGAAACATGGGAACCAAGAGTTGGGGGATGGAGATTATGGGATCGAGGGGCGACGAGGAGGTCGTGCTCCTGGAGGCGGATGATGGGATGGGACCGAGTTCTTTGTATTTGCCTCCGTTGTCAACCATGTATCTGTGCAGAATATGCCATGAAGAAGAGGTGGAGAGCTCTACGAGCATGGAGCCCCCCTGTCCCTGCTCTGGGAGTCTCAAGGTGAAGAACCGGTCGAGAAAAAGCTTGGCCCTTTGCTGCTTCTTTTGTTTCCTTCTGTCTCCATCGCACTTGCAATCCCCATCTCTCTCTATCTCGTCGCCACTGTCAAACGCACCACCGGCGTCGCCTGCGGCCTCCACGAGCTGGTCCTGCACTGCACCGGCCGGGAGAGAGAGCGTCGGGAGAGGGAGGGAGCGTCGGGAGGGGGAGGGGCATGGAGAGAGAGAGAGAGGGGGGGGAGGAACTGTCAAGAGAGGAGAGAGAGAGGGGGCCAAGCGCCGCCGAGAGGGGGGACTGGTACAGGGAGAGGGAGGGAGCGTCGGGAGAGCACGAGGGAGAGGGAAGAGAGGGTCGCGAGATCTTCTTTTAAAAAAAAAATTGGTCGACCTTTGTTTTTATTTTGAGGGAACTTTTCAAAGGGTGAAATTTCGTCCTAAAAATTAGGGGAGAGGTTACCAAACACGTCTAAGTAGATTCCCTATTCCCATTTTTAAATTTGAGAGAAAAAAGAGGGAAAAAAGAGTAACCAAACACCCTATTAGGGTCTTTTTTCCTTTCTCCTCCCCCTCCATCCTCGGGGAGGTGAGGATGAATGGATTTGGAGGTGGGAGAAAAATGGCATCTTCACAGTCAAGTCAGCTTATGCCATTATTTCTGATGGAGGTTTGCGCCATGGCTTTCATAAGTAGGTGTGGAAACCGAAGAGCCCTCTCACAGTCAAGCTTTTGATTTGGAGGATCACCCACAAGAGTCTCTCCACCCGAGACAGGCTATTTCGTTTCTTACCGGATTTGACCCCTACCTGCTGTCTTTGCGTTGCTGAGAATGAGTCCCTCGATCATCTTTTTTGTCGGCTACTCGTACTCGCAGGGGGTGTGGATGGAGATTACTTGGAGGACCAACTGCATCATATACCTGCGGAGTGAGGTTCGTCGCTTGCTTCGGGAGTGGAATCGGCCTTGGCCCCTCAAGCCGGATAGGGCAGTTTGGTGGCTTATCCTCCACGCCACGTTATGAGTATTGTGGGGAGAGCGGAACCATCGTATCTTCAGGAGGGAGTCGCGTGCTGAGGATGCTCTTGTTGATTTTGTGTGGGCTAAAGTTAAGGATTGGGTGGGCACTCTCTCTAATATGAATTCCTTTGTTTCTCCTCTTTTTGGTTGTTTGGGTGGTTAATTGTGTCACTCTCTTGGTGTCTGTTTAGTTGTATACATTTTGGTAGGTTGCTTTTTTGGGGTTTTGACCCACCTATACATGTACATTCTTCCTTTCTTTTGATATATTTGTGGTACTACCCACTTAAAAAAATAATAGTTTTTATGCAAAAGCCCAAAATTTTATATACACTTCTTGCTGGTTGGTTCTTATGGACTTGGCACCTAGGTGTCACTCATGCAGGGCACCTTAGTGCTTAGATGCTCGGAGACCCCAAGTACGCCTTGGGTCACCGTACCGCCTTGACAACTATGGCACAAACACATGCAATACTCCTCTATGGGGAAAAACATACATTTTATCAATAATTGTTAATATTTTTTTGTTGAAGTTGCTGGAGATGAATCCAGGGTAAAGTATCTTGAACATTGGTTGCCTAACAGCGTGTTCATTTTATACATAAATAGAGTGATATCCTTCCACTGATTTTGTGATTAAGTTTTGTTATGCCATATCCAATCTAAAGTAGGACACTATTTTATTTGTAAATGAGTAACCATTGTTAATGGTGTCTTACGGTTACTGAAAGTAAATGGGGAAACCCTCTTTCAAAACAGTCTGGATGGTTTGAGTAATAGCTATTTTTTATCTGTTTAAATTTCATGTTCTCATTTTTATCATCTTCTCACTAATTATGGCAGCATGTTGTGCATGTCCTTTTGGTGCTATATTGATGTTACCAAACCACATATATGCAGAAGTTTCAGCACAACTATGTTAACTCTTAACTTGATTTTTTTTTCTTTATTGCAGGAGTTGCTTACTCAGGAGATAACCCCAAATACCCACGTTTTCAATAGCCTTATGAATGTCAATGCCCATGATTTGAGCTACACCTTCTATGTTTACAGAAAAATGCAAGTAATACTATCAATTTTTTTCCTCGTATCTTCATAGGTAGGTGTAGTGACTTCCATAAGCCATTAGTCAACATTGATTTTTAGTTGCTTAAAGTATTTAGTGCTTTTATTCCATTATTTATTTCTTCACATGCTGAGATGCATATGCTTGCCAAAAGTTTCTGTAGCGAATTATGGTTGATTTGGACTTTGGACTAGTAATGCTTGTTGGTGTACACAGGGTTTTTAAAACCATTTCTGGCTAGTTTTGGCTGGTTTTCTCCTATTGGAACTGGACTGGTTCCGATCTGGTTGAGCTGGTTTTTAGCACCATGAGCGCACATGTAAATGCAAGAATACTGAAGATTATGAACCGATGCTGTTTTTGTTTATTTCTTAGGTTTTTTGCATGTAAGCCATACTTATGCAAAAAATTACAAAAATATCATTCCTAGAAACATATTTGAATACATATCATTTATTTTGTCGAAATATTACGAAAATGCCATTCTGGTTAACTTTTGTCAGTAAAGATGCAAATATTTCTCACTGATTCCGTTGTACCCATTAATTGCAAAAAGAGTAGAGAGAGAGAGAGGGACGACACTGGAAGGGGTAACACCTCGCTTGTGTGGTTGGATACTGACCTCACCATGGTGCGGCACTAGCTGTCGGGCTGGCTCTGCATCGTCATTTGCTGCTCCTTCACCATCTCCAGGTTCGGCAAGTCCAGGGGTCCCAAGGTAGTGGTGGTGGGGCGCTGCAGGGGACAACTTCGAGAACCTGACCCGTGGGTTCCAGGTCTCTGACCAGGCGCTCAAGCAGTACGTGAACAAGACCCTCGCCGTCCAGCTGGTCAACTGCACCAGGACAAGATCATAGTGGTTGCTGTCTAGGGCCCAGCCACCACATCCAATTAAGGTTGGAGAGAGAGAGAGAGGTTACCCCCTCTGGCCTTTGCACCCCCACCTAGCCGGGGAGGGGGTGAACAGAGAGAGAGAGAGAGAGAGGGGGGGAGAGAGAGAGAGAGAGAGAGAGAGAGAGAGAGAGAGAGAGAGAGAGAGAGCACTGGAAAGGGGACTTCCTCCTCCAGCACTGGAACCCCCACCCAATGGCGGGGAGCATTGTAGAGAGAGAGAGAGCACCCAGGTCTGCGTGGGAGCATTGTAGAGAGAGAGAGGCGGGGAGAAAGTAGAGAGAGGGATGGGAAGAGAGGGAGATGAGAGAGGGGGGCACCGGAGAGGGGGTTACTCCCTCTAGTGCTGGCACGCCCACCGAACGAGGGGGGCTGCACAGAGAGATAGAGAGAGCTGGGAGAGAGAGATGAGAGAGTGGGAAGGCGCCAGAGAGGGGGCTTCCCCCTCCGATACTGGCACCCCCACGTAGGGGAGGGTTGAGAGAGAGAGAGAGAGGAAAGAGAGGAATGCGGGATAGCAGGTTTCCCTCTTCAATGCCTGCACCCCAAGGATGGCAAACTCGGTTTCGGACTCGGTTTCGCCCGGGTCCGAAACCGAGTCGACTCGGTTTCGGTTTCGGCCGAAACCGGCCGAAACCCATATAACAGGTTAAAAAAATTAAATTTAATTCTAAAAAATCTGAAAAAAAATCATAAAAATATAAATAATCACTTAAAATCACAAAAATTATAAAAATCATTACACATGCATTTGACTGTATAAGTTAATGCAATAACCTTGAAGTAGACAACTACAAAAATTCAACTTCAAACATTGAACATGTGAAAGTTAAAGTCATATTCCATTGTACATTAATAGAAGCAGTACAATAAACCAATTTAGACAAAATAAATGTTACAAAAATTCATTGATTCTTACCTAATATGGATAATAATTACTAGAAGAACCTTCTCCCTCATCGTCTGGCCCTTGATGTCGATACCCATAACCAGGTTGCATGTATGGTCTATATTCACTATAACCAAACAATGAGGTAGCCAAGTCCTGCATCCCTCTTTGGATCCCTCTTGGAGTGTTTGGTTGGCTTGATTCGAATCCAGTATCAACATAGGAATCTTGAGGAAGAGAAGAGTCACTGGTCGGATATGGATGGAACTGAAATGATGGTTCATAATTCTGGGCCCCATAAATAGCTGCTTCCTGTTGGCCACCTTCGTAACTTGGTGAACCATATCCGTGTTGACCTTGACTATATCCAGTAGTACCACCTGCAGCACGTGCATCACCTGTACCACCTGCAGCACTAGTACCACCTGCAGCACCTCCGGGATGATCATTATCATCATCAGAATCATAAGAAATCAGTCGCCTTTTAACCTTTGAGGATGCTTTTTTCTCTTTTGGAGTGCTTTTTTCAATCAACTTTGACACGAGTCCTTTTCCCCTTGGCGTGTGCCTCACATAAATCTGCTTCAACTCCTCAATTGTTGGGTCCTCTCGAGCAGCAGCATTTGCCCTCTCAGTTTGCCCATGCACTGATGTACTTCTTCTTAAGGAGGACATTCTAGGAGTGACTGGCCTGCTATCTGTATCTGAGTGTCTAGCAGGCTCAAACTCGAACTGCTCCTCAGTGTCATCAACCACCCTAGACTGGTGCGCATGAGTATCTCTGGCCCTCTTTGATTTGCTTCTTAATTCGGGATCTCTTGCCTCATCTTCATCAAGTATGCCCTCTGCCCATCTTCTATCATCAACATCAAAAACGGGCTCATCAACCTGCTCTCGTGTCTCCACCCAAGACTGCTGTTACAATAACTATGTTTGGGGTAGTTTTGGTATTTTGTTCTTAGTATGTGTCTGCCCTTCTTTGTATGTTCCCAGGCACATATATATTGTGATCTCCTTGAATTAAATAAGATAGACACTTTTTACCCTAATCTTTACATGGTATCAGAGCCGGTGGAGAACCTCCACCGCGGCGTCCTCCCTCCGTAGGGAACCACCGCGGAACCACCGCCCCCCCTCTCCCTTCGCGTTCGCCGCGTCCTCCGTCCGTAGGGAACCACCGCGGCCCCTCTCCATTCCGCTTCCTTCTCCCTTCGCGTTCCCGATGTAGGGAAGCCGGTGGAGAACCTCCACCGCGGGTCGCACCGTGCCCTTCACGCGAGCGCCAGCGACGTCGGCCGCGGCTCTCTCCTCCGGCGAACTGGAACCGCCGCGGCCCCTCTACCTTCGTGCGGCTCTCCTCCGGTGATCTGTAAGCAGAGGCAGAGCGAAGGTGGTGCGGGCTCCGCAGGCTCCGCGGCGGTGCGACCATCCGGCCTCGTGTGCACGGCGAGTTGGATGTGAGGGCTGCGACCTGTCACCTTGCGACCGACCGGCTTCCCACAGGCGGGTGACACGGTCCCGATCTTGCCCTGCGGTAAAAGGGGTTTGAAGTCTCTAGAAAATCTTTGGTGGTAAGAAAGCGTACCTCTATCTTCTAACAGAGTTTTCTCCGCACCGGCTCGTTCATTTAGGATGGTCAGCGCATGAGGGCTTCTAATCTTCTCCCTATGTGCTGACCTTTATGTTGCCGTAAGAAGATTGTTTGAGTCCCTTTTTTGCGCAGCAGAGGCTTTGGTTGTTTGGTTTGTTGTCATGGCAGAATCATCGGGGTCCACTTCTATCCCGACTTCTGACGGAAAATTTTATCATATGATGGCTACTGCTACAAAATTAAATGGCACTAATTATTCTCAATGGGCACGGTCTTTTCGCCTCCTGCTGCTTTCTTTGAGAAAACTTCGACATATTGAGCAAGATCCTCCAGAGAAAACTGATAAGAAAGCATATGAAGCTTGGGAAGTTGATGATGGGATGGTAATTTCAGTTCTGAATAATAGTTGTGAACAAAGTATTTTCAATAGTATTGTCTTTTTAGACACCGCAAAAGAAATGTGGGATACTCTGAAAAAGATTTATTCTGCAGAGCAAAATATTTCTCATATTTATAATATTTATTCAAGATTGTTCACTCTAAAGCAAGAAGGAAGACCTATTTCTCAGTATTTTGCTGAAATTCAGGGTCTCTGGAGTGAATTAAAACTGTATCAGCCTAGTGTTGTAGATGCCGCTCAGCTGGAGAAACAAAAGGAAGAGTTTATTGTTGCTAAGTTTTTGTCTGGAATGGATGATAATCTCGGACATGTTAGAGACAATTTGCTTGCAGACACTCAGGTTCCTACATTGGCCGGTGCTTACTCTCGTGTTCTTAGAGCAAGTACCAAATTGAATTTGACTGAGACAACATATAGTGAGATTGGAGAGTCTGGTAGTGCTTCAGCTCTTGCCGCAGGGTGGCGTGGCCGTGGACGTGGCCGTGGCTCTCCATGTATTCATTGCAACAAAACTGGACATCAGCCTGATTTTTGCTGGAAGAAATATGGCAAAGGGGGATCACGTCTGCGACCTGTTGCTAATCTGGGTGCCTCTAGTGATTCCTCATCTCTCACTCCGGAGTCTATGCCACAGTCTGTGCAGCAGCCACCTATAGGACCACCATCTGAGAAAGGGGTTACACTGTGTCCCGAGGAGTACGAGGCATTCCAACGGCTCTTAAAAGACTCTTCAACACATTCTTCGTCCTTTCATGCCACCACATCAGGTAGTGCCTCTGCAGTTCACCACAATTCCTCCTGGATTGTGGATTCTGGTGCTTCTTGTCACATGACAGGTAGTCGTTCCCTTTTCTCCTCTCTTCATTTATCTAATACTCACCCGTCTGTTACTGTAGCGGATGGGTCGTATAGTTCTGTTGCTGGAAAAGGGACTGTTCATACCTCATCTCTAACCCTGAAAGATGTCCTTTATGTTCCAAACTTTCCCATTGGCTTGTTATCTATTAGTTCTTTGACCCGGTCATTAAACTGTTCAGTAACATTCTATCCTTCTTATTGTATATTTCAGGATCTCCAGACGAAGAAGCTGATTGGTGGCGGTCATGAATCTGGAGGATTGTACTACCTCGTTGATGGACCTCTCCAAAGACACAAGGCTTCCTCAGCATCTGATACTTCTTTTCAGTGGCACTGTCGGCTTGGACATCCATCCCTTTCCAGGTTACGTGAGATTGTTTCCGTTTCTTCTTCAACAAATAGACTTTTGTGTGAAGCCTGTGAGCTTGGGAAACATCATAGGGTCTCCTTTCCTTCTAGTAATAGTGAAAGGAGCATTGCTCCATTTCATCTTGTACATTCCGACATCTGGGGACCGTCTCCTATCACCTCCAGACTCGGATTTCGATATTTTATCATTTTTGTTGATGACTTTTCTCGGATGACCTGGTTATTTCTTTTGAAAGCTCGTTCAGAGGTATTTGATGTATTCAAATCTTTTTATTCAGAAATACAAAATCAGTTCTCCACGTCCATCAAAATTTTGCGTACTGACAATGCCAAGGAATATGTCCAGTCCTCCTTTGCTTCCTTCTGTTCAGTGCATGGAATTCTTCATCAAACATCTTGCTCCTACACCTCTCAACAAAATGGGGTTGCTGAGAGGAAGAATCGGCATTTACTTGATGTTGCTCGTACTCTTATGTTTCACATGCATGTTCCAAAGTACTATTGGGGTGATGCCATTCTTACCTCGTGCTATCTTATTAATCGGGTTCCGAGCAAGGTGTTAGATAATAAAAGTCCTTTTTCATGCTTATATCCCAATGATGATCCGTTTCCTCTAGTTCCTCGGGTCTTTGGGTGTAAGTGTTTTGTTCACACTCTTGGACCAGGACATGATAAGTTGGCTCCCAGATCTATTCTTTGTATCTTCTTGGGATATTCTCGGACCCAAAAGGGGTATCGATGTTTTGACCCTCGGTCCAAGAGGTCATTTGTGGTGGCTGATGTGACCTTTTTTGAGTCTGTGCCCTTTTATGATTCTCCCTCTTCTCCACAGCCTTCTCCTACACAGACTTCTCCTTCTGCTATTCCTCTTGATCTTGTTTCTCTGGATGTGCCAGTTGCAGATACTAATTGTTGTGTTGAGCCTCGGGATGTGGATAATAGATTTGGACATGTCTATCAACGACGGACCCATAGTGCACTGCCGGCCGCCTTGCCACAGTCAACTTTATTCAAGATGGTGTGTAAACTACAAAAGGCAATTTATGGCTTAAAACAAAGTCCTCGAGCATGGTTTGAGAAATTCAGTCAGATTGCTTCTGAAGTTGGATTAAAGAGGAGCCAAGCCGATCATTCTGTGTTTGTTCGCCATTCTGCTGATGGTGTGGTGATTCTTATTGTCTATGTTGATGATATGTTGCTCACAGGAAGTGATAAAAATGGTGTTAAAGAAGTTCAGAAATACCTTCAGTGTCATTTTGTTACTAAGAACCTTGGGAGACCGCGCTATTTTCTTGGGATTGAAATTGCTTATGGTAATGATGGTGTTTCCCTATCTCAAAGAAAATATGCTCTAGACTTGTTACAGGAGATGGGAATGTTGGGATGTAAATCTGCTGATACACCCACTGTTCCTCAATCTGATCTTGAAGTGGAGGATAGTCCAATGTTCAATGGTGTTACTCAATATAGGCGGTTTTGTGGAAAGCTGATATATCTGACAGTGACTCGCCCAGATATTGCCTTTGCTGTATCAGTTGTTAGTCAGTTTATGCAGAATCCAAAGCTATGTCATTGGGAAGCGGCTCTAAAGATCCTGCGTTATGTCAAAGGAGCTCCTGGATGTGGTCTTCTATATAAGAAAAATGATTATTTATCTATTGAGGCTTTTTCTGATGCAGATTATGCAGGATCTCGGTTGGACCGACGATCAACCTCTGGTTTTTGTACCTATGTTGGAGGTAATCTTGTCACTTGGAGAAGCAAGAAACAAAGTGTGGTTGCTAGATCAAGTGCTGAAGCAGAGTATAGAGCAATGGCTCAGACAACTTGTGAAATGATGTGGCTGAAATCTTTGATGGCAGATTTTGGGGTCACTTATTCTGAACCTATGGTGATGAGATGTGACAACCAGGCTGCTATTCATATTGCAAAGAATCCAATGTTTCATGAGCGCACAAAGCATATTGAGGTTGATTGCCATTTTGTTCGGGATGCCGTCATGTCTCAGAAGATTAGTACTCCTTTCACTCCTACTGAAGACCAACTTGCTGATCTCTTCACAAAGTCGCTTGGAGTTGGCTGATTCAGTGTTCTATGTGACAAGCTGGGCATGTTTGATATATATGCTCCAGCTTGAGGGGGAGTGTTACAATAACTATGTTTGTGGTAGTTTTGATATTTTGTTCTTAGTATGTGTCTGGCCCTTCTTTGTATGTTCCCAGGCACATATATATTGTGATCTCCTTGAATTAAATAAGATAGACACTTTTTACCCTAATCTTTACAACTGCAAGGGATTATCATCATCAAATAAGGCATCCACATCAATCTCTGCGGCGGCATCCTCGGCGACGCGTTTGTCTCGCAGCTGTTGTCTCAACCTCATATTCTTTATTCTCAACCTCATATTGTAGTGGCAGTACACTAATTTCTCTAGCCGATCAGCCTTTAGTCGATTGCGAACCTTTGAGTGTATAAGGCTGAATGTGCTCCAATTCCTTTCACATTGGCTTGCTGATGTGGTTTGACTCAACACCCTGATTGCAATGAAAGCCAATGCAGAACTGCCCAATTCTCTATTGTTCATCATGATCCACCAGTCAGCTGTTACACCAACCAACCATAAACAAATAAATATAAGATGTAAATAAAAATTAATTAAGGAAGATGTAATTGCAAAGAAAGCACAAAGATGAAGTATACCTGGGCTCACTCTTCCCACTGCGTATTGCAATTGGGAGTCAGAATACGTCCCACTTCTCATTCTATAGGAGGTCATCTACAAAAATTACATAATAGATTAGCATTACTACGTAAGTAAATTCTATACCTCTTATTCATGAAATCAAAGTTATCAAACAGGCCAACCTCTACTTCCGCCTGAAACCTCTTATCTTGTGTCCTCGTTAAACGACCAATGGCTTTTAAAGTGCCTTGAAGCACCTCGGCATCAACATGTGCATTGGCATTGTACATTAATCGAGGGTTCAGAAAATAACCTGCATTTGTATATAGTTAATGTATGGTCAATAATATATGAATACAAATAATCACTCACCAGCTGCATGCAAGTCGTGGTGTAATGTGGTGTCCCGTCTATGGTCAATAATCTTCCACCACTTTGCATGTTCTTTGGGAAGGGACTCCTGCAACTCCAATTTCGCACGGTCCATGGCCTCATACAGATATCCCATATCATTCTTGTCATCGCCATCCACCAATCTTAGGACCTTAACGAGGGGGGTGACTACTTTCATGTATCGTGTTACTCTGCCCCAGAATTTGTTGTTGTCCACGATTTGACAGACATCCAAATAATCCATCTGAGCATCAACATTGCCCTTGTCGATGTATTCCCGCAGGGCATTGTGGTACATGAAAGCTTTCAACTCATTCTTATACCCGTGCAAAGAAATAAAATTTGAATCAAATACGGATCATAACTATAAGGATAAAGAAGTAATAATTGAGTTCAATAGTATACCTATGCAGAGACTCCAAAGAAATGAAATTTGAAGCAAATCTAGTTGGCCCTGCACGGATAATATCCCGCCCCCCACTTGCATGCTCCCTGAACATGTTCAATATCCTAGGATGGCCATAAATATATTGGGTAATCTTTTGTGCCCTTTCAACCGTCTTCTTCACATGTTTGTCCTTCCCTATGTCTTCAAGTATGAGATCAAGACAATGTGCTGCGCATGGGATCCAATATAAATGCCTGCGCTTATGCATCAATTTCCTCCCTGCAGCCTTATAACTGGCTTCATTATCAGTCACAACTTGTACAACATTTTCTTCGCCAATTTCGTCTACCATGTTGTCCATCAAATGAAACAAATAATTGGCATTTTTTTTTCAAAATTTGATGCATCTACAGATTTTACAAATACTGTACCTTCGATGCAATACACCAAAAAGTTAATCATGGACTTTTTCGTGGTACCAGTCCAACCATCACACATAATAGTGCATCATCTCTCCATCCATATATGCTTGAAGCTTTCAACCCACTGATGGAGCTCCTCAACCTCTCCCTCAAGGCCACGCCCGTATATGTCCCGACGTGACGGCGCCTTCAAGCCAGGGCCAGCATCTGCTATGGCATCCAACATAGGTTGAAAATATTCACTTTCAGCAGCATGTGCAGGGACACCTGCATGAAAAAACCATTTACAGATGCTTTTAAATGCATGCCCTGCAATTTCTGCAGATTTTTTGACCCCTCTTAATGCACTTTTGATCTTAGGTTGTGTAGCCTGGGGCCTTCTGTGGAGATAACTGTCCATGGGGCCTGCTCTCTGCGTCTGCGGGGGCGGGACGGCAACATCAGGACGTCGTGCAGCTGTACTGGTGTAGGTCCCTCCTGAACCCATGGGTGCCTTTCCTTTCCTTCGAGCGGCTTCTTCACGCTCCCTTGCTTCAGTCAGCTCCGGATCAGAATCTTCAGTGCCTTCCTCATCATCATCCCTCCTAACCCTTCTACCAGAAATCTCCTCAGCAATTTCCTCCTCCTCCTCAGCCCTTTGTTGCACCATCTCCTTTTTCCCCAAAAGGCACTGGCGCATCTCCTCTCGCACCTCTCGTGGACAGTGGTCGCATTGTCTCACCTCTCCTCGTACCCCTGCCAAATGTTGCTTGCCTCTGGTAATTCCGCCATACATCTCTTTACCACAGTAATTACATTTAACACTCCTTCTCTTAGCATCAACTAAGGACATGTGGGCCCACCCCGGATCCTCCTGCCCTTGCTGCTCCTGTGTTTGTGACGTCTGGGCATGATGCTGCATTAAGACAATCAAAGATAATTAAGCCCTAATTACCAAATAACCCTTAATGACCCTTCATAAAAAGGTGGGATTCCCAGCATGATCCCACCCCAAATTCATCAATCAAACTTAATTAACCTTCAATTGTAGTTAGGAAACTCGAATTAGACAAAAGTCCCAATTTTTTTAAACTAATTAAGCCTTAATTACTAATTAAGCCCCATTTACCCTTCAAAAAAATGACATCCCAGCATGATCCCACCCCAAATTCATCAATCAAACTTAATTAACCTTCAATTGTAGCTAGGAAACTCAAATTAGACAAAAGTCCTAATTTTTATGAACTAATTAAGCCTTAATTACCCTTCTTAAAAATATAATCCCATCATGAAGGCACCCCAAATTCGTCAATGAAACTTATCTAACCTTCTATTGTGACCAAGAAAGCCGAATTAGACTAAAGCCCCAATTTTTTTACATGAATTAGGGGTTAATTAATATTGAATGTAATTTTAAGTATCTAATTAAGGTTTACTTTGAAATCTGAACTAATTAGAGTTGCACAAACAAATTAAGGTAAAAAAATTACTTACAACCCCAAGTGCACAGCAGGCTAGCAGCAAGGTTGGGCAGTCCGGCGGTCCCAAGGTGGCAATAGGGCGGTGCTGGCGGTGCCGCGGTGGGAGTAACAGCAGCAGCAGCGCGACTCCCTGGCGGTCTGGCCTGGCTGCTACAGCAACAACAAGAGCAGCAAGCAGCAGCACCGGCTGCACCACCCGCAGCAGGCAGCAGCAACAGCCGCAGTAGCCAGCAAGGCAGCAACACCAGCCGCAGCAGTCCAGCACGGCAGCAGCACAGCGGCGGCAGCAGCAGCACCCGGCAGCAGCGCAGCGGCAGCAGCACAACGGCAACAGGCAGGGGGGAGGGTTTCGGCCGAAACAGGCTGGGTAGATGGGGTTTCGGGGGGGGGGGGAGACAGCAATAAGGGACATGGTTCACGTGTTTCGCCCGAAACCGCACGGTTTCGGGCCGAAACCGTGCTGTTTCGGGCGAAACCAGTATCGGTTTTGCCCGAAACCGATACCACCTTTTAAGTTTCGGATGCTACAGTGAATATGGCCTTTTTCGTATCGGATATGGCCGAAACCGCCAACCATGCTGCACCCCCCACCCAGTGGGAGGTGGCACATGAGAGAGAGAGAGAGGTTCCCCTTCCTACATTGGCACTCTTACCTAGTGGCGGGGGAGGGGTTGTTGGAGAGAGAGATGCCAGAGTGGGGGTTTCCCTCTCCATTGTCGGCATCCCACCCAGTGTCGGGGGGGGGGGGTGCGTGCACAGAGAGAGGGAGAGAGAGAGAGAGGGAGATGAGCGAGTGTGATGTTGGAGAGAGGGTTTCCTGATGTGGGACGGACACATATAGACTATTAGACTTGGACTAGCTACTTGGACATGATATCAGCAATGTTCTAATAAATGCATCGCAAATAGTCACATGCATCCAAACATGCTCTAAGATAACAATCACATAATAATCAAATAAATGGCATGTTCGCGCTAATGGCCCATCCAAATAACTCAAAATGACGGATGGTAGTTAGTAAACTACCACAGGATAGGGCAACTTCCACAATTAATATGTCAGGCTAGATAAACAAACAAGAGAGTATAGGGCCTCACAGAGTCACACGATTCAGTAGGAAGGGCTCACAAATAATGACATGAAGTGGGATACTCTCATTCACTCGCGGCGCTATGATGCAAGCATACTTAACAAGCAGATCATATATATATGTATAAGAGGGACAAGGACCAAACACTAATCACTGCTCGAGAAGGGAACAAGCATTGGGTCATCTCAGACTCAGATGGGATGGCAGTGACACGAGCCTGACGATGCCAGCACTATTGGGCCGGCGTTGGCGATGAACAGTCCATGGGCTAGAGTGGTCTGGTCAGGTGAGCCGCCGTTGTCGGAAGTTCCATTGCTGCTGTGGGCCTAGCACGATGGATTAGACTCCCCCCCCCCCTGTCGTGACGTCAGCGTCTCAGTCGAAGTGGGGGTTGGCCGTCGGCCCTCCTTGTCGTGGTCCTGCAGCGGTTCCCCCAATATGCCAGGGGGCAGGGGTGACTCGAGGTAGCTAGCTGCTGTCTGACCAGGTGTCGCTCATGGTCTGAGCTCGAGGCTGGAATAGGGTCGCGAGTTCTGGCTCACGCTAGGCCTCGCGGGATCGTGTGGGAGGTGGTGGTGTGGGTGCCCCAATTGCAGTCACATGAAAGGAAAGAGGGAAGAGGAGGGCGAGCTGGCAGTGAACCCGTCGTAAATTGTGCTTGGTCTGAGGAGGGGAAGGAGCGACCATATTAACCATTTATTGCTAGCAGAGCTGCAGTGGGATGCTCCATCAGACAAGGAAGTTTAAAGAGATATGGAGGGAAATATCTAAAAGATGCTATTTAATATCATGGGTTCTCTTGTGAATAAACAAGGCAAATGGAGAGATGGTGGTGGGGTTTCTTGGGGAAGAGGATAAGAGGGGATGGTGGAGTTTTCCAAGAAATGAAATAAACAAAAGTAAGGAGTGTGATGGTGGGGAAAGAGAGAGAGGTGGTCACGGGTACATGGGGATGAAATATTTAAATGGAAGAATAGTAGCCATGGTAGTGGGAGTGAGGGAGGGAGGACAGCACGAGGAGGATGGATGCTGCTACAACGGAGTGTTGCAGGGCTGACTATGTGTCGATCGACCGTTCAGAGATACAGCCATTGCGTGAAGAGGGGAAGACATGATGCGCCCTTCGAGACTGCGGAGCGCTCGTTCTCACAGTGATCAACACACGAAAGAAATGAGGACAAGAAGAAGTAGAAGGCTGCACACAGATCAAGGCCAGAGAAGAAGGATACGAACGTGGCAGTGGTTGGGCATCTCGTCCTCCCCTCTCGGGCACTCTCTCAGAGCTCACTCACTACAGGGTTACGAGAAAGACAAGTTTTTGCATTCACTATTCCATCCCTTTTCTTACAAGATCATCCCTTTTTATAGGGAAACCGTACAAACACCTTGGACCAAACTGTCCCTACCAAACAATAAAAAGGACCATACTAAAAAGAAAGGAAGCTACTAGATAAAAGAGGGGCCCAACACAATATGGCCCAATAACAACATGCTCACTGAAATAACTAGAACATAAAATAAATGGAAAATGCATAACAAAAGGAAAAATGATCATCATTTGACGATCATCACTCCTGCCATGGTCCAAAATCCCCTAGCCACAGTGAAGTCGAAGACAAGGGATGGATTGATCCGGAGTCTAGCGCATGTTTCCTCACCATTTCCCCTTCCGTGTTGGCACCCAGGTTTTTTAATAAAAAAGGTGGAAACACAAGGGTAACCATAGTTAAATAGACAGATGGTAATGGCTGGATACAGTGATGGGTATTTTTGCAACATTTCGACAAAAATAATGATATGTGTTTAACTATCCCTGAGCTCCACATCAAGACTTCCGTGCTCCCTCCCCCTGAAAGTTTCCCTCATTTTCTACTTCATTTCAGTTTCCTATCTACACCCAGCCACAGACATCATTGGCACTATGGCAGCAAAACTGCCTTCTCACCCGACCCACATGTCAACTTGCTGTGCGCACTATCCTGCCATAACCAGCTAGCACTTGTGCCTTCTCTTGACAGCAAAAAATCAACCTTGTCAATGTGCATGCAATTCACTGCTGTCTCCAACTGACACCAACCTGCATTCTTGGGTGCCCGACAATCCTCTTCCTTATCAACTGTCCAGCTTAGTTGTCAAGGCTGTCGCCTAGGCGACCTGGCAGTTTTGCTAGGCCAAGGTGCACCCCCCCCGACCTTGACCCAAGCCTCTTCAAGGTGATCTGGCCTCCTGCCTCTTCTGCTAGGTTATGCCATTGGTGCCGTTCATTGCCATCCGTCAGGTGAGCCTTTCATTGTCTTTTGATGTTTCTTGAGCCGATGCCACCTCTCTCTCTCTCTCATCTTCTATGTGGCCGGTGACATCTCTCCTCTCCTTCCTAGCTGGCGAGCCTGCAACGATAGTACCCCTCTCTTCTCTACCCTCTAACATCCATGGCCGCTGATGCCATCGCTCCTCCCCCTTCTAACATCCACAGAGGTACCCTTTCTCTTTCTCTCCTCCTCCTTCATGTCGAGACCCCCCCAAGAGGAATCTCTCTCTCTCTCTCTCTCTCTCTCTCTCTCACTCGCACCCCCCTTCTAACCACGGCCCCTGACATATCTCCTGTCTTCTACAGCCAGCAACATCTCTCCGCTACTTTAAAAAATAAACATCCACGGCCACCCCCTTCCCCAAATGTCCACGGCCAGCAAATGAGCCCCCAAGAGGTACCCCTCTCTCCCTGTGTGTGTGTAAGGGAAAGGGACAAAAGAGGCATTAACCCATCACTTTGGCATAAGAATAAGAAAAAGCATTATCACATAATTAAAACGTACAAGCATGTGGTGGAGATAATATAGGCAAGCACCTAGGTGAGTGAGGCAAACATGAGGTGAGGAGAGGCGTTCTCGTCTTGCCTCACCCTACTCCATTGCCTAGGAGAGCAATGCGATCACCTTTGACAACATAGGTTGTAGCAGGGGCCATTGGCCGGTTGGCCCACCTCTCTCTCTCTGGCTTCAAATTTGAAGGCATGCATCCATATTCTATGTTGCTCTTAATTGTATTTTCATTCATCACCTTTATTTGTAGTCATGGATATTGCAATTAGCAAATTGCAAATTAGTACATTTACATTGGAAAATCTGTAGCTACTATGCTTATCATATATTCTTTTTGTTTACTTTTACATGGTGTCATGTCATGTTTGTTTTTTAGTTCTCAAGGAGCACTGAAGGTGCTGCCTAGGCACTGTTGGGCAGGTGCCCAAGAACGCCTTGGGTCACCTTGTGGTTTTGACACCATGCTGTCCAGCTACCCAACAGAAAATGTCATTGGTTGCCAGGCCAGTAATAGTTTATCCATAGAGGACATTAAAATACAAGTTGGGATACTGATCAATGGGGGACAAGCAGTCCATTTCTATGGAGGACATGGTGGTATTGCCTGACGGCCCAGGTCTGCAGGCTTTTGACAGTAGTTTTCTTGTACATAGAATCTTGGATCTCTGCAGAATTGAAAGCTTTTTTGTCAGAACCCCAGGGAACCTCTAAAATGTTAGGGATACTGTAGAATCTGAACAGCGGCATCTCATTTTGCTAGTTTAGAAAATAGCTTTCTTGTTCCATCTTTTCTCTTTTTCCAGCACCAGTATTTTTTATTGTAAGAGAATGCATAAAACTAGTATTAAATTTTTGTTAGCATATTGGTGAATCTGACACCATTCTTTCACATACCAGAGCTTGGGTGTCATACCAGATGTGGCTTCTTATAACATACTCCTAAAGGCCTGCTGTCTGGCCAGGAGGGTTGACTTGGCACAAGATATCTATAAGGAAACAAACCACATGGCATCTTCGAGAACTCTTGAATTGGATGTTATTACATATAGTACGATGATCAAGGTAACTGCTGATGTCAGATATGTTTTTTTTATTGCCATTTAAATCTCTGCAATCCTTTCTTTGGCACTTCATGCATGTATAAATTCTGCTGTGTTTTATATCTGGCTGAGTACCATGAAATTAGTTCCAGGATTTGACATTCCCTTTTGGGTTTCAGGCATTCGCTGATGCAAAAATGTGGGAAATGGCTTTGAAGATAAAGGAAGACATGTTATTAGCTGGTGTTACTCCAAATATAGTTACGTGGTCCACTTTAATCAGTGCCTGTGCCAATGCGGGTCTAGTAGACCAAGCTATTCAAGTGTTTGAAGAGATGCTTTTGGGTGGTTGTGAACCTAATGCACAGTGTTGCAACATCCTACTTCATGCTTGTGTTGAGTCTTGTCAGTATGACAGAGCTTTTCGTTTTTTCTGTTCATGGAAGCAGACTGGGTTTAGAATTTATAGCACTGTTGAAAACAGAGATTCAGCTGATAGGCAGGATAGCCTTTCTTCAGCAACTGGCAATGAGCCAACTCAAAGGACAGGCTTAAACCATGATCCTACCATAAAATATACTACGATTGTGCCCTTCAGGCCCACAACTGCAACATACAACATCTTAATGAAGGCCTGTGGAACCGATTATCGTCATGCCAAAGATCTGATGAACGAAATGCAATCGATAGGTCTTTCTCCTAACCACATAAGCTGGTCTGTTCTCATTGATATTTGTGGAAGCTCATGCAATGTGAATGGTGCTCTGCAGGTGACATGCTTGGAAACATATGGCAATTTTTCATTGAATAATTGGTTCTTATTGGCTTTTTAATGCATATGTAGTTACAAACATGTCTAATTATGATTTTTTAGTTATTAATCCCTGTAAAATATTGAATTTAGCTTTTAATTCTTGTAACTTACATATTTTGTCTTAGTTACCCGGTGTTGCGGTCTCTCTCTAGTATTTTCTAGAGTGAGAAGCTCTGAGAATCCCGGGCATGGTCTGCCGGAGGGGGGCACTCGCCGGAACGTGTCCAAGCGAGGGGAACAGTCGGTCTAACATCCGACCTGCTTCGAATGTGGGACAAGGGGACATTTCCGGCGGTTCTGTAAGGTGGAGTCTCCTTTGCCGGCTGGGCCTTAGGGGAGGTTTGAGCGCAACAAGACGTTCATGGCGGTGAAGGGGAATGATTCTACGGGCCTTTTTGTGCCGGGGAATTTCTGGTGGACCTTCTACTCAGTCGGGCGGGATGGCTACGCCGGAGCCTCTGCGTTACAGTGGTGGAAGATTTGGTCGGGCCGGAGGAAGTCACTCGGAGGTTTGAGGAACTCGCAGGGGGCTGCTGGGAGACCTGTAGGGTGACGCAGACGTCTTTCCTGATGGTCAGACATGATGAGTAGCTGGTGGCGGAGCTGGTAGACTTTGGAGTCATGGTGGCGGGAGGAGCCCTCCTAGGCCTCTAGTGATGGACGAAGTCAAGGGGTACTTTTCCTTGCCCCAGTGGTGATGTAGGTCTCCTGCCCGGCGGCGATCCCGGCTGTCGTCACTGTTCAGCTTGAGGGGGACTCGTATGGCCTCAGGCTCTAGGTGAAGGAGTAGTTGGATGAGTCGCCACCGTCGCCAGGGCTAAGGTTTCGTATGGGCAAGCCAGAGGTTAGGGATGAAGTGGGGGCGGGCATTCAAATTTCGAACGGAGTGGGCTCTGTTGGGCCGCATTTTTCGGCTCGGGCCGAGCCCGCTTGTGCAGGGGCTGATCAGGTTGCCACAGGTGGGTTGACGGTGCGTCAAGGAGGCGGACTGGGCGGTTCAAGCCCAAATGTCATGTCGGGTTTTCTCTTCGGGTCACCTAGCGGGACCCGAAACTTACCCGACTCCGACATATCGTGCGTTGTTGGTTGGCTCGGGCCCAACAAGAGGCTTCTTCTCCGCCCGATTCTCCTAGCCATGCAGGGATGTCCGCCGTCCAAGTCCGGCCACCCGGACTATGTATTGGCGGCGCTGCCGTCCTCTATAGCAGTGGGAGGGAGTGGACTACGGCTCCGGAGCAGGCGTCCTTCCTAGCCCTACCGTGGTGGGGGGAGGATGCATTGCCTGGTGGCTGTCCTTAGCCGCAAGAAACAATGGTTCAGCTATAGGCCATCGTCTTCTGCAGATTGTAGCGTCATGGTGAAGCCGGCCACCGGGAGGGTCAAGCAAATCAAACACAAGGAGGAAATACAAAGCACTGGAGGGAGATTGAGGGGTGTGACCCTTTGCCGGACCTGATGCATCCCCTCCTGTAGTCGCTGGTGCCGTCCGCTCTGGACTTGGGAGCAATGGAAGAGGAAGACTTGCAGAGGTTGGGAGGAGCCCTCTCAGATGACATTGATGATGCTGAGGACCATATCCTGCCAGGGGCGATGGTGGGCCTTCCACTAGAGCCGTCAGATGATGACGTCGAGCCCCCAAGTACTCTTACTTCTGGGGCAGTTGGCTTGGAGGCTTTAATGGAGGATTGTGGTATTTCTGGCAAGGAGGTGGGAAAGGAGTGGTTGGGGCTGGTGGAGAGGTTGACAAAGGAACATATGAGAGGGCTGGATGACAAGTTGGGGGTTTCCTATGAGGGGGTGGAGAAGGGGTATCAGGGGGTCTCTGTTCCTTATCTAGAAGAGTTGGCTAGCGGCTTTGGCGAGAGTGGCGAAAAAAGAAAAATCACAGAAGAGGGCGAGCAAGGAGTGTGAGGGGCTGGGAGAGGAAGAGGAGGGGGGAGAGGGAGGCACCTTCCAGTCCCCATGAGGATCATCTCATGGAATGTGAGAGGTTTAGAGTGGGGGGGGGGAGAAGGATGGTGAGGGAGATGGTGAGGAGATGTAAGGTCGACATCCTTTTGCTTGCTCCTGGTGAGGAGATGGTGAGGAGGTCACCCCCATCATTTACGTTCGGAAAACGAAAAGAGAGTGAGAATCGGTGGTAGTGTTTACCTGGATGGGGTGTTGGGAAGGGGGGATAACCGAGATTTTCAACTACCTGTCTCCCCTTTTGTTTTTGATTAAAACCTCTGTCTTTACGTGCTAATAAGGGGTTCTAATATGCGACGTAAATGACAAACTATGCAAGCAAGCAGGCCATACACGCAGCAGAATGAAAATGGATGAGGAAAAAGGGGACTGCTTATCAAACCAGGAGGGCGACTAGATGCATTCTCGTTTAGAGGAGCTGGGCGGCCAACGTCCTGGCTGTTCATGGTCTGATTGGCGGCCATCAGACCCATAGATGGCTGTGTCAGTTTCGGAGTCGGTTTCAGCCGGGTCCGAAACCAATTAAATTATTATTTTTTGCCAAAGTACTGGGTTTTGGTTTCGGCCCGATTTCGGCCGAGTAGTATCGGATCGTTTCGGTCCGAAATCGAAACGTTTCGGCCCGAAACCGAAACGTTTCGGTTTGCCTTCCATGATGAGACCATGACTCTAGATGTAAGGTCGACATCCTTTGTTTACATGAGACTAAGAGTAAGGGGAATGGAGAAGAGGGAGATTGGGGGTGGTAGGCTCTTTAAGGGGGTGGCCCTTCAAGGGGGTGACCTCCCCTGCTTTGGGTAGAGCAGGGGGTGTCATGGTGCTATGGAACCCCTTTGAGGTGGAGGAGGATAGGCAGGTTGGCCGGTGGGCTATCTCTCTTCCTTCCGTTGCTTGAGGGACAGATTCTTCGGGGATTTTTCAGGGATCTATGGACCTCAAACCAGGGAGGGGAAGGGTGATTTGTGGCAAGAGTTGTTGGCATACCACCTCACCTCAATACAGCCTTGGTGTGTGGGTGATGACTTTAATGCGGTGACGGCGGCTTTCGAGAGGTCGGGAGATCTCCTCCATATGGGAGACAAAGGACTTTAGTGCCTTCATTTAGCAAGCTGCCCTCGTAGACATCGGCTTGGTGAATGCTCAATTTACTTGGTCCAATATGAGGGCATCCCCATCGCGCTCCAGGTTGGATTGGTTCCTTGTGTTAGTGGGTTGGGAGGATCACTTCCCGCATATACAAGCTTCTTGTTTGGCTAGGCCGTCCTCAGATGACAAGTCTATCCTCTTGAAGACTAGCCGTGGTCAAGAGAGGAGACATGCTTTTAGATTTGAGAGTTTCGGGAACAAGGAGGAGGATTTCTTAGACACAGCCAGAGGGGCGTGGGATGCATACAGGCGGCATGGTTCTTATATGGCTACTCTCATTGGTAAGCTGTACTAATTGGACTAGGTGCTCAGAAGATGGGGTGTAGGCAAGCGCCTTCCCAACAGACATGTGAAGGATAGGATCCTACAACAGTTGCAGGCGCTGGATAGTTTGGAGGCATGTTTGTTGAATGATGACGACATGCTGAGTAGGGAATCTTTGAGAGCACAGTTTGATAAAATCCTAATCAGGGTAAAAATTACTAGAAACAAAGATCTAGGGAGAAATGACTCAAGGAAGGTGACATGACCACAACGTATTTTCATAGGATTGCTTCAGGAAGACAGAGGACAAACCATATTTTTTCCATTAGGGTCGGACCGGATACTATTACCAAGGAGGAGAAGATGATCAGAAGACATGCCAAGGAGTTCTATGATAGGCTTTTCACATAAGAGTAGATATGCAAACTTGCCTTTGGAGATGATTTGCTTCCTCTTCTCTCTGCAGCAGATAGCTCTTGTGGGTTTCTTCTTAGAAGAAGAGGTTAAGCAGGCGGTCTTCTCTCTTGCAGGTGACAAAGCTCTGGGGCCAGATGGCTTTCCCACAGTTTTCTTTCAGGAGTGTTGGGACATTGTTAAGGAGGACCTTCTTGGTGTAGTTAGGGAATTCCAGGCGGGCAAGGCTCGTTTGAGGGATATTAACAAAACCCTTTTGGTCTTGATCCCTAAGAAGAAGGGTGCGCAAGAGCTGGCTGATTTTAGACCCATTAGCTTCCTGAATAGCACCTACAAAATCATCACAAAGGTGCTGGCCAGGAGATTAGTGAAGGTAATTGATGGCTTAGTCAGTGGGTAGCAAAGGGCTTTTATTAGGGGGGAGGCACATACATGAGAACTTTCTTGTTGTTCATGAGTGCCTGGATGCTATAAAACATCAGATAAAGAGGAGAGTGGTTCTCATGCTAGAATTCGAGAAGACATATGACAAAGTAAACTGGAACTGTCTCTTTCAGGTGCTTGCTAAGATGGGCTTTCACCACTCTTGGATTTTCTGGATACGAGAGTATCTTCTGCTTCCTTCGTAGTGCTCATCAATGGGCAGCCCTCTACCTACTTCCCCTTTGGGAGAGGGTTCCGGTTGGGGGATCCTTTATCTCCACTTGTGTTTGTTCTAGTGGCTCAGATGTTGAGTAGGTTATGGATGAGAGTAGAGACAACAGGTGTGATTTGAGGGTTCCAGACCGGTCATTCCAACAGTAGCATCACCCACCTTCAGTATGCCGATGACACTATCCTCTTTCTAGCAAATGAGGAGCACCAGTTGATTGATGCTAGATTGATGTTAGAGAACATTATATCAGTGGGCTCAAGGTGAACTATGGCAAGAGTCACATCGCGGGGATCACTATGAAGGATCCAGCTCTTAGGCGTGCTGCTTCCATATTTGAGTGTCAGATTGGGGAGTTTTCTTTCTCTTATCCGGGCCTTCCTTTGTCTCCAGGGAATGGGGAGTGTGGGATTTGCTCTTGTCTCACATGTATAATGTCTGCCCTATTTTGAGAGGCATCCTTCAGTGAGTTGATTTCATCAGAGGTAGTGTTCGGTTCAGCTAGGGCAATAGAGAGAGGTTCTTTTTGACTGGACAAGTGGTGTGGAGATTTCACACTAGCGGAGACCTTTCCATCGCTATATGCTATTGCGGGTGCACCGAGAACTTCTGTGGCTCAGTCCTTTGATGCACACTTGGCGACATACATTTGGTCACCTACTTTGTGGAGGAACCTTAATATCGCGGAGATGGACCAATTGGAATATCTCTTCTCTTTCCTCCTATAGTTTAGATCCAACGCCGCTACATGAGACAGATGGATGTGGAGATGAGAGAGGGAGGGACGCTTCTTTGTGAGTTCGGCCTATTCCCTCATTTCAGATGGAGAACTACGACATGCATTTGCACCTCACATTTAGAACACCCTATGTAGTCTGAGGCGTGAGGCGAGCGAGGGGACCAGGGGGTCGCCTCACGCCTCAAAGGCCTAGGCGATGGCCGAGGCGTTTGAGGCGAGATATTATTAAAAAATTATATATAATTTAAAAGTAAAATTATATGTCAAAATATCACAAAAATATATTTTTTTGAACAGTAAATATCATAAAACTGCATATACACTAAACAAGAAAAATAACTAACAAGTGCAATATTATAACAAAACAAAAATAGTTAAACAACCAAACAAGTTAATTACATAATCCCATAACACAGTTATTTTTCTTGGGGAGAGAGCGAGAGTGGCAGGGGGAGAGAGAGTGAGCGGGTGGGAGTCGGACTGTGGGAGAGGGGCGAGAGGGGCTCGACCCCTCCCTGTCACTGTGAGGGAGATAGAGAGGGGACAGAGAGAGTGGCAGGTGGGAGAGGGGGTGAGTTTCCCTCCGTGTGTGCCTACGTGAGAGAGAAAGAGGGAGTGGAGTCGAAGACAGAGAGAGAGGGAAATGAAGACGGCGAGAGGGGCTCGGCCCCCCCTCTCACTGTGAGGGAGATAGAGAGGGGAGAGAGCGAGAGTGGCAGGGGGAGAGAGAGTGAGCGGGTGGGAATGTGGGAGAGGGGTTGAGCCCCCCTCCGTGTGTGCCTGTGTGAGAGAGAGAGGGAGTGGAGTGGAAGACAGAGAGAGACGGCGAGAGGGAGTTACCGGACGCCGCTCGTCGCTCGTCGGATGCCGCTCGCCACGAGCTGCTGCCGCCGTTGGAGAGGGAAATGGTATGGTGGGAGACGGGAGGCGAGCGAAACCCTCGCGGTTTAAAGGCTCCAGTTCGTCGTAGTTAACGGGTAATATTACTCGATATGCGGATCTGCCGGGCGGGCGGGCGGGCGGGCGAGCGGGCGGGCGGGCGGGCGGGCGGGCGTGTGAGCCAGGCGGGCGAAGCGCGCTGCGGCGAGCGAGGCGCGCGTGAGGCGTTCGCCTTGGCGGACCGCGACGGTGCGAGGCGGGCTGCCATCGCCTCGTTCCGCCTCACCGCCTAGGCGAGCGCCTAGGCGGGCTTTTGACTACACAGAGAACACCAACAATCCACTCAAGGCCAAGTTGCTAGTCTGTAGGATTTCCTATGGGCGGATGTCCACGTGTGATAGAGTGGCTCCTTTCTTGCAGCATACATCCACTTTTTATTGTTTATGGGGAGATGCGGAGGAGGATTTGGATCATTTGTTCGTTGGCTGCCTATTCACATAGGACATTTGGGCAAAGGATCGCCCAGCTCTTCCAGCAGATGCTCAGTTATTTTGAGGGGGTGCACCAGTTCTTCCTCAGATGGCATAGGAGGTGAAACTTAAAGGGCGACTCTCTCATTTGGTGGCTTGTCCTTCATGCCATTCTATGGGCCCTTTGGAGCGAGAGGAATAGAAGAATTATCAAAATGGAGGCGAGATCGGAGGATAGGACCTTGTCTTTTGTTTGTGACACAGTGGCCTTTTGGGCATGACACTTATGTAAAGTGGAGGCTCATAACTCCTCCCTTTTTCTGTTTTTGGGCAGTCAATTGGAGTGAACCTTCTTGGTGTGGGTGATTTTTTGAGAGCTGAGAGTTTATACATGCACATCCATTTCTTCTTTCAATATGTTAGTGGTGCCACCCACTTTAAAAAAAACTTACATATTTTGTTTTGACTCTACAAAACGTATATCCTCCTAGGACTTGATCCATATGGTTAACTGATTCAGAACATTCTACAGATATTCTTCTAACAGTGTTAAAACAAACAGAAGGATAAGGAAAATGGCATTATTGCCCATCTTTTAACAAAGGATTAGCAAGGGTCACCCAAGGAGGGGGCAGCTGTGTGGTACCGGCTGGGTTGGATTGGAGAGAGAGAGAGAGAGCACCACGGCATCAGCTGGGTTGCCGGATGGGGGGAGTCCTGCCACACTGGCTGGGTTCCTGGAAGGGGGGAGTCCCACAACACCGGCTGGGTTGCCGGGGGGAGAGAGAACAAGGAGCTTCACATGGCCATGCTCCCAGTATTGTTGTTAGAGAGGGATGCGCAGGCAGCAGTAGTGGTAGCTGCCCATGAGAAGGTCTGGCCAGGGCCCTGGTTCCCCGCCAATGTTGCCACGAAGACCCCCCTCTCTGCTGCTGCAAAGTTCGCGATGGTTCCCTGCCGACATTGCCATGAAGACCCGCCTCTCCGCTGCTGCAAAGTTCGTGATGGCGGTAGGGTCCTGCAGAGAGGGGCGCCGTCAAGGCCGAGGGAGAGGACGTCCACACTGTCAGTGATGGCGCAGTCGATGCCAGCCATGATGTCAGAGGCGAAGACGCCTCGCCCTAGAGGATTTTGTATGTGGCCAGCCACGCCTGTGGCGCCATACCCCGACCGGTGCCACCGGTATAGTCAAAGTAGGAGGCACCCTCGACGGCCATAGTGGAGGTGTGGGTGCTGTGGCCGTTAGTGTCCCGGGCCGAGTTCACATGGATGGTGAGGTTGGGGCAGCTGGCCAGGAGAGCCGTGCTAAAGAAGCAGGCCCTATGAGTTTCCAGTTGCACGTGGCGGCGTTGAAGCCGGTTCCCTCCTCACATGCCCCCTTCCACCTCAGTGGCACCGCCAGCATGCTCTCTCTCTCCTCCTCCCTCTCTCTCTCTTTTCAAGGGTAAAAATAGTCATTCTATTCTATGGCAACCGTGGTTGATGTTAAACCATAGTTAAATTGACGGAAATAGATGGTGGGGACTGAAAATTAAGAGACTTCAAACTTATGTGGAGTCAGGACTAAATAGTTAACTTTCAGGGATCAAAAACTAAATTTGATATTTTACAGGGTTTAAAAGCAAAAAAACCCTTCTGATTATAATGCATCTTTTCAATTGTTGCCCATCCTTGCCTATCTTGATGGATGGTTTGATGAGTTTTGGGCCCTTTTTGTTTCAGTAGAAACTTGCAAGTACATGGCTTTAGCATGGTTCCTTCTTTAGCAGAGAACTTGTCAAATAGCATACACTATATGTTTCATGGACTCACGTTTGGTAGGATAACAGCCAATGTTATATGTATTACAGGTCTCTCCCTCTCTAATGGGTGGGCTATATGTGTTTGTGGGGTGGGTTCAGGGCCTTTTTGCACAGGTGCACATGTTTGCATGCGTGTGCATAATGTTCTAGTGAGTACATTTACAGAAGGATATTTGTGTTCAGCAGGCATTTTTTTTATCTTGTTTTTTGGACACATCTGCACTCATCACGTTAGTGTCTAGAGTTTTTGGTGTTGCTGTGCATGCTTGAATGAGAAAGTTCGATTTATTTGATTGATATACTATATCCTCATCTTATTTTTTAGCCAAAATGTAGTTTATATATGCATGCGTATGTATCAAATATATGTGGCTGTGTGCATGTGTGAATGTATGTATTAATAGTGAACATTTCACGACTTTGTGCAATGCACACCACTGCTCCTGTTTCCACTCTTTCCCCCATAACTTTCCAATTTCCATGCTTAGAGCAATCGTCCACCATATATTAGCCAGGGCAACATATGTATATAACAAAGATTAGTTCCTTGCCTTCCTAGGCCCTTGGGACAGTGGACATGATATCTATGCCAGTAAGATCTGCCTGATTTATGTTCATTGTAATGAAAATTTGGAATTGCGGAGACAATATTCTGGAAGTGAATTAGTTCTATTTGAGGTAAGGCCCTTGGGACAGTGGACATGATATCTATGCCAGTAAGATCCGCCTGATTTATGTTCATTGTAATGAAAATTTGGAATTGCGGAGACAATATTCTGGAAGTGAATTAGTTCTAAATAACTCTGAGGTAAGGCATGGCTTTTGAGTTAGAAATAAGTTTCTCCCATATGGATTTTGATATTCAAATTGCTCATAATTCTGATTGGGGGGGTTACGTCACTATTTTGTCCGTTAGATTTGGACTCCCAGGAGTCCGTTGAAGGTGAAACTCCTTGCTTGGAGGATTTCTCACGGAAGGCTTCCCGCTAGAGATAGGTTGCTTCGGTTTCTATATGGTATTACGGGTACTTGTTGTCTTTGTGGAGATGAGGAGGCTTGGATCACCTTTTTTCTAGTTGCATCGACTCACAAGAGGTGTGGGACGGCTTGCCAGGAGGACACAGTACCCTACTCATCACGAGAGAGAGAGGTGCACCACATTTTGGATAAGTGGGGTAGAAGCTGGAACCTCAGAGGAGATAGAATAATTTGAAGGATGATCCTTCACGCTACTCTTTGGGCACTTTGGGGCGAGAGAAACAACAGAACTTTCAGAGGGGAGGTTAGAGCTGAGGAGAGTTTGGTTGTTTTTATTTTTAGTAGGGTGAGAGGGTGCGCAAAACTCCTTTGCAATGTGAATTCTCACAACTCTACACTTTTTGTTTTGTTGGGGGCATGAGATGGGATGTGTTGGCTTTGGGTGGGCCTCCCGTTGTATAGGGACTTTTTGAGAGCTTTATTGACTATACTTGAACACCCTTTTTTTTTTCTATTAATACAATAGTGGTACCGACCACTCCCCCCCCCCCCCCCCCCCACAAAAAAAAAAAAAAAAACTGCTCATAATTAGGTAATGTTTGAGTTGGATGTTAACTCAGGGCTGAAATATCTCTGTTTATGGTCAGGCTTTCAAAACAATGAGAGAGGTTGGAATTAAGCCAGATGTTATTGCGTACACAACGGCAATAAAGGTAATTTGTTGCTATTTATGAATTGTAGTATATTTTGTTTTTAGTTAGCCCTTGGTCTTGGGGTCCATGTTTTTGCTGTCTCCTTTCTACATTACCCTTATCTAATGAATAGGCTGTCTTAAACACCCATATTGTTATGTTTGCTTTTTTCATGTCATTTCTGTTTGTCCAACTATACAATTATAAAAGTAGTGATTTTATTTCTTATTCATTTTCTAGTGTGCTCAATGCCAGTTCTTATAATAGCTATTAAATCATAATTCATCAGCGTGCTTATATGCCTTACTTTTAATATTCAAGGTCCAGTTTTTTAAATAGCTAAGGCCATTGTGGCTGTTGGTAATCTTCTATTAACAGACAAGGCAACATAATGCTGGTGTCAGTCATGCAGGTTATCACTTCATTCATGATCTAGGCCGTACTTTGAAAAAAGATATGATCAGAAAATGAGTTGTTTAAATTGAAAGACTTTTTTGGAAGGTGGCTGTTTACACGCGGAATTTTCGGACATCCATTTCGTTGGATGAATATGCGTATATTTTGACATATTTGTTAATTCTGCGCTTTTAGGTTTATCAAACGATTTAGGGTTCGTGTACTAGACTTTTCCCCGCCGACCGGAGTCGGTGTTAATTTACATCGGACAAGTCCGAACACCTTTGATTAACTGTCAAAGAACGCCTTTTGCCTCTATTTGTTGTGACATAAATGATCTTGATGATCGCCCATGACGGGTACATACTCTTGCAAAGAAATTTGGAGACTTCATTTCTTGAGACGTATGTATTATGGATTTCAATCGGTCCTTTAAGACCTTTACATATAGTCCCGATTGTATAATCGGGTCTTCGGGATTACATCCAGTTGCAATCCGAGCCTTTGAATTTGCTTTCGTTTGTATTTGAACATTTGAATTTACTTTCGTCCTGATCAGGCCATTGAATTTATTTTTGTCCCCCGATCGGACGATTGAATTTGAATTCCATCACAAGGACCGTTGGATCGCCAAGATGGTCACCGTTGGTCCATCGGAGTTACTTCATGGTCATGATCACTCTTTTGATTGTGATCGAACCCTTAAGTCGGCGTGGTGTCTATAAAGAACATTTCTGCCTGAGGTGGGGTATATTTGTAATTTTTCTCCATCAGGGTATTTCTGCAGCTTTCCCAAACATTGGGATGTTATTAGAAATTTTGACTCTTTCTGGGTATTTCCACCATTTTTCGGAAATAGCCCTGTCACTTCCTGACTTCTTGGGCATTCCCATTACTTCTGACTTTTCGGAACATATTTGACATTTCTCGACTTCTTGGAGATCGCCCCGTCGTTTGACTTCCTGGGCATTTTTTACTTCATTTCTTGACTTCTCGGAAATAGCCATGTCATTTGACTTCTTGGATATTCCTTGTCTTAATTTCTTGTCTTCTCAGAAATAACCCCGTCATTCGACTTCTTTGGTATTCCTTGTCTTAATTTCTTGACTTCTTGGAAATAGCCATGTCATTTGACTTCTTTGATATTCATTATCTTAATTTCTTGACTTCTCGAGAATAACCCAGTCATTTGACTTCTTGGGTATTCCTCGTCTTAATTTCTTGATTTCTCAAGAATAACCCCGTCATTCGACTTCTTGGGTATTCCTTATCTTAATTTCTTGACTTCTCGGGAATAACCCCGTCATTTGACTTCTTGGATATTATTTGCCTTAATTTTTGGACTTCTCGGGAATAACCCCGTTATTTAACCTCTTGGGTATTCTTTGTCTTAATTTCTTGATTTCTCGGGAATAATCTTGTTATTCGACTTCTTAGGTATTCCTTGTCTTAATTTCTGAACCTCTCGGGGCTCGATGAAAAGATACATGGATTTGGATGGTTAGCCATAAGTCGAATCCAGGAGAGCGCACACCGCTTCAAGGAAGGGGCGTGGTTCCGCTCCATCGAGTCGTGCAAACGGCGTAAACCAAAACGAGGGTATTTTGAGACCCAACAAATGGGGGTATTTCTGTTATTTTCCCACAATCAGGGGTGTTTCTATAACTTTTCCTTCGTCGGGGAGATTTCTGCAATTTTCCCACTATCGGGGGCATTCCTGCAATTTTCTCGCCATCGGGGGCATTCCTGTAATTTTCCCACTATCGAGGGTATTCCTGCAATTTTCTCATCATCGGGGGGCATTTCTACAAATTTTCAATTATCGGGGGCATTTCTGTAATTTTTCCACTATCGGGAGCATTTCTACAATTTTTCCACTATCGAGGGTATTTCTGTAATTTTTCCTCTATCGGGGGCATTTCTGCAATTTTCCTGCTATTGGGGGTATTTCTGCAATTTTCCGTCATCAGGGACATTTTTTACAATTTTTCCACTATCGGAGATATTTCTGTAATTTTCTGGACGGCAGGAGGTTTTTATGCAATTTCTGAACAGTAAAAGGTATTTCTACATTTTTTGGATAGCAGAAGGTATTCTCATAATTTCTCAAGTTTGTTCATGGACTTTGGCTATTTATAAAATTTGTATGGTTCTATCTTCGTTCCTGCAACTTTGATGATCAAAAGATCATATCTCAAGCAACCAAGTATCTTGAAATCTTCAAGCCACCAAAAGCTTTAGGAGATAACAAAATATCTTGGAGTTGAAAGCTTCGAGGTGCTACTACGCAATTCCGGACGCCACGCGAAGCAGTCTTTATACTCAAGCAGGAGTTGCTTGTAATACCGCCTTTCTGCCTTGGTGAGGAGAGCGTGCGATGGTTCGACGTTCATTATGCCAAGTGGTGGTTCGAGCACAGCCACTTGTACCGGCACAGTGGCGGAATCTTCCTCGCCTCCTTGCCAAGATATCGGGGCCGAAGAAGCTCCTCCTGCCACCCAGAGTTGGCCGGGTGGCTCGAGGAAGGCGTTTCAGCCAAGAACTGGGACTGGCAACTCCTGGTAGGCTGGAATACTGGGACTGGCATCCGAAGACGTGTGCGCGGTTTGGTGCTACAGGCCAGCCGACTGGCCCTACCTTTAAAAGTTTACTGGGGAAATTGTCAAGGTGGTACTACGCAATTCCTCCACGCCATCTTCCTTTTTTTTTCATATATCTTCCGAATGTAGCCGACCCCCTCCTAAAGAGAAGAAGGGTGAGCACTTGCTTAGATTCACCATTAGCCTGGAAGGTGACCAGAACTCTCCGGGGGGACTAGAAGATGGTGACCGCACCCCCTCCTCTTCAATTAACAAGGCCTCCCCCGTTGGGTGCAGTAGGCTGGCCCCCCCCCCCCCCCATGACAGCAGACCGGGGGGGGGGGGGGCTCCTCCCGGTGACAACAGCAGGGGGGGGGGGGCTCTCCCCCAGGTGGGAGCAGGCCTGGGGGGGCCTCCCCCCTCCGGTGGGTTCAGCAGGTGGAGCAGGGGGTCCGGGGGGGGCCCCCCGGTGCAGGTGGACCGGGGGAAGCTCCCCCTATGCAGCAGGCCCGGGGGGTGCCCCCCGGTGCAGGTGGAGATGAGAGGGAAGAGGGAGAGGGCGGATCCCCCTCCCCCCTTTTGTGCAGCCAAAAAAGGCTCATCTTCTGGGATTTTTTATCTTTTCTAGCCTTCCTCGCAACAAAGGACACGTGGAGGGTTTTGTTTATTTATTATCCGTCTCTAGACGCCGTCTTGCTACCCGTTGTTTTTGGGGTAACGAGAATTATATTTCAATGCCACAGGGATATCCGATGGCACTAAAAAAACTTAATTTCGTTTGGACTTTATCCTGTGAGCGTATAATTTCATGCCGCTCACGAGGTGCTCGGCAGAATGTCCACTTGTCACAAAGAGCTAAAAGCTCGACTTGGCGTGGGCCTTTGTTGAGTAGTTGCATGGTCACGTGCCGTCCGCCAGATGTTTGATAAAGTGTCCATGAGTACTTTAAAAGCTGAAAGTTTGATTTTGTTGAGTGAGTGTGTATAACTTTGTATCGCTCAGATGGTGTTCGATGAAATGTCGATGAGCATCCATATGATAACGACGACCGAGTTTCTTAATTTCTGAATTTTTCTGTAGTTATCAGAAATTATGAACTTTTTGAGATTCAACAGTGGCTCAGCATTTTATCAATGAGGAAAAGGATTACAAAAGTAGTGAGGGGAGAGAGAACCCCTTTTATGATGACTTCATCTATCGTGTTTATAGCATGAACCCTCCAAAAAAGAACCCCAGGAAAAGAAACATTGAGAGAGCCAGGACCTAAGAAAGAACAGAATGGTTTCCTAAGTAAAGAGGTTTTTTTTCCAATCCTTACTGATCTGTCTGAGCATTTTAGATGTTTTACTTGATGTGCTGGTAGATATTGTAGTGATGTGTGAATATTTCAGAGTGCTTTCTTTTCGCTTTTGTGCAGTCCATGAATACCTGTTGTTTTTTGTTTTCTCATTTTTATGGATTCTTCTTACACATCTGAATCCAACATCTTGTTTTTGTTCAACCTTTCTTTTCCTCTATCTACTGGGCCTACATCGCAGAGTTACAGAAGATCCAACTTGCTTCTGTCTGCTACTTTTGCTATCCTTTGCCAATAGTATCTAAAAGATCAAGGCATTGGCTATGGGTTTCGTGCGCGGAGATGAGTCGAGCGATGGCCCCCTCTGGGGTTGCTGGGGGCCCCAGGCTCCTCCTCGGAGGTGTTTCCCCGGTGGGTCTCCCAGTCACCATCGCAGGGAATGTACTCTTCCGGCTGGCGGATTTGGGGCGTATGGTGTTGGCGGAGCGCAAAGGCAGTGGAGGTCATACGCGGAGGTTCCTAAGACTGCCCTGTTGAGTACAGAGGGTGTCAAGCTAGAGGGGGAGGGGGTGAATAGATTGACCTTTTAAAAATTATAGCAGAGCAAATCGCAGCAGATGCAAGACAGCTGGAAGTTTAATTGACGGACTAAGCCAAGCCAATCAGAGAGCGCACCTATTCATGCATCTAGCGAAGAACAGATTAAGAAAATTAGAACAACCCACAGGAGGACACAGAATTTTAAGGTGGTTCGGTCTCCCAGCGGAGGCCTACGTCCACCTCCCCACTAAACCAGTGAGGAACCCTGCTGAGCTTTACAGTTTGGTTTCAACGAGGGACAGTCTCCACAATCCTGCTGAGCAATACAGCTTAGCTACACCAGGATCTAAACCCTGAACAGTTGACAAACAGCTTGCTGGCACCCTGGCCTATTTACCCCTGATCACAGCATAGCTCGCTGGATCAGATTACCCCTCTCTCAATCAGAGAGAGAACAAACAATGTCTAAGTTCAATCAGAAACAAAAAGACAGAAACAAAGAAATCACACAGTGGTGAAGCGAAAACTGATCCTCAGATCTACGGCGATGCAGACTCTGGAAGCAAATTCAGATCTCTGGATGAGATTTCTTCTCAGCAGATCGGTCTGCTTCTGAGCTTGATCAGCTTCACCTTCTTCACGATGTTCTGGTCTTATCAGATGATCTTCAGAGTAATAGAAGGATGTTCTTCGTCTTCAAGCTCTTCTACACTATTCCCCCTGCTCTTGCCTCTCTCTTCTATATCAATTCAAATCGATACCTCACTCTTCAACTTTTTTTCTCTTTTTATAGCTATCCCCAAATCTGGAACGCACATATTTCCCGCGTTCATCACGACCCACGTGCAACCAGTGGACCCCGCCTGATTTGCTTGTTGGCTCAATGATTGCTCACCCCACGGCCCCACTGATCTTCGTACGTATATTCAGATGGCGTCAACTCAGTGATCCCAAAAGGGTTGACGCAGCCTATCTTCCATCTTCTAGCTTTATATTTCATGCGGAGTGCGTTGACGCATGGTGCAACTGCGTCCACGCATCTGGTCACTTATTGTTGCACTTTAGACAGCAGCATCGATCTATCGAACTGCAGCGTCGACGCTACTTGATCAATGCGTTGACGCACCAGAGTAATCCACAAGCTACTTTCTTGATTGGTTGAACTGCTGCGTCCACGCTGCTTGATCAATGCGTTGACGCACCAGAGTAATCCATAAGCTGCTTTCTTGATTGGTTGAACTGCTGCGTTCACGCTGCTTGATCAATGCGTTGACGCACCAGAGTAATCCATAAGCTGCTTTCTTGATTGGTTGAACTGCTGCGTTCACGCTGCTTGATCAATGCGTTGACGCACCAGAGTAATCCATAAGCCGCTTTCTTGATTAGTTGAACTGCTGCGTCCACGCTGCTTGATCAATGCGTTGACGCATGGTGCCACTTTAACCTTTATGACCTGTTGCGTAGACACTTTAGCCGTCCAGCTTCAACCCTGTTCAAATCTTAATTCAGAAAAGAGATACACGTGTGATTGACACAGATTTAACATAGCACTTTAGAGTTTAATTTAGCATGCATCCAATTCATGATTGTCATCATCAAAACCAGGAGGACAACAATCTCCCCCTTTTTGATGATGGCAACTCTGAAATGATTTAAGGATGAGACATCAATCAAACGCATAACAATCTGTCAATCAGAGGCACAAGTATCTGTAATTCATTAAGCTTCATTGCATTGCAAAAAAATATCACAAAAATAATTACTTCATGTATGCTTAATTACAACAAGAACCATATGCAATCATTCATCATTCATTTAACATTAGATTTGAACTCATGCTCTCCCCCTTTGACATCATCAGTAAGGGGGCAAGTGAAAGGCTTCAATGGAAAAAACGGCCTAGTCTAGAAGTGGATCCGCGAGCCCTTGGTGCTTGACTTTGAGCAGACTGAAATATTTGAGAAGCAGGTTGATCTCTGGCCAACAAAATGCGAATGTCTTGAGATATCTCAGCTATGTCATGGCTCAATGTGGTTCTCACATTTGCAATCTCAGAGGACATATCAGCTTGGACAATTTTGGTGTTCTCTAGTTGGTTGCCAAGAGATGTAAGTGCTTCAGTCACAGTGTCAATCTTTTCAAAAATAACTTTGAGGCATTGGGGAAGTGCATTGACAGGACCTTTGATGGTTTCAACTGCTATCCTCACATCAAAACATAAATCAGTAATCTTGGCAAATGATTGAAAAGATGAAGCTTGTTGGCTGTGCATATCATTCACCAGTGTGGTTAATTTGTCAAGGAGAGAGGATATGTTTTGCAGGACGTTCCTTGTTGCTTGGTCAGATACCATCTTGGTGAGTAAGAAATTTTGCCACTCGGATAAGACGGAAACTTCAAAGTGTACAATCCGAGTAGTCAGGTTGTTGAAATGATAATTTGTGAACTCCATTAACATGTCCATCTTTGCATCCTGACGTTGCAGTATCATAGTCATGTTTGCGAACATCTCTTCAACAGTTGCTGGAGGTGGAGCTGCATCAGAAGTTGGAAAAGTTCCTCTATAAGCTCCAATGGCTCCAGTCATAAGGGGTTCCATTGGAGGTGCAGAGCCACTGTGTTCCCCAGTTTCTAGCTGAGGGCTTGATGGTCTTACAAAAGTTTCCTCAAAATCTTGCTCTCCTCTTGCTGAACTACCCTCTGCTCTGTCTTCACTTACCACAGGTGGAAGTGGTACCTCTGTCCTGTTCACCTGACTAGCATCCCCAGTGTCTGTTCTTGATGCCTGATCTGTTTCTAACGGAGCTGTTTGCTGACTAGGAAGAATTCTAACTGGTTTACCATCAATGATTTTAAAGCCCATAAATTTTTGAATGTAAGACATGGAATATATGTTTCCTTTGGGGATTACATGTTTCTTCTCAGTTCCAAAATCCACTCCTACCTTCTTGAAGATCGATGTGAGGTGTGCTGCATAAGGTAGTGTTCGAGAGTGGTGAAGACATGTTCCAATTGTCTGAATTACAACATCGATTAATGAAATCTTAATTTCCTTTAGCATGCAATACACCAGAAATCGTTGCATATCTGTTACTCTTTCTCTGCCACTACTCTGAGGTGTGATGATAGACATGCAGATGTGATGAAGTAGTCTGACCGATGGTAAAAATCTATTGGCTTTTAAACTAGAAAGGTATGTCTGTTTCACGTCAGAAGGATCTTTGGTTTGCCCAGTCAAAACAGCAAACGCCTCATGCTCATCTAGCTTAAACGAATGAAGCTTTGCTCCACCCATTGGTATTTTCCAAACTCGAGCAAGCAGGTCACTAGTTAACTCAAAATAAACATTTCTAACTGTGGAGGATAGTTTGGGAATCTGCGGTTCATATTGCAAGTTCTGATAAAATTCCCTGACGAGAGTAGGATAGTAAACTTTGTGTTTTGTCACAAACTCCCACCAGCCTTGAAATTCTAATGCGGGCCGTACCTCAGGAAATGCCGCAAGTAGCTCTTCATCAGAACCCACAATGTATCTGGGGATAAGAACCTTGAGAGGTTCTTCTATAAGAATAACAGAAGAGGGTTCAGAAGACCTGGATTTCTTTTTCCCCGTTGTGCCAGAAGAGGTGCGCGGTACATCGGATTTTGATTTTGAGAGTTTCCTTCTCTTGGCCGGCGGACTAGGACTTCGAGGATGTCTCTCCTTCTTCTTTCCTTTGTTCTTCCTGGAGATATTTGGAGATGGTGTCTCTTCAGGATGGCTGGGCACTGGTACGTCATGCGCACCCTTTGTGCGTGACTCAGTCGGCAACTGTGCCGCACTAGAATCCCTCAAGCTCTGCTCTATCGACTTCTTTCCCTTCTGAGCACCCTTCGGCGAAGATGATCGGACACAAGAAATGGAGTGGAAGGGTTTTGGACGCGAAAGGCAAATGCACGAGGGTGTTTATAGGAGAATAGAAACCCCTTTTAGTGAGCGGCTCACCCGGTTCAAGTCGGTGAACCGGATAAAAAAAATGTTACTCGAAGCATTGCGTTGACGCCAAGGGATATTGCGTCGACGCAGTGAAGCAGATATGAATGAATATTGCAAGAGGAGTAGCCAGAAAGACATCCGTACAAGGAATTTTCTTAAGATACTTAGATAAATAGTAGACATGCTCATATTCAAGGATTTTTAATTGTTGCAGATCAAGTTCCCGTGAAAAGAAGCATGCTGAGGTGGACTCCAATCCATCTAATGATGAAGAGATAAAATGTTCTTAAGATATTAAATTAAAACAATGAACGCTAAGAATCCATGTCAGGAGTAAAACAATGAACTCTTTTCATACTGGGAGCATTTTCATTTCTTTCCCTTATATTTCAATTTCAAGTAGCCCTTACTGAGAGAGAGAAATTTAACCGGTATTGAGGATAAACTCTAGGGGACACAATAGCGTTTGGATCAAACACACCCACATGTATTCATATACAGAAGAATATGAATTTTTAATTCTTATTTTCAATATTCTCAGTGGCAGTCAAGTACAGCTAGCCTTTTTACGCATGTACACATGTTTATCAGACACCAGAGTCCCTGGTTACTCAGCATGGCTGACTATTCTGCTTGATGCACCAGAGTTGGTAACCCACCTCATGACACGCCTTTCAGCACTTCATAGGTGCATGAAGGTGGTTTCTCAGTTGACAGTCACCATTGCTCTGTAATGAGTTGACTTTTATTTGATAGCAGAGATAACAGTCAACCTCATGACTTCCTCTTTAGCACTTCTTTGGTACATAGAGTTAGTTTCTCAGTGTAGATCTGCCATTGCTCTGAATTTTATAACATATATGTGGGGTGAATTTCTCTAGCATATACTAGACCCTTTGTGAGTTTAAAATCAATACCGATATTAAATTCCTTTACTCATAGTGGTTTCTTTACTTTTAAGCAATAATGATCAATACATGAAAAGATCCTAGTTTTATTAAATTGTTCAGTATTTATTCCATACACAAGGCATTATTAGGTTCAAGAGTTTTAGAATTCAACCATCAATAAGAACAATAGATCTTTAATCATTAGCTCTTCATGGAACCAATCAGAATATGTCTTATGCCCATTAGGAACTATCACTTAAACAACCCCTGAATTTAGGACATTATCCACATATCTCAGTGCTCTAGAAATTTTCCCTCATATTAGGATGTCAAAGAGGCTTTATTGAGGGATAAGAACGGAAGGAACGAAATGGATAGACATATCAAGTTGATTTGGGATATGGAAGTTTCCAAAGAGAGAAGATATAACACAAAGATTCCAACATGGCACTGCTACTTTGAATCAGTGTTAGCTCAAAAACCAATTCTGTTTCCAAGGATAATTGCACAGTGTGGCGCCCCCTTCCCGCGATCCCGTATCGTATCCGGGGACGTCACAACGGATGTACGGAAGTGTTGTGGGCCGAATATTTACAAGGCGTTAAGGCCAAACCATCACATATTTCAAAAACATAACCATACCATTTCCATAAGATAAAACACTCATAATTTACATCGTATACAGAGTACTACATATCTCTACTTAAAAGTAACATTTACATTCATTATTCAAAAGGAAACCAAAACTATTTATTCTACGCAGCGGAATCCAAATTCAACCCGGGATCAACTTCCGACCTACTGTCCGAAGGAGCCAAGACGCACACTGGTCAATTTCCTGAAATGGTTAGGCAACAGATATGAGTCCAAAGACTCAGTAGGCATTAAAACCAATCACATGCTTATCATATACTAACATGTGCAAATCCATGATATATATATAAAGCAAATCACAATTTCACTGGATTGTACATATACTATGAATGCGAAGGAAATATAATAAGCAAATGCGTATAACAAATGCGTATAACAAATCTTATCTGACTTATGGCATAGTACATATCTTAGCTAAATCAGAGCTTATACAGATGAACTTATTTTCAGATCATATCAAAGTCATATATCAAATCTGAACTTCATATTATTTGGCAGCATATATTGGACAGGCATCCCGTCACTATAAGCAGTAGCAAACACATACCTAGGCATCCATACGTCGACATAAAGACAAATGGTCTAAACGCTGGAGCCTGTCGGCCTTGATCAACCACGCAGGATCGGGAGTTAATACTCCACCATTCCCCAGATAATTTTCTTATTCTGGGTTCCGGATTTTTCAGAAGTCCGTTTGTCCTCGGAAATGGGCTTAATCCCGTAGCGGAAGCTAACTACGGTTTGTTGCCCCACACCTCCTTAAAGTGACACAGTCCATATGCTTAATCAAAGTTTTATTATTATTATAATGCTTATTACATAGTCGTCTCAATACTTAAAATTTGTCATTGAACTTTACAAAATAACTGGATCGTATTTTAATATTATTAACTAAATATATATAACATTCGAAGAGATTAGAGTAGAGAGAGAGTAGAGAGAGAAAGTAGAGGGAGAAAGTAGAAAGAGATTAGAGAGAAATTAGAGAGAGATTAGAGAGAAAATAATACTTTAACAGAATGGTAACTAAATAAATAACTGATTCTAAACATAGATCATAAATCACTGACTTAAATTACATTTCAAATAAAATTAAATCAAAGAAATGTAAATAACAAATAACATGCACTCGGTTTATCATGCCTACCTTTAGAACGGACTTCCGAATAGATTTTAGTATCGCACCAGAGCTCCCGTAAAAGTCATTGCGTAGGAAAATATAATTTCCCAGTCCGAGATGCGTAAAGAAGGGTGAAATTGTCCAAAATAGCTTCAAATCTTCCGTCCAAGTGTTTATTAATTATTTATATTATTCTGATGCTGTATTATCTTCTATTCTCCGTTTATTAATAAGAGAATGAGAGTGGGAAGTAAAGAGAAAAAGTAGAGAGAGAAAGTAGAGAGAGAAAGTAGAGAGAGAATTTAGAGAGAGAGGAAATAGAGAGAAAGTAAAGAGAGAGTAGAGAAGGAAGGTAGAAGAGATATAAAGAGAAAAATTAGAGAGAGAAAGTAGAGAGAATTTAGAGAGAAAGTAGAGAGAGAAAGTAGATAGAGAAGATAGAGAGAGAAAGTGAAGAGAGAGTAGAGAAAGAAGTATAGAGAGATATTTAAAGAGAAAGTAGAGAGAATTTAGAGAGAGAATTTAGAGAGAGAAAGTAGAGAGAGAGAGAGAGTAAAAAAAGAGTAGAGAGAGAAAGTGGAGAGAGATTAGAGAGAGTAAAGAGATAATAGAGAGTAAAACAAGAAAATAAAAATAGAAAGAGAGAGAGAGAGAGAGAGAAGAGAAAGAGTTGGAGGGGAAGAGGGGGGTGGATATATGGGAAAGAGGGGGAGAGGGGGGCTTTATATAGGGGGGAGGGGAGAGGAGATAAGAGGGAGGGGGAGGTGGTAAGAGGGGGAAGAGGGGAGTGGGAGAGGTGGGAAGTGGGGAAGGTGGGGAGTGAGGGAGGGAGCCACGTGGGGGGGGTGGGGGGTAGATATTTTAGGATTTTTTTTTGTTTTTTTTTGTTTTTAAAAAAAAACTCTTAATAATATGATTTTTAAGAACTAGCTCACTCTATCTCATTTTTGTCCTTCCAAATATCAAAATTTGAAAAAGTGTTCAACATGAAACTTGTAGATTTTTCAGTTATCTTTCCAACGAGTCTAATATTGACTTATTCTGACATTCCTATGAGAAGTTACGTATTAATAAAGAAGATGTCTATTGAATTTGTATACTAACATCCGTTAAACCCGTATTTTCTATACAGTTCAAGGCATTGGGGTTTGATTTAGAGAATCTGTAATCTATATGGGTTTCAGAAGTAAAGTGTTTAGTTATTTTTAAGTTTCGAACGGATTCGGGTGTTACACACAGTGCGTTAACCCAGCCTCATTACTGCGTCAACTCATCCATATAGACATCTCAAAAATTTGTTCAGTTTCCGAAAGCAATTGTCCATAGCGTTAACCCAGTCTTATCACAGCGTCAACTCATCCATCTAGACAGCTCAAAAATTTGTTCAGTTTCCGAAAGCAATTGTCCATAGCGTTAACCCAGTCTCATCACAGCGTCAACTCAGCCTTGTTGACTGATCAGCAAGCCATTCCACAAGTTGGGTTGCTAACCGAACTCTCAGCACATTTTACTGACCAATTAAATCTTGTGAAGAGTAAAAGAGATCACTCCCCCTCAAACTATGCATGATTAAATGTTTGGGAGAAGATTAGTTGCTTTTCCATGTAGGAGTTTTATTTATGATGTGATTTATGAGAAAGATATTCTTATAATCTAACTAAACTCCCCCTGAATATGAGACTCATTCAATCATATGCACTTTTCAATTTATGCAGGGCAAAGATAATTCATTCCAATACAAAGTAAATCAAGCAAATTTCATAGGAAAACATGTTATCATGTTAGGCATTAAGATGAGAATTACACAAACCAAGCTCTCTTCTGAGAAAAGAAAATCTTTCATTATTCAGAGGCTTGGTGAAAATATCAGCTAATTGATGTTGAGATTCAACAAACACAAATTTAAAGCTACCCTTATTCACTTCCTCTCGTAGGAAATGATGCCTTATTTCAATATGTTTGGTCCTAGAATGCTGGATGGGATTCTTGGTCAGGTTTATGGCACTGGTGTTATCACACAATATTTGGACACATCCAAGATCAGTTTGATAATCCTGGAGCTGGTGCTTGATCCATAACACTTGAGTGCCACAACTCCCTGCAGCGACATATTCTGCCTCTGCAGTGGATAGTGTCACTGAGTGTTGTTTCTTGGATGCCCAAGAAACCAAACCTCCTCCCAAAAATTGGCAATAGCCACTTGTGCTTTTCCTGTCAAGTTTGCATCCAGCATAGTCTGCATCTGAATAGGATATAAGATCAAACGAGCAAGATGCAGGATACCAAATCCCTAAATCTCGAGTTCCAGCGAGGTATCGAAAGATACGTTTGACAGAACTTAAGTGGGATTCTCTAGGATTAGATTGAAAACGAGCACACATGCACACACAAAATTGGATATCTGGCCTAGATGCTGTAAGATAGAGGAGTGATCCGATCATACCTCGATAAGTCTTTGCATCTACTTGGTTACCTTTCACATCTGCATCCAAATTTGTGTTGGTGCTCATGGGAGTGCTTATGGCTTTCAAATTTTCCATCTTGTATTTCTTTAACAGTTCAGATATGTACTTTGCCTGATTGATAAAGCATCCCTCCTTGCTTTGGGTGATTTGTAGACCTAGAAAGAACTGAAGCTCACCCATTAGACTCATTTCAAATTCATTGGTCATCAAACTAGAAAATTCCTCACACATACTAGGTTTAGTGGATCCAAATACTATATCATCAACATAGATCTGAACCAGAATTATATCTGAGTTTCTTACCTTGGTGAAGAGAGTTTGATCCACTTTACCTCTTGAATACCCATTTTTAGTGAGAAATGAGCTAAGTCTGTCATACCATACTCGAGGTGCATGTTTGAGTCCATAGAGGGCTCTATCCAACCTGTACACATGGTTAGGACAGTCTATACATTCAAACCCGGGGGGTTGTTCCACATATACTTCTTCTTTTATTAAGCCATTAAGAAAGGCACTTTTCACATCCATTTGATGTAATTTTATTTCATGACAGCAAGCATAAGCGAGAAGCAACCTAATAGCTTCTAGTCTAGCTACTGGAGCAAATGATTCTTCAAAATCAATCCCAAATTCTTGATTGTAACCTTGTGCTACCAATCTAGCTTTATTCCTTATAACAACACCATTTTCATTTTGTTTGTTTCTAAAGACCCACTTAGTTCCAATCACAGTATGTTCTTTGGGTCTTGGGACAAGGTGCCACACTTTATTTCTTTCAAATTGATTTAGTTCTTTATGCATGGCATTTATCCAATATTCATCTTTCAGAGCTTCATTTATATTCTTTGGTTCAATGTGTGAGACAAGAGCTAAATTATCCATTTCCTCAATTTCTCTAAGTTGAGATCTTGTTCTAATGGGTTCATGCAGATTTCCAATGATGCTAGATAAAGGGTGATCCCTGAATGTTCTAACATTAATTGGAGAATTACCTTCATTTATACCTGCATTACCTCGATTGCTTGATTCTGCTTGGACTTCATTTGCTCTTGTCTCTTCCTCTTGAGGATTTTGTTCTTCCTTCTCTTTAATGAATTTCCCATCATCCTTGTCCCTGCAAGATTGCTCAATCTCAGATTTTTCATTCAGTTCGTCAAATACAACATGAGGAGATTCTTCAATAGCTTGTGTTTTTAGATTAAAAATTCTATAGGCCCTTGAGTGACTAGAGTTTCCTAGAAAAATGGCAGGTTCACTCTTGAGTTCAAATTTGTCCAAAACTCGTTTGTCATTGTTTTGAACAAAGCATTTTGATCCAAAGACTCTGAAATGAGCAACCGAAGGTCTCTTACCTTTCATTAGCTCATATGGAGTCTTTTTGGATTTAGGTCTTACCATTGCCCTGTTTATAATGTAACGAACTTCCTTGGGAGTTCTCCTTCGATCAGCATGGTTCTGGCCATCTCCACAAGGGTTCTATTTCTCCTTTCCACGACTCCATTCTGTTCAGGAGTTCTTGGAGAGGAAAATTTGTGTGACATACCGGTTGCTCTGCAGAAATCATCAAATTCAGAGTTATCAAATTCTCCTCCATGATCTGACATGATTGATGAAATGATAAACTTACCCTCCTGCTTTACTTTCTTAAAGAAGGCCTGAAATTCTTCAAATGCATCATTCTTGTGAATTAGAAAGAACACCCAAGTAAACCTAGAAAAGTCATCCACTAAAACAAATCCATATTTGCTTCCACTTACACTTGCTGTTCTAGTGGATCCAAACAAGTCTATATGAATGAGTTCAAAAGGTTTAGTAGATTGATTTTCAAGTCTGGACTTAAATGACCTTCTAGTATGCTTACCTTGAGTGCATGCATTGCAGACTTTGTCATTTTGTTTAAAAGATGCATCTGGCAAACCATTCACCATGCTGAACTTTACTAACTTATGCATGACACTATAGCTAGCATGCCCTAGCCTACGGTGCCAAAGCCAAGCAAGTTCATTTTTATTCACAACAAGACAGATTATTATGTGCAGGATCATCTAAGTCCACCATGTACATGTTGTTTATTCTTTTTTCAATGAACTTAACTTTTTCAGACTTCATATCAAAGATAGTACAAGCATGGGATTCAAACACAACTTTGTTTCCTTTATCACACAGTTGGCTGATACTTAGAAGATTGTATTCTAGCCCTTCAACAAGTAACACATCATCAATAGAATTTAGAGGATTATTGCCAACTTTACCTTTTCCGATGATTTTCCCTTTATTGTTACCCCCAAAGGTGACTTGACCTCCATCTTTTTCAACCAGGAAACAGAATTTAGCTTTGTCGCCCGTCATGTGCCTTGAACAGCCACTGTCGAGATACCACCTGTTATGTACGGCTGCAAGGCATTCCTGCAATTCATTTCAAACAGAAGATTTTGGAACCCAAATACGCTTGGGCCCCATCAGACCACATGATTGTTCTAGATAATGCAACAAACTTTTAGGAATCCAGACCTGTTTGTTTGTAGGTTCTTGATGTTTAGAATTCAATGGTTTGTAAACTTTCTGATTAACTTGATGTCTTCTTTGAGATGGATTTATCGAACCTTTTTTTTTGTTATAGAAACGTGAGTTGTTATTCTTGTTCTTATTCCACTGACTTTTCAGAGGATCGTAGACCCGCAGCGTAGACGCTCCTGGACCGCTGCGTTGACTCCAACCATCTCTAAGACCATATGTATTCTGATGCATGGGAATCGTAGACTCACCATAGTGACTGCGTCGACTCCACCCATCTCTAAGACCATATGTATTCTGATGTATGGGACGCGTAGACTCACCATAGTGACTGCGTCGACTCCACCATTCAGCATTTCTAACGGGATGCCCTTTCTGGAAGACATTATGCGTTGGCGCCACATAGTAAGTGCGTTGACGCGATCGACTTCCACCAGACCTCTGACTTTCAGACTTCCTATATGCATGTTGTTGTGCTGATGAACTGGTTGATGAATAGTGGTTGGGGTCCTCGAATTTACTTGTAGAAGCACACCTGACCCTAGGCAAGCTCTCAAAATTATTATCATTCAGGATGGTTTTCATTTTCTCCTTGCCTTTTTCCTTATTATCTTTCTTTTCATGTGTTTGGCTCTTCTTAGATGTGTTCTGTTCTGAGACAAATGTGACAAGTCTAGTTCCCAGAGCCTTTTTCTTAGTTGGATTAAATCCAAGACCTTCTTTTCCAAAGTTACCTTTTATCCCCGTGATAGCTTCAAGATTGTCCTTTCCTTGGGTTAATTTCTCAAGAGAGAATTGTTTATTTTGGTTTTCATTTTCAAGTTTCTTTATGTTTTCTTGGAGTTCCAGGTTTACTCCACAAATAGCTTCATATTTCTCCTCAGCAATTTTTACTTCGCTTTCTAATTTTTGCATTCTCACTTTCAATTCATCATATGCACATTCTGTAAGAAATCATTTTCTTTTTTCATCTCAATCATTTGGGCCTTGCTTTCATTGTTTTCTTCTAGGGAGTTTTTTAAATGAGCAATTTCAGCTTCAAGAGTTTTAACTTTTTCATTCAATGAACTTTCCTGATTAGTCTGACTTTTCTTTTTCTTCAGAGATTTATTTTCTTTCTTCACATTATCATATTTATCTAGAAGTTCATTGAAAGCAACTTCCCAATCACTACAAGTGAAATCTTCAAGTGAAGAGATTACCTCATCTTGATCATCTCCATTGGCCATGAAGCATAACTTTATTTCACTTTCATCTCCTGATGAGCTATTTTCTTCATCTTCATCCTTTTCCTCGTCGCTCCAAGTGCTTATCATAGCCTTGGGCTTCCTGTTTCTCCATTTCGGTTGAGTCTTCTTCAAGTTCTCAGGGCATTCAGATTTGATATGCCCCTGTTTCCTGCATTTGTAGCACACCACTTTATCAGATTTTTTAGAGTTTTCTGATTTGAATCTTAGATTATTCCTTACCGGAGGTCTGCTACTCCTCACGGCCTTACCTTCCTTTCTTAAAAATTTCTTGAACTTCCTGGTGAGCATGGCAATTTCACTTGAGTCATCTTCAGATGTAGAATTTTGACTGTCGTCTGAGCTCTCCATGCTGCTGGGACCTGCCTTGAGAGCAAGTGGCTTTTTCTTCTTGAAATCCTCATCAGTCTTTCTAAAGTTTAACTCATAGGCCATTAGTGACCTGATAAGCGCATCGGGGGTTGTTGTAGGAAGGTTCCTAGATTCCTCTACAACCGTGGCCTTTGTATGCCAAGATTGGTGTAAGGGATCTAAGAATCTTCCTCACCAATTCATAATCACTATAGACCTTTCCTAGACCTTTAAGACCGTTTACCAAGAGAGTTAATCTAGCATACATTTCTGATATATTCTCATCAGGTTTCATTCGAAATGCCTCATATTCAGAAATCAGCATGTTGGCTTTAGTTTCTCTTACCTCTGAGGTACCTTCGTAGATAGCCTCAAGTCTATCCCACATCTCCTTGGCATTGGCGCATGAAGATACTCGAGAGAACTCCTTGGGGTGCAGTGAACACTGCATGATATTCATGGCTTGCCAGTTGATATTGGATTTGCGGATCTGCTCCTTCACCCACAGCTCTCCGTCTCCTTCAATCTGATACGGTCCCTTACTCACGACCCTCCAAGTTTCATGATCCTACGCTCTTAAGAATACTTGCATACGATTTTTCCAGTAAGAGTAGTTAGTTCCATCAAAAAATGGTGGCCGATTAATTGCATACCCCTCTGGCATGAGACCTCTGTTCTCCATTAGTTCTCTCTAGGTTGTGAAACCTTTACAAGAGAGCCTGGCGCTCTGATACCACTTGTTGAGTACAGAGGGTGTCAAGCTAGAGGGGGAGGGGGTGAATAGATTGACCTTTTAAAAATTATAGCAGAGCAAATCGCAGCAGATGCAAGACAGCTGGAAGTTTAATTGACGGACTAAGCCAAGCCAATCAGAGAGCGCACCTATTCATGCATCTAGCGAAGAACAGATTAAGAAAATTAGAACAACCCACAGGAGGACACAGAATTTTAAGGTGGTTCGGTCTCCCAGCGGAGGCCTACGTCCACCTCCCCACTAAACCAGTGAGGAACCCTGCTGAGCTTTACAGCTTGGCTTCAACGAGGGACAATCTCCACAATCCTGCTGAGCAATACAGCTTAGCTACACCAGGATCTAAACCCTGAACAGCTGACAAACAGCTTGCAGGCACCCTGGCCTATTTACCCCTGATCACAGCATAGCTCGCTGGATCAGATTACCCCTCTCTCAATCAGAGAGAGAACAAACAATGGCTAAGTTCAATCAGAAACAAAAAGACAGAAACAAAGAAATCACACAGTGGTGAAGCGAAAACTGATCCTCAGATCTACGGCGATGCAGACACTGGAAGCAAATTCAGATCTCTGGATGAGATTTCTTCTCAGCAGATCAGTCTGCTTCTGAGCTTGATCAGCTTCACCTTCTTCATGATGTTCTGGTCTTATCAGATGATCTTCAGAGTAATAGAAGGATGTTCTTCGTCTTCAAGCTCTTCTACACTATTCCCCCTGCTCTTGCCTCTCTCTTCTATATCAATTCAAATCGATACCTCACTCTTCAACTTTTTTTCTCTTTTTATAGCTATCCCCAAATCTGGAACGCACATATTTCCCGCGTTCATCACGACCCACGCGCAACCAGTGGACCCTGCCTGATTTGCTTGTTGGCTCAATGATTGCTCACCCCACGGCCCCACTGATCTTCGTACGTATATTCTGATGGCGTCAACTCAGTGATCCCAAAAGGGTTGACGCAGCCTATCTTCCATCTTCTAGCTTTATGTTTCATGCGGAGTGCGTTGACGCATGGTGCAACTGCGTCCACGCATCTGGTCACTTATTGTTGCACTTTAGACAGCAGCATCGATCTATCGAACTGCAGCGTCGACGCTACTTGATCAATGCGTTGACGCACCAGAGTAATCCATAAGCTGCTTTCTTGATTGGTTGAACTGCTGCGTTCACGCTGCTTGATCAATGCGTTGACGTACCAGAGTAATCCATAAGCTGCTTTCTTGATTGGTTGAACTGCTGCGTTCACGCTACTTGATCAATGCGTTGACGCACCAGAGTAATCCATAAGTCGCTTTCTTGATTAGTTGAACTGCTGCGTCCACGCTGCTTGATCAATGCGTTGACGTATGGTGCCACTTTAACCTTTATGACCTGTTGCGTAGACACTTTAGCCGTCCAGATTCAACCCTGTTCAAATCTTAATTCAGAAAAGAGATACACGTGTGATTGACACAGATTTAACATAGCACTTTAGAGTTTAATTTAGCATGCATCCAATTCATGATTGTCATCATCAAAACCAGGAGGACAACATGCCCCGCCGACAGGCGGTTCCGGGAGGGCGGGCAGAGAAGGTGTGGCCCCGCTACCCAAATCTACCGGGATAGAGACTCTTGACCTGGGGGGGCTTGCTCCGGATAGTATCTCCCTTCGTCGGGAGTGGCTATCCCGATGTGTTTGTTTGTCCCTGATTCAAGGGGTGTTGGACGCGACCAAGGCCAGTGGTCTCTTGGAGGACTGGTGGTGTATGGGGGCTCCGTGGGATGTTCGGCACGTCTTTAAGGGCTCGCCGGTGGCGGTGGCCTTCACTATGGAAGTGCGAGGTCTGTGGTGGAAGTAGGGGTTCTTGCCATGCAGGGCTCCATCTTTCGTGTCCAGGCATGGAACCCGGAAAGAGGGACTTTCGCCACTCCCAGCAGGAGGTCGTGGTGGCTCTGGCTCACTGGCATCCCTCTCTGGCTTTGCGATGAATCATGCCTTCGCTTCCTGGCCGGTTCTTTTGCTTAGTTGGAAACAAGGTCGATCCAAATGTGTGTGGATGATAAGAGTCATTACAGCGGAGGCCTGTGTTTCTGTCTTAGTTGTCGTCTCAGTCCCGTCGGCGATCACTTTCTCTGACGGAGGGGCAGAATACGTCGTGGGGGTGTCCATTCGTTCGGCGGAAGAGGGGCGGCGACGGGAGTTTCAGCAAGGTCTAGGTTTTTTGCAACCCCGAATAGAGGTGGAAGAAGGTGGAGTGGTGGGTAGTTTGAATTCAAACCGGCCGGCCCGTTCGGTCGGCCCAACCGATCCGGTTCGTAGCCCAAATCAGCTCGGCCCAAAGGCGATGGGCAAGCAACCCATTCTCCAGCTCGTTAGCCCTAAGGACCCGCTCGGTTGCTCTTCGGATATTCAGGTATAGGTGACTTACCCAGATCCGAGCACGTCTGCTTAACGGGTTCGCACGGCCCCGTTATTGCTTGTCTCGCCCGCTCGTTTCGATTGTTTGAGCCCACTCTCCCTCCTCCGACGGCCTACGGCTCGGCTTTAGCCTCTCCTCCGGGGGACCTTCTGCAAATCTCCGGTGGCCTCCTCCGCCGACAAGATGGCTGCCCAGTTCCCCTCCCAGAGGCAGTCTTGATCGACGGGAGGACCGTGGCCTCCCCTCCCTGTGCTAGGCGGCTGTTCAGCCCCATCATCCACCCAGTCCGGGGCGGGCAGTGGTTAGCCAGGGGCCAGTCGGTGGTGGAGGATCCCTGCAGTCAGTTGTTGCTGGCGGATGGTGGTGCGGCTTCTCTGGTCTCTTCCTCTGTCGAAAGTACGGAGGTGCAGTTCTACCTTGGTTCGGCCTTGTCGGAAGCTGCGCCAACTGTGACGCCTACTTCTGGCCGGAACCTTCTGGTTCTGGTGATGCTGGTGTTGGCAATTCGACGTAGGAGTTGCAGGTGCTGACGAGGCAATGAGTTCGGAGTGGTTCAGATGAGCCTTTTGCGGCTGTTGGGGGTGTCGACACCAGCCTTTTGGTGGTTCCTTCTTTGTCTTTGGTGCCATACCAGGCGCCGATCAATTGGGAGTGTGGTTGCCCTTCTGAGCTGGAGCTGTAATTAGTGGCTGAAGGGGTTGGAGGGGAATCTAGTTTGATTCCAATTGAGGATGGGTGGAGAGAAAGGGCTTCCTTGAGGATGGAGGAAGTGAGGGAGCTGTTGGTGTTTGTGGAGAAGTTGACGGGGGAACATGTAAGGGAGGTGGTGACCAAGGTTGGCATCTCTTATGCGGTTGCAGAGAAGGATGTGAGCGGGGCCTTCTCTAAAATCAGAAAGAGGTGGGGTGCGAGTATTAGAGCTCAAGTGAAGGTAGACATGGAAGGGGAGGTGGGTGGGGACGATAGGGATTTCATACGCTTTGAATGAGGATCGTCTCATGGAGTGTGAGGGGACATTGGGGGGATGGAAAAGAAGAGGGCGGTGAGGGAGCTAATCAGGAGATGCAAAATTGATATTCTCTGCATCCAAGAGACCTAGTGTGGGGGTGATGGTGCTGAGCTTATGAGGCAGATTGGAGGCGGTAGGTTGTCTATGGGTGTTGCTTCCCCAGCTGTGGGTAGGTCCAGAGGGATTATGATACTTTGGAACCCTTATGAAGTGGAGGTGGTGGTTCAAGACAAACAGGTGAGCAGGTGGACTATCTCTTTACACTTTAGTCAGCTGAAAGACGGCTTCTCTCGGGACTTCAGTGGAGTGTATGCCCCTTAGTTCAGAGAGGAGAAGCGACTTCTGTGGGAGGATTTGCTCGGTCATCACCTCTCCTCTGGTCAGCCATGATGTGTTGGTGAGGACTTCAATGCTGTGACTGCTCCTTGGGAGAGGACGGAGGGTTTTTTACACTTAGGTGAGATGGAGGGCTTCACTGAGTTTATACAAGAGGTTGCTTTGGTGGATGTTGGCATAGCTCATGGGCGGTTCACTTGGTCCAACTTGCGGGCAAATGCTTCTTGCTCTAGGTTGGATAGGCTTCTGGTGTCGGTTGATTGGGAGGACCACTTCCTTGATGTGCAGGTGCTCCCTTTGGTGAGGTCCACTTTGGACCATAAGCCCATCCTGTTGAAGACCAACTTGGTGTTGGACAAGTGTCACTGCTTCAGGCTTGAGAAGTATTGGTTTAGAGAGGCTGATTTTTTGGAGACTGTCTCTGGTGCATAGAGTGTTCAGGTGAGGTCTACCTCTGTTATGGCTATTATTGTCAAGAAGTTGCAACATACTGCACAGGTGCTCAAGACTTGGGAGGCAGACAAAACTCTTCCAAGGAGGGCGGCGAAGGACATGATTCTTCAATAGATTGAGAGCCTAGATTGTCTGGAGGAGGTAAGTCTTATAGATGAGGAGGATAGAGTCTCATGGACTCCTTCATGACACAGTTCGATGAGATACTTGCTAGGGAGGAGATTTATTAGAGGCAGAGATTGAGGGACAAATGGATTAAGGAGGGTGATAGGAACATTTCTTATTTTCAACGTATTGCTTTAGGGAGAGGGAGGGTTAACATGATCACTAGCATTAGGGTGGGTGACGTCTCCTTATCTTCTGAGGAGGATATTAGGAGGCATGCCAGAGACTTTTATTCCAGGCTGTTTACAGAGGAGGAGGAGTGCAGACCGCGGATTGCAGATCACTTACTCGTCTCTCCACTAAGGAGAGGGATGCTATCTCCTAGTATTTCTCAGAGGAGAAGGTCCACCAGGCGGTTTTCTCTCTTGCAAGGGACATACCTCTGGGGCCGGATGGTTTCCCATTGGTATCCTTTCAGATGTGTTGGGAAGTTATCAAAGATGATTTCTTGGCAGCAGCGAGGGAGTTCCAGGAGGGGCACACTTGGGGGGTATCAATAAAACTCTCTTAGTGTTTATCCTTAAGAAGGTAGGTGCACAAGAGTTCTGAGACTTGAAATCCATTAGCCTGCTGATTGGCGCTTACAAGATCATCACTAAGGTACTAGTTGGGAGGTTAGTTGGGGTGATGGACAGGCTGGTCAGTAGCTTCCAGGGAGCCTTCATAAGGGGGAGACATATCTAGGATAACTTCTTGGTGGCCCATTAGTGCTTGTTTGCCATGAAGTCCCACAGAAAGAAATGGGTGGTCCTCAAGTTAGATTTCGAGAAGACCTATGATAGGGTCAACTAACAGTGTTGTTTGATGTGTTGAAAAAGATGGGTTTTGGAGAGAGATGGATTAGGGCTTGTATTCTCGTTTGCTATCCTTGTGAATGGGAGGCCATCTTCCTTTTCCTATAGTGGGAGGGGGCTCCGCCAGGGGGACTCTATGGCTCCTCTCCTATTTGTGCTGGTGACTAATGTCTTGAGCAGGGTGTGGTAAAGAGTTGAGACTGCAGGTTTGATTAGGGGATTTCAAGTGGATAGAGGGGGGGGCACTATCTCTCATCTACAGTATGCGGATGACATCATCCTCTTCTTAGCTGAGGGAGAGGAGCAGTTCCTCACGGTTAGACTCTTGTTGGAGTTGCTGGAGGGGGTGACTGGCCTTAAAGTCAACTTCAATAAGAGCCTGCTAATGGACATGAGCATGGAGGAGTGGTCTCTTCAGAGGGTAGCTTGCATTTTGGGGTGCAAGATAGGGGAGTTTCTTATCTCGTACATGGGTCTTTCTTTGTTTGAGTGCTCTTCACTGTACAGATTGGTTTCCTATTGTGCAAAGGTACGAGTCCAGGCTGGTTGGATGGAAAGGTAGATTGTTATCTTATGGGGGTAGACTTGTCTTGTGTATATCTGTGCTAGATAGCCTTCCTATCTATTTTCTCTCCATGTTCCGAATTCCGAAGACGGTGGCCAAGAAGATTGAGTCTATTTAAGAGAGGTTCTTTTGGCATGGCAGTGGTGGGAGATGCAGGGGTGTCGTGACATCGCTTGGGGTAGGGTGGCTATGAGCAAGGAAATGGGAGGGTTGGGGATCAAAGATGCGAGGGATTTCAACCTTACCCTCTTGTGTAAATGGTTGCGGAGGTTGGGAACAGGGGAAGATGGGCTATGGATGTAGGTGATCAAACAGAGGTACTATGTCAGGAGGAGAGTTTGAGACTTGGGTCCAGTGCCTTTGCATAGGACCTCCCCCTTATGATGCGATATCTGGTCTTGCAGGGATTTCCTCTCATCTGGTGTCCGTGTCCGTCTGGGAAGAGGCAACCGAAGTCTTTTATGGAAGGATATATGGTGTGGAGACTTCACTTTGAAGGCCTCCTTTCCCAGTCTCTGTGCGATTTCAGACGCCCAGTGTCCCAATCTTTCGATTCCTTTTTGTCAGGGGGCACCTGGGCTCCGACCTTCAGGAGGGCGCTCAGGGATGAGGAGTTGGTGCAACTCTAGGACCTCCTCTTCTTCCTCCTTCCACTTCATCCTTTTCTAGACAGAGAGGATGAATGGTTTTGAAGGTGGGGAAAGGAGGGTAATTTCTTCGTCAGCTCTGCCTACGCCAGAATTTCTAATGGTGGTGTTCGTCATAGCCTCGCCTCACAAGTCTGGAGGCCGAAGAGCCCACTGAAGGTGAAGTTTCTTACGTGGAAAATCAGGAGACTATCTACTCGAGACAGATTGAGCTGGTTCCTCACAGGAGCCCAGTCATCTTGCTGTGCGGGGTGGACGTCGAGACCCTAAACCACCTGTTTGTAGGTTATACTTACTCACAGGGGGTGTGGGGTGAGCTTGCTAGGAGGACTCACAGTGGTATCAGTCGGCGTTGTCAGGTACACCATCTGATGGAGCATTAGGGCAGGAGATGGGCTCTCAGAGGAGATAGGAAGCGTACCACACTAAAAAAAAAAGGAAACCACCCGATGGCCTCTCCCTCTCCAACCTGCACTATCTATCTTTCTTTGTTTCTCTCTCCTATAGTTAGAAAAAAAATCCAAGAGAGAAAAGGAGCCCGACGGCTCTCCCATCTCAACCACCTCTTTCTCTCTCTTCCTTAAAAAGAGAGCATGGGCCATTTGGTGGGAGAGGGAAATAAATAGTTAAAAGTCCCAGAGGTTTTTTTGTGAAAATCCCTGATCAACCCCCACTCTCAAATTAGCCCAATGGGGTTTAAAAAAATAGAGAATGTGGTTAACAATATTTTTTTATGAGCTCAACTAAAAATATCCCGATAGGGAGTTGTGCATGTAATTTTTTCAGGGCCCTTGGAGCCTAGGGGTGAACACGGTTCAGTTTGGGACCTTTTTTTCTCAAACCGAATTTACCCATCAAATCGGACCGAACCAAACCGAAAAAATTCGGTATGGTTCAATTCAATTCAAATTTTCATGTTTTATTATAATATATATAAATTCAATGACTTATATGTATATAAAATAAAAATAAAAATGCGTATACTTTGTATGTTTGTATGTGTATGTAATTAAAATATTAAATATTTTAAATATATTTATGATATATAATATTAGTAAAAATATAAATAATAAATTCACTTTATTCGGCTTCATACGTTACGAAATCGAACAGAACCGAATTCGACTTCAAATAGAACCGAATCATTCGGTTCGGTTCTATTTTTCGGTTTGAACTTAATTATGAACACCCCTATTGGAGCCTATAAATAGCCCCGTGGGGGACCCATTTGGGAACGAAGAATTCCCTTGGCAAGTTGTTGTGCCCTCTCTCTCTCCATCACTCAGGTGAGAGCTATGGCCTAAGGTCTAATTTGCCTAAGTCTTACCCATGGCCCAGACACCCAATGAGGCCCAATAAGGTTCAACTAGGCCCAATTAATCTGTGACTTAGACCGCTTGAATTATAAGGCCCAATTAGGCCCAATAAGATTTAATTAGGCTCATTTAGTTTAGGTGGCTTAGACAGGTGGCTTAGACCACCTGACTAACAAGGCCCCATTAGTCGCAATGAAGCCCAATAAGGTCCATTAAGGCTCAATTAGGGCCATTTAGTTTAAGTGGTTCGGACTATTGAGTCCATTATGCCCACTTGGCTCATAACGAGCCCATTTATGCTCAATTAGCCCAATTGGCTCGGACCACTGAGTACATTATGCTCAATTGGTAAGGCCCGATAAGCCGAATTGGCTTGGACCATTGAGTCCATTGTGTTTAATTGGCTCACCATAGGCCCAATAAGGCCCGATAAGCCTGATTGACTTGGATCATTGAGTCCATTGTGCCCAATTGGCTCGGGCCATTGGGTCCAAATGTCCAATAGCCCAATAAGGCTCGATAAGCCCAATGGGCTGAGATAATTAAGTCCATTATGTCCAATTGGCTCGGACCATTAGGTCCAATAGTTCGACAAGGCCCAATTGGCTCAATTGGCTCAGATCATTGAGTCTATTATGCCCAATTGGCTTATCCTAGGTCCAATTGGTCCGAACTACCAAGTTCATCATGCCCAATTGGCCCGTCCAAGTCTATTAGGCCCAAGTGGCTCAAAAGATTAAGTCTGGTCTGCCCAATTGGGTCCAATTAGTCGATGCACCCAATCTTTCCATATATATTGGCCAATTCGGCCCAATTTTGATGTAATTCCTCCATGATGATGAATAAAAGTTATGATGTTTTATTCATGTGCCTTCCTATGTGTGTGCAGATGTGTGATATCGATCTTATGAGTGAAATGTCTAAAATACCCTTCTGACCTTATTCGGACCTCACTCCAACTGTACCCTGGCCCAAATAACAAAAATGCCCTCGGCATATTAAAAATCTCTAAAAATCATGATATATCCTCCAAAAAATGTGAAAATGCACAAAATAGCCAAAATATCCCCCGAAACCTATAAATATGCCCAAAATTATGAAAATACCCCTAAGACCATGAAAACCCACAAAAATCCAAAAAAGTAAAAAACATAAAAATTAGTCAGAATGCTTGGAATACCCCTAAAACCCTAACGGATGGTCAAAATGACCAAAATACCCTTGATCCCTCAAAATTCCCAAAAATAAAAAACCCTAAAAATGTTAAAGTCTTGGAAATATCCCTCCTAACCCTAGAAATTCTTAAAATGACCAAAATACCCCTGGAAATCAAAATATCCCCAATCCCCCCAAAAACATGTCCTAGGGTTCTAAAACCCATTGGAGTCACTAAATCCTACTTCAAACCCTAGAATGGTCCATAAAACCTAACTAAAATTCTCTTGTGACCCAAATAACTTAAAAATCAACCCAAATCAACCTAAACTCACCTAAAATACCTTTTAACCCATTACGGACTGGCAAGTGTCTTTGTAGAGCCTGTATAAGCGGTGCATTTATATATTTATGATTGTTTGGCGTCTATGAGCAATTAATCAAGAGTTATCGGCTGTCCAGTCGATGTAATTAACACCGATTAAGGTCGGTGGGGAAAGGTCCATCATATGAACCCATAAAATCTGATGAACATCATCATCATCATCATCATCATCATCATCATCATCAGAGCCTTATCCCAATTAATTGGGGTCGGTTACATGAATCCTGTTCCGCCAAAGATTTCTATCAAGTGCAATATTCATATTTAAACTCAAGGAACTAATGTCCTTCCTAACAACATCGCACCATCTCATTTTAGGCCTTCCTCGAGCTCTTTTACTAGCATCCACTAAGATTTGGTCACATCTTTTAACCGGCGCTGAGTTAAGGCGACGAAACACATGTCCAAACCACCTGAGTCTATTTTCTCTCATTTTGCTATCAATTGGAGCTATCCCTAAGTCCTTACGAATGCGCTCATTCTTAATCTTGTCTTTCTTAGTCTTGCCACACATCCATCTCAACATCCTCATCTCTGCTACACACATTTTGTGGATGTGTTCCTTTCGTACTGTCCAACACTCGGTACCATATAACAAAGTAGGTCTCACAGCCGTTCTATAAAATCTCCCTTTGAGTTTCACAGGCATACGACGATCACAAAGGACACCTGATGCACTTCTCCATCTTAACCAGCCTGCCTTAATCCTATGTGTAACGTCATCATAAATCTCCCCATTCTCTTGTATGATAGACCCTAAATATCGAAAGCTACTACTCTTCGGAATGTTATGTCCATCAATTAGAACCATGTCTTCCTGAACCACTCTTCCATTACTAAAATTACAGTGCATTAACTCTGACTTACTCCTACTAATTTTAAAACCTTTAGACTCCAAAGCAAGTCTCCAACGCTCTAACTTAGCATTTAGAGCATCAATACTCTCATCAATTAAAACAATATCGTCTGCAAATAGCATACACCAAGGGATATCCTCGTGTAATTGTTTAGTTACTTCATCCATAACTAAGGCAAAGAGATACGGACTTAGTACAGAACCTTGATGCAAACCTATAGAAACAGGAAATTCACCAGTCTCCCCAGCAATAGTTCGAACACTAGTAATAGCACCACCGTACATATCCTTAATCAAATCAACATATCCTTGAGAGATTCCTTTCTTTCTTAATGTCCACCAAATCAATTCTCTCGGTACTCGATCGTACACTTTCTCTAAATCAAGAAAAATTATATACAAATCTTTTCTCATCTCTTTATACTTCTCCATTAGCTGCCGTAGTAAGAAAATAGCTTCTGTAGTAGATCTATTTGACATAAAACCAAACTGAGTTTCCGATACAGTAGTCATACATCGGAGGCGTTTTTCAATTACTCTTTCCCAAAGCTTCATAGTATGACTCATAAACTTAATTCCACGATAATTATTATAACTTTGAATATCTCCTTTGTTTTTATAGAAAGGAACTACAACACTTTTTCTCCAAACTTCTAGCATTCTCCGTTCTTTTAAAATTTTATTAAAAAATTTAGTTAGCCATTGAATACCAATATCTCCTAGGCCTTTCTATATTTCAATATATAAGCCATCTAGTCCTAAGGCCTTGTCCACTTTCATTTTCCTTAAAGCATCCTCCACTTCTGACATCTTAATACGTCTGAAATATTGATATTTATCAAATATTGTGGACTCTCCTAAAGATAAATCTGATGAACATATTTCATAATATTCTGGGGATTTATTCCGTAGTCCCGGAATATATATATATATATATATATCGATGAGATATTCTTTTCATATTCCCGCAACTGGATTTAGTAAATTGTGTTGTTATTGAAATGCTGTTTGGACATCTCTCCTATAACTTGGCTTGTAGTTGAACCCTATCAAATTCTCTTTTTTGAAGAGAGTGGATTGCACCACCAATTTTATTGCTAAACAGAGGTGTAGAATCAAAGAAGAGATGTTTCTCTTCCCAAAAGTTGGAAAAAAAGAAACCAAAAAAGCCTTAGACCAGTCATCAGCAGACAAATTATTAAGATGTCTACTCCAAATATACAAAAACACAAGATCCTAGAATAAATATTTTCAACATAAAGTATACTTATCTGAAAAAGAACATCATTCGGCTCCCGCAAAAACTCAGGCAGATGGCATGAGGTATAATTGAAAAAAGCTTCTTTTTGGGCTTGCTCTGTGAGCACCCGGTACATTGATGAAAATAGCTCCAAAACTGCTCCAAATTTGAAATGCTAACCTGGAAATGTAGAACCCTACTAATTATCTTGCATACCTCTTGACTTATAGAACATTTAATGAATAAATGATCCACTGTTTCCTGCTGAGATGAGCAAAGCACACAAGAACTTTCACATGTTGGATCCCGTTTCTGCCTGTACAGGCTGGTAACAATCTGTTTCTCATATGGGAGCCACATGAAAGCAAAGGTGTCTAAACCTTCAGACTTCCCAAAATTTTGGGTAATGGACTGGGTGATTGCCAATAGGGTTGTACAGACTCTTAATTGAGATTTTTTTTTACCAGTCCCATACAAAAGTATCCCTTGTGCCTGGGAAAGGGGAGCCTCATTCAGTAATGCTCAAAGAGATATTCCTCTTTTTTCTCCTCCTTACGCCCCCCTTCGTAATTTAACAAACCACTGAGTGCCAGCACTCCGTAGCTGATAGCAATCTTTGACCTTGGTCCATTTATCCACTGCAAGTCTGAGAAGTCTTGGAAATTTATCCTTTAAAGGAGTATCACCCATCCATTTATCAAACCAGAAAAAAAGCATTTTCCCCATTGTCAATTTTCATAGAAATTTCCTGCACGATCCATTTTCCAGATTTAAGAGTGCCTTTTCATAAATGGTTCACATTTCTTTCATTGCACATTTTCAAATAGAATCTATGATGAGGAGCATAATGTCTTCGATGAATAACCCTCACCTAGTAAGAATGATTGTCCTGCAGCAGATCCCATAACCATTTCCCCAGCAGAGCAAGATTCATTGCCTCAAGATTCTTGATCCCCAAGCCTCCTTTCTTGCAAGACCTGCAGACCCGCACCCATTTGATGAGAGGGATCCTTGTTTCTGCTCATTAAAGCCGCCCCACAAGAATTTCCTTTTGATCCTATCAATTCTCATCGTGACTGAATGTGGGAAGTGAAAAACTGACAAATAATGCAAAGGCATGCTGGCCAAGACTGATTTAATCATAGTGATTCTACCTCCCAATGATAAGTTTCTGGCCTTCCAAATTGATAATTTCTTCGGAATCCTATGAAAAAGAGGCTCCCAATCTGCAACCTTCAGCTGTCTGTAATGAAGAGGCAGACCTAAATACAACATGGGAGGCTTATCATCCTTGCAAGAAAGAACACTGCACACTCTTTACGTTCCAATTCCTCCATTTTTAATCCAAAAAACTGTACTCTTGTCGTAGTTTATCTCTAATCCTGAAGAGGCTCCAAAGTTCCAAGCAAATAGCAAATTTCTGACTTGCAAAGACCCCACTTGTACAAAAAATAAGGTATCATCGGTAAACTGTACGTGAGAAATAGTGATGGAGGAATGCAATATCTTGGCACCACAAATCCACTGTTCACCTCTACAATACTGCACATTCTGCTGAACATATTACCCATTATCACAAATAACAAGGGGGAAAGTGGATCCCCTTGTCTAAGGCCTCTACTGCTTCTAGAAAATCTGTGAACCTTCTTTTGAAAATAATGGCAAAGGTAGCCGGAGTTACACACTGCTGCACCACTTGAACCCATTTAACTGGAAATTATAAGGGCTTCATCAACCCTATCAAATTCCTTGTATATTTTTTTAAGCTAATTTTATTTTTCTTTCCATGTAGGCTTGTGTTGAAAATAAAAATCTGAAGATAGGATATTTTTTGTTTGAAGAGATGAAAAAGTATCAGTTACAGCCCAATCTGGTAATCCACACTCATGCTTATCTATTTAGTATATGTGGAATGACCTTTCGTACTTATGTTTGTAATTGTGTTTCGCTGATGCAGTCTTAACATGGCCTTTCAGGTTACATATAATACTCTTTTAAGAGCTCGAACTAGATATGGATCCTTACAAGAGGTTCGACAATGCCTGGCCATATATCAAGATATGCGCAAAGCTGGGTATGAATCAAAGTTGACATTTGTTTTAGATTGATGTCTTCTTGTTGGACTTCCATATGACAAACTGATTTTATGCACTACATTTTTTTTATCATATGTTTCTTTTACTGTATCTCTTTGCCTTAGTTATGGATGAAGTAACAAAACAATTGCATGATGATATCTGTTGGTGTATGCTATTTGCAGATGATATTGTCTTAATTGGTGAGAGTATTAATGGTTTAAATGCTAAGTTAGAACCTGTGTAGTCAAAAACGCGCGGAGGCGACCGCCTAGGCGGTGAGGCGGGGCGAGGCGCCCGTCGCCCGCCTCGCGCCGTCCCGGCTCGCCGAGGCGAGCGCCTCGCGAGCGCCTCGCGCGCGTCTGCCGCCTCCGCGCGCGTCGGCCGCCTCCGCGCGCCTCGCCCGCTCGCCCGCACGCCTCGCCCGCTCCCCCGCTTGCCGGATCCGCGTATCGGGTCTCAACGACCCGATATACGCGTCCGTCGGTTAACTCCCCCCCGCCCCCGAGGGTTTCGCCTGTGTGTTTATTTTTTTGCCTTCGGTGCTTCCACCTCCGCGGCAGCGGCGACTGCGAGTCTCCTCCCTCCGGCGTCCGGCGAGCGGCAGCGGCAGCGGCGAGCGGCAGCGGCGAGCGGCAGCGGCTCCAACTTCCTCCGCGGCAGCGGCGTGCGGCAGTCCGGCTTCCTCCGGCTTCCTCCGGGCCTCCGGCTTCCTCCGGGCCTCCGGCAGTCCGGGTTCCTCCGGGTTCCTCCGGCTTCCTCCGGGCCTCCGGCTTCCTCCGGGCCTCCGGGCCTCCGGCTTCCTCCGGGCCTCCGGCTTCCTCCGGCCACTCTCACTCTCGGTATGTCCACTCTCTCCGATCTCCCACTGCCTCTCCACTCTCTCCGATCTCTCTCTCTCACTCTCCGATCTCTCACTCTCTCCACTCTCTCCGATCTCTCTCTCTCACTCTGTCCGATCTCTCGCTCTCACTCTCTCCACTCTCTCACTCTCTCCACTCTCTCCGATCTCTCTCTCTCTCAGTCTCTCTCCGATCTCTCATTCTCACTCTCTCCACTCTCTCTCTCTCCACTGTCTCTCACTCTCTCACTCTCTCCGATCTCTCACTGTCTCTCTGATCTCTCACTCTCACTCTCACTCTCTCACTCTCTCACTGTCTCTCACTCTCTCCACTGTCTCTCACTCTCTCACTCTCTACGATCTCTCACTGTCTCTCTGATCTCACTCTCTCCGATCTCTCACTCTCACTCTCTCCACTGTCTCTCTGATCTCTCTTACTCTGTCTCTCCCATCTCTCAATCTCATGGCCATGGGTGGCAGTGGGCATAATAGGCTTATATATGTTGTTATTGTGTAGGGGAATCGGCAATTGGCAGTGCCGCAGTGGACACTCATTCGTGCGTGCAGGACTGCAGGGTAATCGACATTTGGCAAGATATACTATAGTCAGTATTTTTTTTAAAATTGGGTGTTTGATTTATTTTTTTGAGTTATTAACTTATTATTGCAATATGAATTAAATTTGTTGTTTATTTTTTTTTAAAGATGTCTACGCCTACACCACCTACTTCTGTGTCTGTTTCTGGTGGTGCATCGTCAAATGCAAGCACACAAGGGCCCAATGTAGAAAAGGGCAGATCAAAGGACATTGGGTGGAAATATGGAACCTCTGCCAATCCACAAAATAGATATGAGATAACATGTAATTTTTGTAAAAAAGTGTGTAAAGGAGGGATTTATCGGCTGAAGCAACATATAGGCGGCCTAGGTACAAATGTGATAGCTTGCCATAAGGTTCCCGTGGATGTGAAGATAGAAATCCGGGAATATATGCAAAATGCCAAGAAAGCTAAAGCTGAGAAGTTACAAATGGTGAGGGAGATAGAAGGTAGAGACAATTTGTTGAATGATTCATGTCAATCTCAATCGCTGGAAGTTAATATATTTGATGACATTATTTCAAAGCCACCACGGATGAAGGGCCCTCTCGACAAGTTCTGCACTCCTGATCCAGAACAAGTGAAGTCAGTAAGAGATAAAAATGGGAAAAGGAACATCGGGATAGGGTTTCCCAATATGTGGGTAGATGGTTTTATCAAGCTGGCATCCCATTCAATACTGTGCGTCTACCTAGCTTTCAAACAATGTTGGAAGCCGTAGGACAGTACGGTCCGGGATATAAAGGGCCTAGCTATCATGAGATGCGTGAGACTCTTTTACATAAGGAGATAAAATCAACTCAAGAGTTGGTAGAAGCCCAAAAAGAAAATTGGGTGAGATATGGTTGTAGCATCATGTCCGATGCATGGACAGATCGGAAGGGACGGACACTGATAAATTTTCTTGTGAACTCTCCAGGTGAGATTTTTCTTTCTCTATCTCTCACTATCGATTATTCAATATATTTTCTATTTCTTTTTCATATGTCTCTCAATGTCATTATGTCTTACTCTCTTTCTCTAGGTGGGACTGTTTTCTTGAAATCAGTTGATGCTTCTGCACATGTGAAAGATGCCAAACTGTTGGCAGATTTATTGGACAAGGTTATTAAAGAAGTTGGTGTTGAACATGTCATCCAAATTGTGACAGACAATGAGTCAAGTTATGTGGCAGCCGGGAAAATGTTGATGGCAGCCCATCCTCATCTATTTTGGACACCATGTGCTGCCCATTGTTTAGACTTGATGTTGGAGGACATTTCCAAATTATCTCCAATGAAAGAAACCATTCGTAGAGTCAAATTGGTTACTACATTTATTTATGGGCACACAAGGATTCTTGCTATGATGAGAAAGTATACAGATGACAAAAATCTTGCACGTGCAGCTGTCACTCGCTTTGCCACCAACTACTTAAATTTACAGAGTCTATTTGATTGCAAAGATGGCTTAAGAAGAATGTTTACATCTGCTGATTGGCTTGCTAGTAATAATCGGTGGGCCAAAAAAATTGAAGGGAAGAAGGTAGAGGGCATAATCTTAAAGACTTCGTTTTGGAATGGCGTGACATATTCGTTGCAAATATACAAGCCTCTTGTTATGGTTTTACGGTTGGTTGATGGAGAAAAGCCAGCGATGAGCTACATTTATGAGGCTATGGATCGTGCAAAGGAGAGTATTAAGAGTGCATTAAATGACAAGCTTGACAAATATGGTCCAATATGGGAAATCATTGATAGAAGGTGGGACTTTCAAATGCACCGTCCTTTACATGCAGCTGGCCTTTATCTTAATCCAGCTCTTTATTTCTCTAATTCCCAAATTGAGTATGATCAAGAAGTTAAGCAAGGGCTATATGATTGCATTGAAAAGCTAGTTCCAGAACCCTCATGTCAAGATGCAATTTTCAAGGAGCTTGCAGCTTATCAGTATGCTCAAGGGCTATTTGGGAGAGAAATGGCCATTAGGCAACGCACATCTATGGTTCCTGGTATGGATGCTTTTCTCAATTTCTTATCTAATTTTTATTACAATCGCGGAGTAAGAATTATTGTGAAATGTGAATTGTAATCTCTTTGTGATGTAGCTACATGGTGGTTGAACTTTGGAACCGCCACACCAAACCTTCAAAAGATAGCCATTCGGATCTTAAGTTTGACATGTAGTGCATCTAGTTGTGAACGCAATTGGAGTACATTTGAACAGGTTAGTTGACTAATTTCATATTCAAATACATAAAAGATTAGTGTTTTTTGTTTAATTGGTTGCACCTAATATACTTGTAGGTGCACACAAAGAAAAGGAATAAGTTGGAGCAAAAGAAGCTGAACGATCTTGTTTTTGTGCAATATAATCAACGTCTCCATGCTCGTCATTTGCGTGTTCAGCAAAGTGACTATGATCCTATTTCTTTGGATGACATTGATGATTGCAATGAGTGGATAGCTAATCCGCCAGAAAATGAAGATTTTGTGGATGAAGGAGAGGACCTCACATGGCTAGATGTTGAAATCGCTGCCGGTGTTAATGAAGAGGAAGGGCCAAGCACAAGGGCGGGAACCAAAAAGCGTCATCTAGGAAAGGGAAAAAGCACTGCCACATCTCACTCCATAAATGTGAGAGATGTTGATTCCGAGGGGACACAATCAGAGAATGAGAATGAGCTTCCAAGTGATAGCTCCTCCTCTTTTATGAGTGATTTATGATGAGGAGGCTTGAGAGTTGAGAGAGATTTGTAACACTTTGTGTTATGGGATTATGTAATTAACTTGTTTGGTTGTTTAACTATTTTTGTTTTGTTATAATATTGCACTTGTTAGTTGTATATGCAGTTTTATGATATTTCTTGTTTAGTGTATATGCAGTTTTATGATATTTCTTGCTTAGTGTACATGCAGTTTTAGGATATTTACTGTTCAAAATATATATTTTTGTGATATTGTGACATATAATTTTAGTTTTATTTTTTTATTAATTTCTCGCCTCAAACGCCTCAAACGCCTCGGCCATCGCCTAGGCCTTTGAGGCGTGAGGCGCCCCCCTGGTCGCCTCGCTCGCCTCACGCCTCAGACTACATAGGTTAGAACGTTGGAGGCATGTCTTGGAATCTAAAGGTTTTAGAATTATTAGGAGTGAGTTAAAGTTTACGCACTATAATTTTAGTAATGAGAGCGTAGGATAAGAAGGCATGGTTCTAATTGATGGACAAAATATTTCTAAAAATAGTAGCTTTCGGTACCTAAGGTCTATCATACAACAGAATGTGAAGATTTATGACGATGTTGTACACAAGATTAAGACAGATTGGTTAAAATAAAGGGGTGCATCAGGAGTCCTCTGTGATTATCATATACCAGTGAAAAGAGAAGTTTTATAAATTGACTGTGAGACATGCTTTATTATATGATACCATGGTTCGCAGACTCGATGTGACTCGCACCGACTCGGGCATACCACATCGAATCTAGAAGAAATTGGTCCCAGATGTGGCTTGGATCGGCCGAGTTGGGGCGGGTCATCACTGGAGCTGCGGGCCTGTGCGATCGGGCCGATTTCCATCGTGTTTGCACGGTGGAGATGCGGATCCAGCGTCGGAGAAACTTGAGGGGGCGAGTTTGGTCGGATTCGAGGCGTTTCAAGGCCGATTGAACTGGGGGGGGCATTGTCGGCCGGGATGGGGGGCTGTTTGTGTGGGGGAGGTGGCTACCGGGGTGGGGGGGAGGGGGGTTGGTCTGCGAGCAGGGGGGCGCCGGAGTGGGGGAAGAAAGGGGCTGTAGAGGTGAAGGTGGGGGGAGGGCGGGGCTCAGATCGAGTCGGCCCGAGTTGCATGCAACTTGGGCGTACCGTATCGGAGTAGGGCAATATCGATTTGGTACGGATCACCGAGTCGGCGAACCATGCATGGTGCCAGGTGTTGGGCAGTAAGAAAGGAACACATTCACAAACTGTGTGTGGCAGAGATGAAGATGTTGAGATGGATGTGTGGTAAAATTAAGATAAGATTAGGAATGAACGCATCAGTGAGGACTTGGGTATAGCTCTAATTGATGATAAAATGAGGGAAAATAACTTAGGTGGTTTGGACCATGGAAGGCAGAATTGGATCGGATCGGCTCCGATCGGCCGATTCGATCGGATTCTGGGCGAAACGACCTGATCCGGCCTGAACCGATCCACCCCCGGGATCAGCCGGATCAGGTGGGATCGGCCGGATCGGCCTGGATCAGCCGATCCCAGGCGATCCTGGGCGATCCCAGGCCGATCCCGCCCTTGTCCCATTTGAATTTCAAAAAAAAGGTTTCTCATGCTGCAGTCCTCTTTGGAGTCTCTGTGTCCCTAACCTGAGCGTGAATCTCAACTGATTCTCTCATCTAGAAACCTCAGAAATGACAATAACAAAAACAACTTCAATGGAAGTCATTATGGTTGAAATGTTAGCATTTGACAACTGTTCACTTGATAGTGTAGATTGGAATGATCAGGATTCATGATCTGGGGTATGACAAGTAGAGGGTGCTATATATATTGAATATTCAAATTGTAAATATTTATCTACAGAGGGTAAAGTGCACTAGACTGAGGATTCCAATTTCAAGGATGCAACCCTACTCTGGCCTTGAATTTATCACAAACATTCAAGGGAAGGACAAGGAGAAGAGACAACATTTATGAGGTCTAAAAGATTATAGTAGTAGCTTTAACATGAATATCTCATAAAATAGAGCCATGAAGACGTACAATAACATGGAATCATGTAAACATCAAATAAACAGAGGCCATGTAAAATTACCTACTCTAAAGTTTGCCACCTATTTCACAAAACGATGAGCAAATGTCACCTATTTCACATTAAATTTGATATAGATCTATGTTTGAATAAATTTTCTATTTTTCCAGATTTTTTAGACATTTGTATCTCTAACCGAGTCAGCTGACCTGACTCGGCCGGGATCGGCCGATCCCACCGACCCGGATCGGTTTGGGACCGGGTGATCCGATCCCGATCCCCGATTCCGCCTTCCTTGGTTTGGACATATGCACCGTCGCCCTAACTCTGCGCCAGTTAAAAGATATGACCAATCTTAGTGGATGCTAGTAAAAGAGTTTGGGGAAAGTTTAAAATGAGATGGTGTGATGTCATTAAAATGGACATTGGCTTCTTGGGTTTAACATTTTACATATGAATATAATACTTGATAGAAATCTTTGGCAGAACATGATTCATGACATCATGTAACTGACCCCAAATAAGCTGTTTCTTTTACTATGTCTTCAAAATACTTAGCCTACATGTTTCTCATAGCCTACGTGTTTCTCATATAATGTTTCTAAGTTTGGCCTGGATCAGGGACATATTCTTGGGCATACTCTGACTGTTTTAAGGAATATTTTGAGCTGTTTTCTTTACAAATGATCTTTTATTCTGGCTTTGATCCCCTTCAATGAATTGCAGGTTAGGGAGGTGGAATTCCCAGTTAAATTCTAGTATGTCTTGAAATAGCACCCTTTGTTCTGTCTCTTATAAGAAGGGGGGGGGGGGGAGTTGGGGGGGGGGTAGTATCTGCGGGCATTGGAAAGAACTGGGACACTTGAATTTCAACTTTGAATGTTTTGCAGTTGTTACACAAAGATAATGATCAATTTTCTACTGCACTTTCTTTGATATAGTGTTGTCTCCATTTTTACGATTAATTTGAATTGCCATTCTTTACTTCTTGTGTTTCATGAACCAAAATATTTTTTAAGATGTCTAGCTTGTATGCCGTGAAAGTAGATCTATCCTTCTTTCTATACTGTACTGGTGAATTCATGAGTGCCTTGCCATTCCTAAATATCAGAGTCCTTTTTTATCTATTCAAGGCTCAAGCCTTGAAGTGTAGGAGGGATGGGCAACCAGGATGGCCAATGGTTGCCAAACAGAAAATGATAGACAATTGGGAAGTGATAGATGTGAACTGCTTCCTGTCTCGCAACTCTCCAATTAAGATCAGTTAAAGTTGTGTTTTACCTTTTTTTTTTTTTGAGAAGTAGATAGTAGTATAGTACCACTAATTATATTAAATGAAAAGAGGGATGTACAAGTGTAATCAGTTAGCTCCCCAAACAATCCCTATACAAAAGGCAAACCAAAAAGTCCCTCTTATCTTTTCCCCAACAAAAAGAAACGAGAGGAGTTATGGACTCCACTTTACAAAGGGTTTTAGCCTACTCATACCCACTCTTACAAATAAACGAGACGATCCTTTCCTCCACTCTAGCTTCCCTTCTGAAGATTCTTCTATTTCTTTCGCCCCACAAAGCCCATAACGTTGAAGAATCAACCACCATATGATTCTATCTCCTTCCAGGACCCATCTAGTGTGGACCCAAGATTGTGAGTTTACCAGCGCCGCCACCGCCACCGTCCCAGTGCGACAGTTGCGTCTTTGTGGTTGTGACATAGTTACCTTAGAGTTGTAGTTTATTTCTCCATTGTTATTTTGTCATTATATTGGCCTGTTGTTTGTGGGCCCCGTCGTCTGTTATGAGTCTATGAGTCTACTTAGTAGGTTGTTTATTTCTTTATTGTTATTATATGGGCCTATCTAGTTGTGGGCCTAGTTGAGTCTAGTGGTAGGTTATGAGTCATTAGCCATAAGATTTAGGTTTCTTTTTATTATTTCAGCTGGATCTTTGATGTATTTTGTTGGCCACTATTTAAGGGCCATTAGTGCTAATGAAAGAGGCTAAGTAGTGATTTGGTGAAAACCCTAGTTGTTTATTCCTGTGAGAGGAACATCCTGAGAAGGGACGGTGGCCGCGAGAAGCAACCCCCTTTGGTTTCGTATGCCGCCCTACCCTGTTGTTCTCCGACCCCATTCACTTCTCTCCCCCCCTCATTGAATTCGGTTCCCCCCCCAACCAACGTAACAAGCGGACGATCATCGGAGGACCCTACGTCGCTGTTGTGACCGCCTGCGACGCCGTCCGTTGCCACCATCATTGCCGCTGTCCTCACTAGACGTTGGCTGTGACCCCCCCGCTTCCTTTCCCCTCTCTCCCTTGGTCCACACCCAACGTTACTGGCCCGCCGTTGCTCGCCCACCAGCCTCCCTACGTGACCTCCGCAACTGCCTATTGTGAACTGCCATGACCGCATCGCCACCCGCCGGCCTTGGCCCCTTGCACCACCGTCGCCGCCCCACCGGCTGCTCCTGACGTAGCCACGCAACACCACCGGACCGCTCCAGCTGCGACTTTCCCTCCCCTGCACGATGCCCAGAGGGAGTTCGAGAGCTCGAATGGACCTGGTGTAGGCGCTGTAATTGGGCCCAGGTGGTGATCGTGCGTTGATAGGTGGCAATGGACACGATGCCGAACCACGAATGCAAAACTCCATCGAGCCAAATTCTAACACTACATTGCAATGCTAAGAATTGATCACCAGGGAGTTATACCTGATTCCCGTAGGAGAAATGATCGCGCAGTAGCCTTTAAGGTGGGAGATCATGGCGTTCCGCATTCTCCATTCTCAGCTTGCCAAGAACGAAGAGCCATGTGATTCGTTACACCGAAATTGTGAAACACAATCACAATAAGAGGAAAAAAATGTTAGAACTAGTGAAGTGTTGGTAAACGTACCAAAAACGAAAAGAGAGTGAGAATCGGTGGTAGTGTTTACCTGCAGGGGGTGTTGGGAAAAGGGGATAGTTGAGATTTTCGACTACCTGTCTCCTCTTTTATTTTTGATTAAAACCTCTGTGTTTACGTGCTAATAGGGGGTTCTAATATGCGACGTAAATGACAAACTATGCAAGCAAATAGACCATACACGCAGCAGAATGAAAATGGATGAGGAAAAAGGGGACTGCTCGTCAAACCAGGAGGGCGGCCAGATGCATTGCCGTTTAGAGGAGCTGGGCAGCCAACGTCTTGGCTGTTCAGATGAACTGGGCGGCCAAGGATGTGGTCGTCCTCTGTTGGAGAAGGGAACTCCGGCTGACGACCGTCAGTAGGGAACTCCTGTGCCTCTCTTGGCCTTCGTCTCGCTATGGGAAGGTCGCAGGAAGAAGCGGGGGTTGCTCACAGCTCATGGGGTTACTCTTTCGAACCGTCCGTCTGCTCTGGGCTCTCCTCTTCCGATCTGTTCCTCTCCCCTCGCTTCTAGGCGCCATGAGTTTTTTTCTAGGGAGAGGAGGTTTCCCTCCTTGATTTGAAGTTCAAAAATCCCTCTGAATCCGAGTGAATGCCTCCTGGGCCAATCTCCGGGCAGGGACGTGCGTGTTTGCTCACGCAGCATCCCTCCGGAGTGGGTGGCACCGTGGGGGACGTCCCCGGAGTGGAGAACGTGAGATGCGGGTTTCGAGCGGTTACCAGAAGGCAGTCAGATCACAGGCCGTTTCCATGAGGTAGGTAGCCAGGTCACTAGCCTTCTTCCATTTTGGGCGGCCATCGACCTGGCCGCCCAGCCCGTGGACTCAGCCCATTTTCGGAGGGTTGGGCCCAATAAGACCATCGGGCTGGACTTGAAAGCTCGGGGAATCAAGGCATCCGGGAAAAAAAAACATCACTTATATGGTGACTAAATCAAGATCTGCGGGATGTTAATTAGGCGTCTACATCTGGCCGCGATCGAAGAAGACGACGGCCTCACACGTGTACGCCTGTACTAGCCAGTGTTCTCGCACGAGTTCAGCCAGCCTCGACGCCCGAGGACTCCCCCACACTAGCACCCAATCCGACCGGCTGTAACCCCCCCCCACGTGATCCTCGCCCATAAGTTGTGCTCGCCGATCTCACGGCATTGTTGTTAGCGCCGGCTAGTGACGCTGAGTGTGGCCCATCCTAGGTGATTCATCTCTCAATCTCAGCGTGGTTGTCATTTATCTGCATGTTGTCTCTGGGGTCATACATTGAAACACCACCGTGTACATGTGCCTCTTTCAATAAATGACTACAACATATCGTGAACATTTTTCATTGTTGCCCGTCTCCTGTGCGCACTGCTTTCCTTGATTGATCGTTGAGGAAGACCCTAGTCGGTGGTTCCAACCATCTGTCGATCCGCTACTGCTTAATTGGAATTGTTTCACGCTTGTTAACATGCTTGTTCTGTCGTTTTAAATTCTTGTGACATTGGAAGCTAAATTAGCATAGGCATAATACTCAAGTGTTGAGGGTTAATATGATTGAGAATTAAGGAATAATTTGCAATCAGACGGTCATGCATGCATGTTTCACATCATTTTGGTATCAGAGATAGGTTAGGCTCTTCATTTGTTAGCTTCATATTTCTATTGCTCGTGTTGCATTAAAAAAAACAAAAAAAACAAAAAAAAGAGGAAACCATAGAGTTCTTTCGTGTTCTTCAAAGTGGCATTTGCATTAGTGCATTGTAGGAACCTTCTATTGCGTCCCCACACTGTAGTGGTAGAGTTTACGGTGCTTGTTCACCCTCTTCCCAATCTAGTATGGATCCCAACCTTGCTAAAGTTCTAAAGGAGCTAATTGACCAGCTCGTCTCTCTAGAACAGTCCATCCAGGGATATGAGAATCGTTTAGGGGACCTTGAGAACCACATTCAGGATCAGAATGGGCTAGCACTCGCTGCCTCGGGCGGCTAAAACTTTGGGCAACCCCTCGCTAAGGGACAGGCCCCCGCGGCCCCCGTCGGTCAAAATATTGGGCAGCACCAACCCCAATGCAACCAATGCCAGTGCCAGGGTAGATATTAGGGCCAGAGACAACATCAGGGTCAGTATGAGCAACCCAATCTTGATGATAGGGCCATAAGGAACGTCAAGATTGACGCCCCCAACTTTGATGGTAGGTTGGAACCCAAGGTCTTTATCGACTGGACGAATGACATGGACCACTACTTTGAGTAGTATGAAATATCTGAGGAAAGAAAAGTGAGGTTTGCTAGAATGAAACTGGTCAGCCAAGCCAAACTCCATTGGCATAATGTGGAGCGCTTGCTTAGAGAGGCTAGGGAGCCACTGATCCTCATGTGGGATGAAATGAAGGAGAAATACCTGCCCACATCCTAGAAACTTCGTCTTATGGTTCGTTGGCAATGGCTGACCTAAGGGACCAAGCCATTGTCTGAATACATCGCCGAATTTGATGAATATCTTATGCGATGTGAGTTGGCTGAGGACATGAGTGTGGTCGTGTCCTGTTTTAGGGTTGGTCTGCGCGAGGACCTCTAGAAGGACTTGATTGTGTGAGATATAACCACGTTAGATTAGGGCTTATCAAGTTGTCCAGAGCGTAGAGGATCTGGAGAGATATACCTTCACTAGGCAGTTCGAGCCCTGGGATACCCCCACTAGAGGGTCCACTTCTGGAACCAAACTCCTTCCCTCCCAATCTCAGCTCAAGGCCCGTCCACCCCCCTTCAGTACCTCCTTGAGATGGAAAGGGCAAGGCAAAAATGAAGGAGCCCTCAAAACCCCTTGCCAAGGACCAATGCTATAGATGTCAGGAGTTTGGCCACTTTGCTGGTCAATGCCCTGTTCGCTAACTCCTAATTGAAGGACGAGAAGAAGAAGTTCCTCGAGAAGTTGAAGAGGAAGATGTCTATAAACCATACTTAGGGATGTTGAGGATGAAGATGGTGATGAGAATGCCTTAGACTACATTCGGAGTATTCCTGGAGATCCCCACTACCATAGGCTTGGCATAGTGAGATGTGCCCTAACTCAATCAGAGGAGCGTGATGACTGACGAAGAAACACCATCTTCCACACCTATGTCAAAATTGGTGACAAGAATTGCAAAGTCATCATTGATAGCGGGTGTTGTATTAATGCAGTGTCATCTACCACCGTCTCACGACTTGGACTGAAGACGGTACCCCATCCCAATCCCTACAAAGTCTCTTGGATCGACACATCATCCATCTCTATCAGTGAGAGGTGTCTCATCCCACTCACGTTCTCCACCTATAGTGACTCAATCTGGTGTGATGTTGTCAGGATGGATGTGGGACACACCATTTTGAGTTGACCTTGGCTCTATGATCTTGATGTCACTATTTATGGTCAGACAAACTAACGCGAAGCGGGGCTCGTAATGGACGCGGAGCGAGACTCATGACGCCGGACATTGTGCTTCATTGGCATGTCGTACGTTGGCAATATTTGTGGATGTTCGTAGATTGAGTCATTTTTATTTTATTATGTATTTTTATTTTTATTTTAATTGATTCTAGTTTGGAGGGAAAAAAGGGGGTATGTTATCTTTTCTTGGGCTTTATTTTTCTAATCGGTTTGGAGTCTAATGGGCCTCTCATGTTTGGGCCTCTTCTAGGGTATTTAGGTATTTACGTAGTTTTAGTTTTTACAAGGTCAATTTTGTAAGGGGCTTTGGTCCCCTATAAAAACTTCAATGTAGCCCTAATTTTCAATGATGAACAGTGGAAGAAAAAAATTGCATTGGCCTATGTCCTAGTGTCCTCGTGAGGAGCACCCTGAGAGAGGGAGGGTGTGAGACCCGAGAACCAGCGCCGCCAGAGCCATTTTTCCTCCCCCCCTCCCATCTCCTCCATCTTGCGTCTTCCTCCACAAAGAGAGAAGGGAGTTACAGTGCTCTCCCTTCCACTCGTCCACTGTTTCCGCCTTCTCCTTCCTCTTCTCCACGGTGGCAAGAAGATTCCTTCCACAGCCGCCGCTATTCTCACCCTCCCCAGCCCACTGCAACACCGCGACAGAGAGACCCTGCCGCCATGTCTGCCACCGCGTCGCTCGCCACCCCGGCCGCGCCCACCGTCGTTGCTCGCTGACCGCACGCCACAACGCAATCGTTCATCGACGCCGCCGCCGCCCGTCTCCGCCGCCGCCTCCCTCGCCGTCACCTCCGCAGAACCACCACCGGCCACCATTCTACCTTGCTTCTTCCTCCCCCACGTTTTCCTCTTCCTCTTCTGTTCTGCCATCTAAGAACCCAGCCCCATCACTCTCTCTCTCTTCTACTCTCACTCTCTCTCATCACCTTTCTCTCGCTCGTTCTAATCTGTTGTTAACAGGAAAAAAAAGAAAACAGCAAAGGTGAGAAAATATTTTTTTGAAAAAAATAGAAAATCAGAAAAAAATAGAAAAAAAGAACTATCAGAAAAAGGAGAAAACAACATGAAAAAGTGAAAAATTGAAGAAAAAAATAAAGTCACATACTTTAGTTTTGTTCCTCATCAATTTTGGTATCAGAACTCATGGAATCGGTTTGTTCCATCATATTGAGGGCCGAGTCATCGTCTCATCATGGCTAACTATTCCTTTTGGTATACGAGTGTCAAGTCTACCCTAGACGATATAGAGAGACAATTGTCCTATTTGGCCAACTCCACTGTTACCGAAGTAGTATATGAGGTCGACCCGACATTGGCAGGAGAGTATGAAGAGTAGGAGTATGAGGAACAAATGCACGAATGGCTTATGTTGCAGAATGTCGGGGATCATGAATTGGTTGAGTCTGGGTTAGATCTTAGTGACAACACAGTGATCAAGGATGATTCGACAGTTAGTCCATCAGCTAGCCTATCCGACGTCGTGTTATCTCAGGAACCATCCTCTATCGATGTTGATGTTGTGTGGCGAGATTTTTGTGCGATACATGAGAAACGTCTTGAGATTCTTCTTATGCTCGTATGCCCTAGTCGCTCAATCTATCCCCATGTGATTGCCTTCATCGTCCTTCAACACTTCAAAATTTGAGAGCTAATTTTTTCGAACTGGGGGAGATTAATGCGAAGCGGGACTCGTGATGGATGCGGAGCGAGACTTGTGACACCAGACAATGTGCTTCATTGGCGTGTCGTACGTTAGTGATATTTATGATTGAGTCATTTTTATTTTATTATGTATTTTCATTTTAATTGAGTCTAGTTTGGAGGAGGGAAAAAAGGGGGTATGCTATCTTCTCTTGGGCTTTATTTTTCTAATAGATTTGGAGTCTAATGGGCCTATCATGTTTGGGCCTCTTCTAGGGTATTCAGATATTTACGTAGTTTTAGTTTTTACAAGGTCAATTTTGTATGGGGCTTTGGTCCCCTATAATAACTTCAATGTAGCCCTAATTTTGAATGATGAACAGTGGAAGAAGAAAAAATACATTGGCCGATGTCTTAGTGTCCTCGTGAGGAGCGCCTTGAGAGGGGGAGGGTGTGAGACCCAAGAACCAGCACTGCTAGAGCCATTTTTCCTCCCCCCCTCCTGTCTCCTCCTCCATCTTGCGTCTTCCTTCACGAAGAGAGAAGGGAACTACAATGCTCTCCCTTCCACTCGTCCACCGTTTCCGCCTTCTCCTTCCTCCCCTCCCCTCCTCTTCTCCACGGCGGCAAGAAGATTCCTCCCACAGCCGCCGCCGTTCTCACCCTCCCCAGTCCACTGCAACACCGCGACAGAGAGACCCCGCTGCCACCTCTGCCACCGCATCACTCGCCACCCCGGCCGCGCCCGCCGTCATTGCTCGCCGACCGCACGCCACAAGGCGACCGTCCATCGCCACCGCCGCCACCCGTCTCTGCCTCCTCCTCCCTCGCCATCACCTCTGCAGAACGACCACCTGCCACCATTCTACCTTGCTTCTTCCTCCCCCACATTTTTCTCTTCCTCTTCTGTTCTGCCATCAATGAACCCAGCCCCATTGCTCTCTCTCTCTCTCTCTTCTGCTCTCATTCTTTCTCTATTCCGTCTCTCATCACCTTTCTCTCTCTCTCATTCCAATTTGCTGTTAACAGGGAAAAAAGAAAACAGCAAAGGTGAGAAAATATTTTTCTGAAAAAAACAGAAAAAAGAACGATCAGAAAAAGGAGAAAACAACATAAAAAAGTGAAAAAATTTGAAAAAAAGAAAGATAAAGTGACAGACTTTAGTTTTGTTCCTCATCACCAATTCCTGCACATTCTAGCATCAGGGGAAGAATGTTCAGCTCAATCCTTTACCCCCTAAGGTGGGGCAGCCAGCCAAGAAGGGGATGACAAGGCCGACAAAAGCTTGCACATTATCTGCCTTAAGGAATTTGAGAGAGAGAGCCCAAGAACCTAAGCTTGAAATTTTTACCCTCGTAGCTAGAGAGTCATCTGAGGAATCAAATGGCCCATCACCTAAGGAAGTGAAGCATGTCTTGGCTGAATTTCAAGATGTGATCCTAGAGGATCTTTCAGATAAACTTCTCCCTTTCTGTGACATTCAGCATGCAATTGACTTGGTCCCTGGGGCAACATTGCTATCGCACCAATCTCGCTGAACACGCCGAGATGGCAAGGCAAGTTGGAGACTGGATAGGCAAAGGATTTGTCAGGGAGAGCATGAGTCCCTGTGTTGTTCCTGTCTTGCTAGCACCAAAGAAAGATGGCTTATGGAGGATGTGCATTGATAGTCGAGCCATCAACAGGATCACTGTGAAATATAGGTTTCCCATCCCCATATTAGACGAGATGCTAGACATGATGGTTGGTGCCACAATCATTTCCAAGATTGACTTAAAGAGTAGTTACCATCAGATTTGAGTCCATCCTGGTGATGAGTAGAAAACGACATTTAAGACGAAGGATGGTCTTTATGAGTAGCTAGTGATGTCGTTCGGCCTGTCAAATGCTCCTAGCACATTCATGATGGTGATGACACGTGTTTCGACCATTTATGGGCAAGTTTGTGGTCGTCTATTTCGATGACATCCTCATCTACGGTCAGTCCACGGAGCAACATCTAGACCACCTCCGTCAAGTCTTCCTGGCTCTGAGGAGAGAGGAATTGTATGCCAACCCAAAGAAGTGTTCATTCATGACCAACCAAGTTGTCTTCTTGGGGTTCATTGTCTCTTCAGAGGGCATGTTAGCCGACCCACAGAAAGTCAAAGCAATAGTGTAGTGGCGTGAACCAAGCGATATCCATGAGGTCCACAGCTTTCATGGTATCGCCACCTTCTATCGTCGCTTCATTCAGGGGTTCAACACCATCATGTCTCCCATCACTGACTGCCTAAAGAAGGGAGAGTTTCGATGGACCTCAGTGGTGTCAAAGGCCTTCAAGGACATTACAGATAGGATGACCAATGCCCCTGTGATGCACCTGCCTGATTTCTCTAAGGTTTTTGAAGTTGCATGTGATGCATCAGGCATTGGAATAGGAGTGCCAAGTCAAGAAGGCCATCGAGTGGCGTACTTCAGTGAGAAATTGAACAAGGCCAAGCAAAGGTACACCACGTATCAAAATGAGTTCTATGTGGTAGTACAATCACTTCGCTATCGGCGACACGACCTGTTGCCGCAACAATTTGTCCCCTTCTCTGATCATGAGGCTCTAAAGTACCTAAATCACAGAAGAAGTTAAACCCACGCCATGCTCGATGGGTAGAGTTCCTGCAAGCCTACACATTTGTACTCAAAACACAAAGATGGTGTGGAAAACAAGGCTACTGATGCATTGACTCGCCGGGTGGTGTTGTCTGGCATGAGTGTCCACGTCACGGGATTTGAGCGTGTGAAAGAGGAATATGAGTCATGCCCTGACTTTGGTGACATCTATATTCACTTGAAAGAGGGACGATCTCGGAGTGTGGAGGATTTTGTCCTTCAAGATGGATATTTGTTTAGGGCCAACCACTTTTGTGTCCCACGTACTTCTGTGTGAGATTTTCTCATGTGGGACATTCATGTTGGCGGTCTGACTGTACATTTCAGCTAGAGCAAAACCATTGAGTTAGTTGAAGGTCAATTCTATTAGCCAAGTCGGAAGAGGGATGTCATTAAGTTCACCAATCATGATGCATGCCATACTTGTCAGGTGACAAAATAGAGGAAGCAGAACACAGGCCTTTACACCCCTCTTTCGGTGCCCAACCGTCCATGGCATGACGTGAGCATGGGTTTTGTGTTTGGGCATCCAAAAGTTAAATAACAAATTGCTTTCAACAACTCTGAATATAAATCTCGTGCTGATTTACGTAGATGGTTCAAGGAATTTAAGGTGGGAGATCATGTCATGATCAAGGTCAAACCCGAGAGGTTTCCCTCGGGAACCTTCAAGAAGCCTCATGCTACAAGCATGAGACCATTCCAAATTTTGTAGAAAGTGGGGCTGAATGCATATGTGGTGGACATCCATACCGACTATGGGATTCATTTAACATTCAACATTGAGGATTTAGTGGAGTACAAGGGTTCCTCCCACATCCCCTCAGATCCTTTCATTGACCCGAACCCATTACAACCCAGGCTTCCACCAATGATCCCCAGCCAGATGCACCTAAGCCACTACCAGTTATCCCCACCCCTCCTCTACCTCCTCCACCCCCACTGGCACATATGCATAATAAACGGATTGACCATATTGTGGATGAGCATATTGTTTCTACGAGGGATGGCGGAGTTCAGCGTTACTTGGTATGGTGGACAAGACGGCCAGAGATCGACGACACCTGGGTCACGCGAGAGGCGCTGGTACCAGAGTCGACATGTCCCTCACTCAACGGAGTCGAGTTCCTCCCACCCGGGGAGAGTTAGTGTGGACACAGCACTGCGAGTTTACCAACGTTGCCGCTGTCGCCGCCGTCCCAGTGCGATAGTTGCATCCTTGTGGCTGTGACAAAGTTACCTTAGAGTTGTTTATTTCCCCATTGTTATTTTGTCATTATATAGGCCCGTTATTTATGGGCCCAGTCGTCTGTTATGAGTCTACTTAGTAGGTTGCTTATTTCTTTATTGTTATTATATGGGCCTGTCTAGTTGTGGGCGTAGTTTAGTCTAATGGTAGGTCATGAGTCATTAGCCGTTAGATTTACGTTTCTTTTTATTATTTCACTTGGACCTTTGATGTATTTTGTTGGCCACTATTTAAGGGCCATTAGTGCTAATGAAAGAGGCTAAGCAGTGATTTGGTGAAAACCCTAGTTGTTTATTCCTGTAAGAGGAACATCCTGAGAAGGGGCGCGTGATTTATCAGACGATTTAAGAGTTCGTGTACTGGACTCTTCCCCACCGAATGGAATCGGTGTTAATTTACATCGGACAAGTCCGAACACCCTTGATTAAAACTGCTAAACGTTCCTTTCTTGCCCTCATAATATTGACTCTTTTTACCGAAATATTTGTTCGAGAGAAAACATTTCCTTTACCCTAAGATAGGGCATCATTGCAATTATCCCTCCCTGCGAAGGTTTATTTGTAGTATTTCCTTTGTGGGAGGGTTTTGATGCAATTTCCCAACAAAGCATGATTTTTATATAATGTGTTTTCCAATCTTTGTCTCTTCTGAAATTTCAATCAGATTTTTGGATATTTGCATAATTTCACAAACTTTGAGGGTATATTTGCAAATTCCGATTTCTCCGTGGACCGAGCATGATTTTCCCCCAACTCTGGACACATCTAGGGTGACGGGAACTTTTTCCAAAGAATTTTCTGATTTCTGAAATTCTTGCATAATCTCTTAGCACCTCTTTGGTAGAGGAATAGCTAAATAGAGGGATATCCAGCCTAGATTAGTCTGTCCTCTCAATTGTTCTGATTTACTTTGGTAGGTAATTGGTTATCCTTCTAAGACAAAAGAGGTTAACCTCCCTTTTATTCCAAGTACTTTGGCTTTATAGAAGGATAAATCATGGGATAACTCTATACATTGACTTAAGTGCCCCTCCCATCCCAACAATATTACTAATACTTATTACATTTTATATTTTGCATCTCCTACCGCCAATATTATCTTAAATGCCCCCTCAATCAATGTCCAACTTAATTAATACATTTATTTAGTCAATATATAATAAAGTAAATAAAGGTCAAGGAAGTAGTAGATGTAAATATTTAACGAGAAACAATATAAAAAAAATGTGATTATGAAAATAGGTAGATAAATTTTTTTATCTCAAATTTGACACGTAATTTCAAATATGTGCGGATAATATTTGGTCACAAATTCATAATATACTTAATAATTGTACAAATCATCATCATCATCAGAGTCTTATCCCAATTAATTGGGGTCGGCTACATGAATCCTGTTCCGCCAAAGATTTCTATCAAGTGCAATATTCATATTTAAACTCAAGGAACTAATGTCCTTCATAATAACATCGCACCATCTCATTTTAGGTCTTCCTCGAGCTCTTTTACTAGCATCCACTAAGATTTGGTCACATCTTTTAACCGGCGTTGAGTTAGGGCGACGAAACACATGTCCAAATCACCTGAGTCTATTTTCTCTCATTTTGCTATCAATTGGAGCTATCCCTAAGTCCTTACGGATGCGCTCATTCCTAATCTTGTCTTTCTTAGTCTTGTCACACATCCATCTCAACATCCTCATCTCTGCTACACACATTTTGTGGATGTGTTCCTTAAAAATAATTGTACAAATGTTCCTTAAAAGTAATTAGTTGTCCCGCTACCTTTCGATCAATTACATAATTATACACGCGTGAGAGACGTCTACTTCCGTCGATGTAATACCTGTCCGTCGACATACAACGATAATGTGCACTGCATTTCTGTCAAATGATTAACCTCTCCTCTAAATCACAAATTACTCCCCGTTTTTGTGAGGCAGTTAGTGAACCTTTCCGTGACATGTTGTGCGCCATAACTTATATGTGAAAATTATCTCAAAATAAAATTATGATTACATGATAAAGTTAAAGTATATCACAACACATATTTTAGAATATCCATTTATAAATAGATCATCTTATTGGCCATGTTTTTTATATAACATCAATAATAATATTATTATATATTCTTACACATCAAAATAATATGTATACTATGAAAAAATTTACGCTTCTCCCTCCCCATTCTAAAAAAATTTACCTCTCCCTCCCCATTCTAAAAATGGGTTACCTATAAACAAAAATTCCTGCTATGTTAACATAGCTGCATTGCATAACTACGTTAATGCAGCTATGTTAACATAGTTGCGTGCATTTCATTGTGTGTGTATATATATATATATATATATATATTGCAAGTGGGCTATATAGACATATGTATGCAACATGTGATTGGCACACAAGATAAGAATATTTAACTGGTGAAAACACTTTCAATTGAATTTCATAATTCATACAACCGGATATGACTGTCGCAATTAAATGTAACATATTGAAATTCATACATTTTTCAAGAAGACAAGAATAAAGCCTTTACAATGGATGAAAGAATCATCACTGTCTCATATAATAACATGGTGCCAATCACCAAGGCATGGAATATCAAACTCAACTGATTTCATGGAGTGCACGAAATCTCTGTACAACAACCACCAATACTCTTCTGTGAGCACGGGACATCGTTGGGCTGCATCATCAGTGCTCCGCATCGCCTGCATCAATAGTGCTCTGCATTGCAAATAAAATAAAGACTAATTTATAATCATATAAACTATTGAATCTTAATGTAATAGCAAAGGGACAAGTCAATTCTTTGTAATGTTCTATTAAACATGAAGTTCCAATAAAATGCCAAGTCTCCACTCATTTAGGTAAGGGTTCTCCTTTTGCTGTCTCTTCCCCTTTCTTCTCATTTACGTGAGAACTCTGACAGTGATGGGAATGAGTTCAGGGATGACAAACTGCATTGAACTTTGTCCAACCCATGATTCAGAGTACCACGAGCACACAACTTATACTACACATCGGCAGTCTACCGGTTAGATGGCCAACCCATGACTCAATTCTTTATAGAAGCCTAGTCTATGCTTCAAGTGAGAGACAGAAAAGTTTGTGCCACACTGTTCGTTGAACGACTTCCGCAGAAAGTCCCATGTATAAGACGGACTAAAATCACCCTGAACCAACTCTTGTACAAGAAGGTCAAGGAATATTGTATCCATTTTCGACGTCCATAGGGCACCTATTCCGAAACACAACATAATGGGGTGAGTCTGCTCACCATTGATTAGTCATCCATCTGCTACTTATAGTAAAATAATTGGCTACTAATTTTTTTACAAGATAAAATGTACTCTCATTATTTGCACTTTCTTATGTTCATGGAGTGTTACGTAAGTCTGCTACTTTTCTGAAGCCAAACTAATTTTTTAATTTCCATGGATTGCAGTATGTGATGTATATCAATAAAATGTCATGATCTGTTATGACCTTTTTAATGATGTTCATTGATATCATGTACATCATATAAGCAAGAGTAAATGCACTTACGTAGTTAGTTCATCTGTCAAATGTGGATATTTTGACACAGTAAATCAGAGTTACACCTGTATATGTATGCCGGCCAGGGGTAAATGAGACTATAGCTTATAATTGAGGGCCACCATAACAATACATGTTATAAGAAGAATGCATGAAGGAAAGAAGAAGAATGAACGTCAGATAAGAGAAAAATGATGGTTTATGCCTTGGTTAAATGAATACATTTTTGCATGATGAGAACAGATTTATAGGTGTAATGTTATTTGCCTTGATAAATTAATGAGACAATATAACATATAATGAACCCATGACCATAAGTAAATGAGGAGATGCACAACATATATATTTTGAAACAATCAATCATATGAGCAACTGTATATATATGCTCTTGTAAGATAAATGACACAATAGAGCATGGCAACTACATATTTACATGACAATTAAATGACACAATAACAGCACAAATTATATGGCAATTGCAGATCTAATTTCTTCTGAAGCATATGATAATTACAAAAGGGGGAGAAGTCAAAACATACCGGACTGTGACATCATGTCGTCCAAATGAGGGGAGAAGACAGAGTCCTGTAAATATGGATAGAAAAAAGTCATAGAACATTAAGTTTATTTCAGGAAATCTGAATCATAGAGTTGAGAATTAGATAAGAACAATCATTCAAATGAATATGCATACAACATTGGACCTGAAGTTCTAATTTATTGAGTCTCTTCGGACACTTCCCAACTTTCAGATATGAAAAGATATTTTCAGAAAGCATTTATTCATCGGGATAATTCTTGAATGTACTGGAGACATATTAGTAAACCGAGAAGACGGTAAATCAGGGGAGAAGACAGAGTCCTCTAAATCTGGATAGTCAAAAGTCCTAGAACATTAAGTTTCTTTCAGAAAATTTGAATCATATAGTTGAGATTAGAGAGTAGAACAATCATTCAAATGCATATGCATACAACATTGGACCTGAAGTTCTAATTTATTGAGTCTCTTCGCACACTTCTCAACTTTCAGACATGAAAAGATATTTTCAGAAAGCATTTATTCATCGGGATAGTTCTTGAATGAACTGGAGACATATTAGATGCTACATGAGAAGACGGCAAAGGATATGAAATACCAAGCTAAGTGGGAGAGAAAAAGATACATAACTGTAACTTAGATGACTGGCAACATTAACCACATGAAGGAAAAATAGAAAAATAGTTTTAGGGGTAGTATGTTCAAACATACGTCAATATTCACAACAATAGTATGTTCAAGTCCATTATCAACTTATATTGAAGTAGCACTGTGGTAGTATATTCAAAAAAGAACGATGAGACATAAACATGATTTTCTCCCCACCCAAGAATGTGTGTTCTCAATATCTTCTTTCTTGCAATTGATTTAATAGCAGATACAAAGACTAAGATACGCACCGTCGGCGTGAGGTGGCCGGAATGTGCAGTGCGAAGCACAGCAATGGTAGCAAAAAATGGGAGATAAGTTGCACAATAATAAGAACAGAGAATAGGAAGGGGGAAGAGCATTCGAGCAAAATGTAAAATAGGCCTACCGTAAACACACGCAGACAGAAGAGGGAATCGATTGCTAGTGCAACGAAGGGGTGCGGGAGAACATTCCCACAGCAACCCTACTTAGGAGAGGGGATGGGGTCGAAGTCCACCAACCCCCTTCTGCTCAGACGGGATGGGACGAAACCAGGCCCGTGACCTAGGGTTTCATGGCTATCGCACAAAAGGGGTGTTGACTGGCCAGAGGACCATGCAAAAGGACGACCCGTGAGCTAGGGTTTCCACATGGCGATCACATCTCCAGAGGGCTTTGAGAGAGATGGGGATGTGGCCGAAGTCGAGATCTGCCTACCCTGACGTCGGGAGAGGACGATGAACCTTTCCGTGAAGACGAGAGGAGAATGACTCCGGGTGCCTACCTCAGGCCGACAGCTCGAAGGCAAGAGGAGGAAGACGCCGGCGACCTACCTGAGGTCGAGAGACAGGACTCCATGGCAGATGCGTGAGAAGGAGAGGAGGACGGGGGTAGCTGTTGCGCGAGGTGAGGTCAGGACGAAGACGAACCGAGGACAGGGGCACGCTGCGCGATGTCTGTTGGAGAGGACAGGACGAGCCGCGTTGGAGACGAACGAAAGGGTAGAATAGGAACCGATGCGAGAGGGATGCGAGAGGGGTAATCAGTCCGACCGTTTTAGGTGGTTCAATGTATCCCGTTCAACCGAGGGATATCCAGCCTGTTAAGTGGGCTACTGTTATTCTCGTATCAAAGCAAAAAAAGGATAAACATTACTTATCCCCGGGTTAAATGAGGGGTATCCCTCTATCAAAGAGGTGCTTAGGGATACTTGCATAACTTTCCCAAGATACAGGGGTAAATCTGTGATTTTATAGATAAGAATCTTCCATATGGTCTTGGCCATAAGAGATTTCAGAATCACACCCTTTGGTCAATCCAAAGAATCCATGCATTATAACACAGCTTTATTTGAATTCATGCTATACATATAATGCTCATGTGAGGGTATTTCAGTAAAAACACTCTTTTTAGGTGAACTCTTCACATAAAACAGAGTTAGCAAAACCCTCAGAAAAGGGCTGCGACCTGCTGCTTCTTGCTGCTACCTCCGCGGGACTGCTCAAGGTGCTGCTGGCTTGCTGTCTGTCTCTTGTTTCTTGCTGTCTGTACTTGCTGTTGTGTGTGTCTTCTTTTTTTGGTGCTTGGTTGAGGCTCCTTCTTATAGGGGATTGAAGGTGGGGCGGAGGAGCTTCATTCACTCTCCTCCGGTAGAATTCCAAAAGGTAATCCTTTGGTCTTCCTCCTTCCTGCCTCTTCACATTCTCTTACTGCGGTTTTTTCTCTCTCCTTTTTCCTTTTTTTTTAATAGCCGCAAGGGCCAACGGACGGAGGAAAGTCTCCTCCGGCCTGTGCAGGGCGGAGGCAAGCCTCCTCCGGTCCGTCAGCAGGCGGAGGGGACTCCTCCGGCCTATTCAGCCTCTGGAGAGGGTTTTTTGGCTCTAATCTGCTATAAAAGGACTCCCGTACGTCATAAAAAATTCCACTTCAACACGTGGAACATCTCTTTGGCTTGTTTGGCTTGTACGGAAGACCTTCCTCTTGGCTTTTTTCTTGTGAAAATATGTGGGTGATCACATACTGCATGCCTCCCACACACATATATATATTTTCTCATGGTCTTAGCATCACATCTTTCGGAAAGTTGATTTCAGTTTCTCCCAGATTCTGTAACCTGAGTCTTTATCAGACAGATTTGTGTGCAAAGAGATAAGGGAACAATAAGCAACCCAGTCCTTCATAAAAACATTGGCCTCCATCTCTCTCAAAAGCATGTCTTGCTTTTTCATAAAGAACTCCTTTAATGTATATTTTGGCTTATGTGCTCTATGTTATCCACTTCTGCAGCTATACACTCTTATGTACTATATGTTATCCACTTTGCACATGCACTCAAAAAGGTTCTGGTGATACATTCTTCTTCAATTCACAAACCATTTCAGATACCTTATCCAATTGACCATTGGATGTGTATAGTTGTAGCATATGGTTATATGGAAGGGCACATCTCAGCAGACCATGATCTGACATTGTTCTGATTTCTGAAAAGAGACTCAGCCTTAGTGGTTAAATTGTTCTGTATGTAGATGTGAAGGAGAGCATTGCATGTAGATTGCCCTATCACTCTCTCAGGCATGTCTTCACAAAATTTCTCTGCACTGGCTAAGCCACGAACTTTTGTAACTAAGTTCAAGTGGACAGCATAATCCCTGGTGACAGCTTAATGCTGTGTTGGATTGTCATCCATTCACATATCTTCTTCATGGTTGAAAATGAGTACCAGAAATATATTGTCTTCTTGATACTCCTGACTGTCATTAACGACCCTTAGTCGTCCCTAGTTGAATACGTGCATATTTCTTCCTCAGAAGTTTCTGAAAATCTGAATTTTGTAAAAATATTTTATGGGGTCAACAACTCCTCCACACCAACGCTCGAGCCGATCGGCCGTATCCCCCCCATGTGACCCGCGCCCAAAAGTTGTGCTCGCCGATCTCGCGGCTTTGTCGTTAACGTCGGCCAGCGATGCTGAGCGTCGCCCTTCCTAGGTGATTCATCTCTCAATCTGCACATGGTTATCGCTTATTTGCGTGTTGTTGCCTCTAGGGTCATACATTGATACGCCACCATGTACATGTACCTCTTTCAATAAATAACTACAACATATCATGAACATTTTTCATTGCTGCCCCCCTCCCGTGTGCACTGCTTTCCTTGATTGATCGTTGAGGAAGACCCTAGCCGGTGGTTCCAACCATGTGCCAATCCACTACTGCTTGATTGGAATTGTTTCACACTTGTTAATATGCTTGTTCTGTCGCTTTAAATTCCTGTGACATTGGAAACTAAATTAGCATAGGCGAAGTACTCAAGTGTTGAGGGTTAATATGGTTGAGAATTAAGGAATAATTTGCAATCAGATGGCCATGCATGCATGTTTCACATCACCATCTCTTGTGCCACCTGAGTAGAAGTTGTTGCACACTCTCAAATTGACCCAAGGGTTGGTGGATCCTATCCCAGATCTTAGTTTATATCTCATTAGAGGAGCAACCTGTAAAGCGGTGACTGAGGTCTTCATCTACCTCCCGCATAAGCAACACAATGGGACTATATCCTGCCAAAACCGTGTTAACCTGCCACATGTGGGCAGCCGACTATGTGAAATCGTCCAAATTAACAGCTTCACCTTCAACGGACTTTTGGGGTCCCAAACATGCTGCGTAAAGCGTTGACGCACACCTCCATATGTAACCAGAGAATAAACATACATGACTGAGAATCCTTTCTTCTTCTTCCATCTCCATACCCACCTGTCGATACTGTTGTTCACTGGTCTGAAATCAAGGAGAAATGATAAAAGGCTCTTTAGCTGAATCATCTCCTCATGTGTCAGATTTCTCTTGAAGGTAGGCGACTAGGTGCCACCATAAAGTTGTGTCAAAGGAATGTGTCACAGAAGATAGGGGTACAGTTGCAATAGCAAAAAGCTTCGGATAAGACTTTTCTAGAGTGAAGTTCCCACACCACCTATCCTTCGAGAATAGGCTTTTCTGCTCGTTGCCCAGCCTGACACGAACACTGAATCTAATGAAATCACCGCAAAGGATGATGCCTCTCCAAATCAACAAGACATTATGCAATGATGCGGGATCCAAATCTCACTCTCTAGATCTGCTATAATATCTCTGCTTGATAATATGTAGCCATAGCCCACTGTCTTCCACTCTAAACTATCACAATTGTCTACACAGTAATGCCAAGTTGAAGTCTTTGATGTTCTTGAGCCTCACTCCCCCTGCTTCCTTGCTTCTACCATTGATGGCAGTATCGGCCGAAACGTATCGGTTTCGGCCGTACCCGAAACCGTTTTAGCCCCGTTCACTGTAGCGGGCTCGGTTTCGGGTTGGGGTATCGGTTTCGTCCGAAACCGATACCCTTTTCGCCCGAAACCGGATGGTTTCGGAAACACGTGAACTCCCTTTGGAGTTCACGTGATGACGTGAAACCCTTCCCCCACCCAGCCCCCCGACCCCGAAACCCTTCCCCCACCCAGCCCGCGCACGGAGCAGGAGCAGCCGCAGCCGCCCAGTCCGACGCCGCCCGCCCCCGGAGCAGCAGTAGTCGCCGGCACCGCCCGCCTCGCCTCGCCCGCGGCCCGCGCAGCAGCAGCAGGCCAGCAGCCTGCGCGCGCGCCAGTCCAGGTCTGAGACCCCCTGCGCTTGCGCGTGTGCGGCGTGCGAGCGCCCGCCAGGCGCCAGCGGCCAGCGGGCCCAGCCCAGCCCGCGCTCCCGCCCGCCCTGCTGCCAGCAGCCCGCCAGCGGCCAGCCCCTGCGCAGCCCGCCCAGCAGCCCCAGCCGGGCCAGCCCAGCCCCCGACCACCCTAATTAGCTCTAATTAGGGCTAAGTAAGATTTTTTAGATACTTATTTTGTTAAATAATTCTTCTAATTAAGTGAGTATACTAAATATGTTAGTTAAACCCTAATTAGACTATTAAATTTAGGGCTTTCATGTAATTAGGTTTAGTAAGGGTCATTTGAAGTTCAATTACATTTCATTGACTAATTTTAACCTCTAACATGTTGGTAATTAATTTTTTTCAAGGGTGATTAGGCTAAAATTGTAAATTAAACTCTAATTAGACTATTAAATTTGGGGCTTTCCTCTAATTAGGTTTAGTAAGGTTCAATTGAAGCTCAATTAAGCTTCATTAATTAATTTGGAACTCTATCATGCTCGTAATTAATTTTTATGAAGGGTGATTAGGCTAAATGTGTTAATTAAGCCCTAATTACACTATTAAATTTGGGGCTTTCCTCTAATTAGGCTTAGTAATGTTCAATTGAAGCTCAATTAAGCTTCATTGACTAATTTGAAGATCTATCATGCTGGTATGCAATTCTTATGTAGGGTGATTAGGCTAAATGTGTTAATTAAGCCTTAATTACACCCTTAAATTTGGGGCTTTCCTCTAATTAGGTTTAGTAAAGTTCAATTGAAGCTCAATTAAGCTTCATTGACTAATTTGGAGCTCTTTCATGTTGAATTGTCTTTTTTTCTTTGTACTTACAAGAGATTGTCTTTGACTGTCTTAATGCAGCATCATGTCTAGACGTCAATAAACACAGGAGCAGCAACGGCAGGAGGATCCGGGGTGGGCCCACCTGTCCTTAGTTGATGCTAAGAGAAGGAAGGTTAAATGTAATTATTATGGTAGGGAGATGTATGGCGGAATTACCAGAGGAAAGCAACATTTGGCAGGGGTACGAGGAGAGGTGAGACAATGCGACCATTGTCCACGAGAGGTGCGAGAGGAGATGCGCCAGTGCCTTCTGGGCAAAAAGGAGAGGATGCAACAAAGGGCTGAGGATGAGGAGGAAATTGCTGAGGAGATTTCTGGCAGAAGGGTTAGGAGGGATGATGATGAGGAAGGCACTGAAGATTCTGATCCGGAGCTGACTGAAGCAAGGGAGCGTGAAGAAGCCGCTCGAAGGAAAGGAAAGGCACCCATAGATTCAGGAGGGACCTACTCCAGTACAGCTGCACGACGTCCTAACGTTGCTGCCCCGCCCCCGCAGACGCAGAGAACAGGCCCCATGGACAGTTATCTCCACAGAAGGCTCCAGGCTACACAACCTAAGATCAAAAGTGCATTGAGAGGGGTCAAAAAATCTGCAGAAGTTGCAGGGCATGCATTTAAAAGCATGTGTAAATTGTTTTTTCATGCAGGTGTCCCTGCACATGCTGCTGAAAGTGAATATTTTCAACCTATGTTGGATGCCATAGCAGATGTTGGCCCTGGCTTGAAGGCGTCGT